>OX422217.1:631752482-632352482 GCA_949130495.1 Sambucus nigra | reverse complement strand
CTTCGGCAGGGCCAGTCGACCGGTAAGGTGGACACGGTCGACCGCTCCTCAACATTTATGCCTTTGAAAGAAAGAAGTGTGCCCTCTCCCGAAGGCCCGGTCGACCGGTCTGAGAACCGCGGTCGACCGGTCATTGCAGACCTAGACCAAAACTTTCTATTTCCAAGCTAAACCAAAAACCAACTTCCAATGAAACCAACCACATTTATTGATACCAATGATCATAAATGCTTCCAACAACATTAATCCATACTAATTAATATTCAAATCTCTTCTAAAGATATCAAAACCCATAAATCTAACAAAGAAACCTAACTTTATTAAGACATAACCTTTACATAACTATCAACACTAATTATCCCTCTTAAATCATATAATAGCAAATAGAAAACTTGCCTTTATGTAGAAAAATCAGATTTGAGGAAGATGGAAGTAAGATCCAAGCTCCAATCTCTCTTTTCTCCAAAGCTCTCTTCCTCTCTCTCTACTCTCTCTAGGGCTCAATTTTGTTTTAAGGGAAATGATGGAAAATAATAAGGCTAGCAAGACTTAATTGGGGCTTAAGTCTAAAATGCTCAACTCTAATGGCTAATACGCGATAAAATGGATTGCAACTACACATTTAAGTTATAACCAGTCAAAAGTGCCCGAAATACCAAAATGCAATGTGGCACTTATTTTGACTGTCTCGCACCTACCGGGACTAACTACACCCTCCAGATTATCATTTGGAAATTTTATAACTCATTTTACTTCCGGTTTCATATTAAACCAAAGTGTCATTTTAATTCTTATGACACCATAAATCACCACATGGATATTTTTACCTACTCATCAGGTAATCATACAACATTTCAGTAAATATTAACCTTTTTTCATATTAAATTAATATTTACTCAACATCCATCATTTTAAAATTACTTACTACACATCGTAAATAAATATAAAATAGGCTGTCAAACGTGAGGGTTGTTACATAGACAAACAAACCGTAGAATGTTACTTCACGTGAATAAATATTGTATTGGTTTCCATAGAGGGTTGAGAACGTATGCAAGAATTTCATCAAAATATAAAATATAAAATATATAAAAATATAGCATTTAAGAACTAGGACTCTTATCTTTTAAGCATAAGATGTTTACGTGACTAATGATTTTATACACTAAAAAAATATGACCCCTAATTTATATTTAAAACCCAAATCCCAAATAGGACCTAAAAATAACCGTCTAATATTTAAAGCAAATCCAAATAATAAAGTATCCAGATTGATAACATTATTGAATAAGAAAAAAAACTACCCTGCGTAATGAAATACTCAAGATGTAAGTGTATTTGAGTTATGAGATTAGTTCTTTGTAATAAATTTAATGTTGGATAGATATATTCATGTGAGTGAAAATGATTTACACCTATAAATATGTGTTCATACAAAAGCAACTAGGTTTTAGGCATTACTAACATACCTACCAACCTTCACATCGTCATTGAAATATGTGGTCCTTGACAACATATCTTATTTGTCAATGCATTTAATTGATTAAACTTTGGTTAACGCCAAAAAAATTAACTGGACTCGTTGAAGCTTTAACTTAAGGCTAAACAATCGAGCCTCTTGGTCCAGTGGTATAAGGCTGTCACTGAGACAGTTTTGGGGTAGATTGGATTTGGTCCCCAGTTCGAGTCCTGGCACTGTCAAAATAATACTTGGTCAGCGAAAGCCACGAATCACGAGCGAAAATTAGTCGATGTGCACTTAAACAGGCTCAGACACCACAAAATATGATACAAAAAAAAAAACTTAAGGCTAAACAAAAAAGCAAACATGTATCATACACTGAAATGTTGAAACTTCACAACATGGATCAACAAGAGAAAAAAATAGAAGGAACCAACCATTGTAAACAATCTAAAATTAAAATTTACATCAACCTACAAACAACCCAAACTACAAACATTCTAAAACCAAGAACAACAGTACATATAATGAATCGAAAAAAAACATTGCTCTAATCAAGCATAGTTTTGTATAATGTGAAGAAGTAACTCAACCATTACTCCTGCATTCATGTAGTAAAACTGTTTTCTCTCTCTAACGTTTTGCATATATGTGTCCTTATGTATTGAGTCTTCTTCTCAGACGCATGCGTACAAGTAGATAGGAAAAAAATAAATAATGGGTCTTCTCTAAACGGATCAGTTTCGGATCGGATCAGAAAAATTCATGAAATACTTTTACACAATATCTCTAACATGATAAACTCACAAAATTAAGCACAATGATCTTTACACAGAAGAATAGTTAGAAATACACACATCTCTATCTTTCTTAAAAATTACACACACTAACCAATATCATTACCAAAAGAGAGGAGTAGAACACAACAAGAAGCGCGAGATTTATAACTTCAACAGATCGACATGATAAACCTCAAAGAGACAGAATTGTGGCTTGGATTTCCCGGTGGTGGAGAAGTAGAGTCACCCTTAGAAACCGCAAGAAAAAGAGACTTCTTGAGATTGTTGATCTTAAACTTAACCTTATCTCCAACGAATCACCCACAGATCTCAAGATTAACATGAATAGCACATAAAAAAAATAACCCCCTTCCTTGTAACAATGATTCAGTAAAACCACAAGTAAGTATTTCCTACCCTAGTTGACACATAACATATACATACTAGCATACATCCCGCGCGATGCGCGAGCGCGTGATATAATTTTTTTTAATAAATGTGTGAAATATTTTTAAATTAATCTAAGGAGGAACCAATTATAAAGCAAACATTGAATGCCTTAGGGATGAATAATTTACAAATTTAAACCTAGAGTGAACAATCTTAACAGTTAAAATAATATAGTTAAAATTAAAAATGAATATAATAAATAAAATCAATTGTAAACTTTGTAAAATAAGTTGTATATTTATACTGTGAATGAAAAGAAGAAGCATGTGAAAAGGTTGTGGCAATGCTCTTCAACTTAAAGGAACATTCGACCTAAAATAAATTTTAGTTTTCATAAACAAAGTTTAAAAGTTAAAGAAAACTTGACCAATCCAATAGTAAAAAAGAACAAATAGTAAGGTAATCCATATGTGGTTAAAACTACATATACAATATCAAATTTGTTAAATATGTGATAAAAACAGATATTACGATCAATTAATAAAACCTTAAAAGGAATACAAATTATCACAATTACAATTAACAAATATTTAAAAATAGATAAAAATAGATATACAATATCAATTAATGAAAATAGATATTACGATCAATTAATAAAACTACATATACAATATAAAATTTGTTAAATATGTGATAAAAATAGATATTACGATCAATTAATAAAACTTTAAAAGGAATACAAATTATCACAATTACAATTAACAAATATTTATCTTAAAAATTACTTCAATTAATGTAATTAGTAAATACACAAATTATAAGATACATGCATGCATGAATATAGACGTACGTGAAATGGCTACACATGCTTACTATTAAAGGAATACAAAATTAAGAGAAAATATGATAGGAACATTTTTTCATTGGGTTATAGATTATTAATAGTGGAAATATTTAAATCACTCTCTTTAGTCCCTATGTTTTACTTACACATTTCAAAATTCGTACGCATTTTAATAATATAAACATAACTGTCTTATTAACAATTCTAAGATGGGTTTAGTAAGAAGTGGAATATAAATTAAATCATTGAAAACATGATTTTTTTAACATAAATGCAAATCAAGAAATGTTTAAGTAATTACTTCGTAAATTTTTTTCATATTTTACATTTTGGGAAAAAACATGAGTTCACAATACAAATATTAGACAACTTGTTCACCTTGAAACCTCAAGAAATAAAACATCTATAGATTAGTTTTATAAAAGTGGGTGTAGTGAAAAAAAATATTATTGAGACTTAGTCCATTCTAAAGATTTGGGCATAACAAAAGAAAAGAATATGATAAATAAATAATACAAACCTGAAATCTGAAAAAAGATGATAGCTTTCGTGAAACTTCTACATTTTTTAAGATATGCCAATAAGACCATAAAAGAAGATTAGATATCAATACTAATTTATCTTAGAATATGGGAAAAGAATAGAAGATGAGAAAAGAGGATGAGAAACAAACTTCTATAACTATAACTCTTGTATTATAATCTAGTAATAAAAAAGAGATAGTAAGATGAACATGTATGACGAATGATAAAAAAGGCTACAGCTATTCCCACTCCATCAAAGTTCTAAGACACTCCAAAAATCAATCTAATGACTCTTTTACCCTTATTATGTCTTATATAAAGTGGATGCACAATGAAGGGATTTTGCATGCTCATTAACTGAGAGAGACTACTAACATTTGAAGTTTTATATTTTGAGTAATTCTATATGTATTGCAAACGGCCGAAAAATCGCATCTTTTTTGTTTTTTTTTATAAGTTTCTTATTATTTTATTTTATAATTAAAAGCAAATACATTTTTTAATTAAAAGTAAACAGTTTTATTAAAATTAAAATTAAAATTAAAAAAATATTTTTTTCATAACTAAAAAAATTATGTTTATTGACATGATATCGCCATTGATTAGTGCCGCAGGCGGGGAGTCATGTTCTCGGCGCCACATCATTTGTTGAATGTGGATCCGCGTCAGCGTCACTAATCAATCGTGAATCTAAAACATCAAATTAAATAGTTTGTTTTAGATTCACACTTGATTAGTGTCACTGGCGCGGACCCACATTCCCTGACCCACATCATTTTCTGTACGTGGGTCCGCGACAACAGCACAAATCAATATCGAATTTAAGACATAAAATTAAATAGTTTTTTTATTAAAATTAAAATAAAAATAGTTTTTTCATAAATAAAAAAACTATGTTTACTAATATGCCACTGGTGTGGATCCACATTTGTACATTCAACAAATGATGTGGGTCTGAAATGTAGGTCCTAGCCAACGGCACTAATCAATCGTGATATTATGTCAATAAACATAGTGTTTTTTAGTTATGATTTTTTTAATTTTAAAAAATAACTGTTTAATTTGATATGTTAGATTGTGGATTCGCGTCAACGGCACTAATCAATCGCGATGTCATGTCATTTTTATTTTGATCGGGTTCATTTTTGGTTAAAAAATAAATTTTATGTTGTGTCACTTTAACTTGGATCGCATTCGTAATAAGTAAAAAAAATATTTCATCGTGTGTCGTGTCGTGTCGTGCATTTCGTGTTATTTTTATTTTGATCGGGTTCGTTTTTTATTTTAAAAAATAACATCTTGGGTTGTCATGTCATGCCGTACCATCGTGTCATTTTCGTGTTCATTTTTTGCTAAAAGAATATATTTTATGTCGTGTCTTGTTCTGTTGCTTTTATTTGAGTGGTTTTCATGTCAGGTAAAAAAATAAGATTTCGTATCGTTTTATGTCAATGTCTCATTTTAATTAGGTCGTGTTCTTGATGTTGATTTTAAAAAAATAAGATTTGTTATGTCATGTTAAATTGCGTCGCTTGTAATTGGAGCGTCTTCGTGTTAAATAAAAAAATAAAATTTTGCGTCGCGTTACTTATATTTGAGTCATGTCTGTGTTTGGTAAAAAGATAAAAATAAATGAGTGAATATGTAAGCGTAAATCAGATTAATCAGTAGGTTTAAAGTGTGAATTATATTGTTTACTCAAATAGTGTTTAATTATTTAAAGTAGAAATAATGAAAAAAAAAATAATGCTTCCTAATTGATGTCCATGTGTTGGTTCACATGAAAGAAAAGAGATATAAGGGACGTTGGTCAAAAAATGTAAGGATAACAATGTCATTTATTATATTTGAGATTGGATTTGGAGTGCCAAAGGAATCAAGTGGAGCGGCAATAGCGCCACCCGATAAAAAATTGTAATTAATGTAGATATGTGGAATGAAAGAATCTAATACTGAGAAGAAAAAAGTTGGTATCATGGTTTTAAATATCAAAGTGCGCGTGAGTAAAGAAATTTACTATGGAGAGAGTGATGAAGAAAAGACCCAATTAATAATTTGTGAAAGAACAATAATAAGTTAAAAAGACCAAATGAAAGATAAAGAGAGTGGGAATACAAAATGTTCGGAGAAATAAAATGGTATAGATTTATTAGATAATCATATTTCTTTTAATTTTTAAATGTTAAAAATTACCTTTTAAAAATTGAGCGATGAGTTTTTGGTTTTAATCATTTTAGACTGAAAATATTAACTTTATGTACATGTTTTGACACATACGAGAATTTAGAGGGGGGGAAATAAAACAAAAACAATATTCAATTGATCCATTAAACATAACCCTCTAAAAAGGTTCAAAGAAGTGCCAAAGACAATAATTTATCTTCTAAATCTTTTCACTCAGCCCACCCAAAGAAGAAGGATGAAAAATCACACTACTCAATAGACATAGTTGGAATCCCACGTCTAAATTATATATATTACTTCTCTTCTTTCCTTTGTTCTAAATATGATCTAGGCAAAGACATGTGCTTAAAATGAAAAAATTATCCAAAACATGTTGATAGATAGTAATCCATTCAACATAAAAATGTGCGGCTATATATACTCCAAACAAAATCTATGGCACTCCAAATTTATTTTTTATTATAATCAAAAGGCTTAATTACCTTTTTTGTCCACTTTTCAAATACCCACTATCTTAGTGATTATTAACTTCTTGAACCTATTGTATTTGAGAAATTCTATGATGATGGATGATCTGAACCAATTTATAACCAATGATCTTAATCAGTTTGTAATAAAAAAAATGTGATAAAATTGTTTTAGGATAGATAATTTTTTATATTAAAAAATTATACCATTTCTAATTTACTGTGTTTTAATAATTGATATAAAAACAATTTTTTATATAAAAAAACAGTTATCCTATTAATATAAAAAAAATTTATTGAAAGTAAACAGTTTTTATTAAAATTAAAATTAAAAAAATCATAAATAAAACAAATTATGTTTATTGAGCAGTATATCTATTCACTAATGAACATAACCATGTTGACTACGATCTCTAACATAAAAAAAAAATTATGTTTATTGAGCAATTTATCTATTTTTTCATAAATAAATAAAAAAAGAATTATGTTTATTGAGCATTCTATCTATTCTCTAATGAGCCTAACACAAACATGACACATAAATAATTCCTTACCACTTTATTTTCTTTTAAACTTCATGATACTCAAATAATTTATAATAATCCCAAAGTGATACCGAAACAAAATAATAATCCTAAACTTAGCTCGTAATTCCTTACCACTTTATTTGCTTTTGAGCTTCAAGATACCCAAATAATTCATGATTCCTTAGCACTTTGTCGTGTCGCGTTTTAATGCATTTTTTTACCTAACACGAATACGGTCCAATTAAAACAAAACACAATTTATATGTGTCATATTTGTGTTAGGTAAAAAAAAAAGAATGTCATCGCGTTTCAATTGGGTAGTGTTCGCGTTTGGTATGAAAAAATTGTGTCCAGTTTTATTTTTGTCATTTTAGTGTTAGGTAAAAATAAAATAATTGTGTCGTGTCGTGTTTTTTACGGGTCGTGTTCATGTTAAGAAAAAAAAATATTGTGTGTCGTATGGTGTCATGTGATGTCATGTTTTAATTGGTTATGTTTGTAAAAATTGTAAAACAGTTTTAAAAATACAGTAAAAAATGTTAAGACTGTAAATTTTAAAAAGAACTTACACTTTTATTTTCCCAACAAATAGTTAATAATAGTATAATTAAAATGGTATAGTTTTTTTGTATAAACAATTATCTATTTTAAAATAATTTTCTCACATTTTTTTTTATTATAAACCAATTCAGACCATTGGTTATAAATTGGTTCAGATCACCCGTCATAATAGAATTTCTCAAATGCAGTAGGTTTAAGAAGTTAATAATCATTAAGAAAGTGAGTATTTGAAAAGTGGACAAGAGGGGTAGTTAAGTCTTTTGATTGTAATAAAAAACAAATTTGGAGTGTCGCACCCAAAAACCTTTCCCGTTCTAATCACAATAATTAACAACACGATGAAAGTACCGACTTAGTCAGTTTCCACTTGCAATCACCCCGTTCGTCACATCCTCAAACTAACCAATTTATATTGAAAAAATTCTATTTGTACAAAGGATTACGTACAGAATCGTTTGTACAGACTGATGTGTCATGTCTGTATTGGTACGTGCCTTGAGTGGACTAGACATGACACGCCAGTCTATATAGACGATTCTGTACAGACTGATGTGTCGTGTATGTATTGGTATGTGCCTTGAGTGGACCCAAACACGGACCAATACAGACACGACACATCAATCTGTACAGACGATTATGTACGAATCATCTGTACGTGTAGAATCACTCTTTACATTGTCTCCAGTTCTGCACCATCGATACCCACAATTGTAAATAAAACAACACACACACTCTCTCTCTCACCCTTCCTCACAAACCAAAAAATGAACCATTTTCAACCCTTTTAATGGGTTTATCTCATAAATTAAACCCACTCTTAAATAATCAAAAGAAAACATGCGTCAGACTTCTTCCTCCTCAACCAACGGATTAGTTTAAAAATCGGCTTCACCCATTTGCGAAGAGACAGAGAATCAAAGCTTCATCAATTAATTTGAAGATTGTGGCGACGATGATGAAGATGATGGCACACGTTCGAGTTGGCGGAGTCGACACAATGGGTATTCAATTTATAGACTATCTATGAGAGAGGAGACCGACTCTTAGAATTTAAGAAAAGAGAAAATGGCGTGGGATAGAGGGAGAAAGGAGAGGAAACAACGGATGAACTAAACCGATTTAAATGCACTCAAGGGTCACAGAGCATAGGTTCAATGAATAAAAGGGGGAAGGTGGAAAGTCAATCATTTTTTTTCTTGTGAGGATGTGACAACCCGCTCACCGAAATAGGGGGTGGCCAGCCCGATACTCCAATATAACCGGAATCATGGATGGAATCATTCTCAGCATCGCAACAATATAATAATTATATGGGATAACCACCCAATAATTCAGAAAACGGGTTGCCAAAAATTTTGTTTTATAATTTAAAAAAAGCATTTTAAACAACCCAATTCGAAAAGAAACTGGAAATCCAAAAGAACATATATTACATCCACATTAAGTATACAATAAGAGGACTGAATATGTTGTCGGTCAACAGGTACATACAACGTATAACAACAATTTAGTTAATGTTACATAATACATTACAATAAGCAAATACAAAAGCTTGGGCCACACGCCCGAGTAAATGACCCGATCATAACTAGACTACAAAAATGAAAGCGACTATACAAAATATCGCGTAATATCCGTAAAGTATCACGGCTCCCCAAAATTCATCGTAATGGGAAAGTCAGTACGGGCGTCCTTGCGGCGAAGCACCTGAGTGGATACAAGATTCATGCACAACAAGAAATATGAATGGGTCAGGGCCCGGTTTTATATGATCACCAGATGAATAAAGAGTATGACAATTATGAACAGTAAATCATGAATGATAAAGAGGAGAATCTATCAACATAATCTCAAAGCATAAACTAAGACAATATAAATGATTATAAATTTTATTTAGTTATGCAAGAGAATATAAATGAGTATCATTAATTAAAAGCCTCCGTTATCTTTCAATGTTTCATTTCATCTTTCCATTCCTTATCAGGAATATAATCACTGTTACATGATCTTTGTGGCATTAATTATACATCAAGTCCCACTTGATTAAGAATAGTTATATTCCTATACATATAACGATTCTAAGACCGTCCGTCCGAGTTTCCCCATTGTGCGCGCCCCTAAATAACCATCATCTTCCAGGGCCTATATACTAAGACAACCTGGGCACCTACAACACGAGACGTAGGGAAGCGACCATATGCCTGCAGGAGAGTCATAACCACACCTGGAATTACCTCTCCATCGCAGAAAAAAAATATACAACAACGCTCATATGGCTTAGGACTATATCCTCCCTGCATTCAATAGTCAGGGGGCTTCACCTCACGCGCGCAACTTCCCTTATGTGGAATTTAGAGAGGTGTGTTTAAGTAAATTATCATTTACCATATTTTCATTTCCATTTTACATACATATGTTTCATTTAATCCGAAACCATAATCATTGAATATTCTCATTAGTATTCATCGTATACTAAGTCCCAAAATATTCTCCAAGAGATCACAATATTTCTACGAGTCATAAGGTTTTATATACCTTAATTGAGCCCCTAAAGTCTCCAGGTATGAGCTTACAACTCCTAGACTCCTAATAATTAACTAAAGGGCAAAAAAAGGCCCTAAACTAAATTTATACACCCCCGGAATAAGCCCAGTTTAATCCATTTCTAATGTAGGGTAGTTAACTAACTCCTCTATAGCTCTAGGACTCTAAGTTTACTTCATACAAGAAGGTTCCTAAGTCCTAAGACTAAAGAAAAAGGGTTGGAATTGAGTTAGAAAATTAACTCAAAAATGCAGGATTTCCGAATCGAGTCGGTCTGAAAGAAACCTGACTTTATGCATAATTACCGAATCGATTCGGACAGTCCGAATCAATTTGGTCCACTCAGACCTGTAAACTGTCCCTCTGGCGAATCGATTCGCCTTGGCCGAATAGATTCGCCCCTGCGAATTGGCCAAGTGTGGGTTAAGGGTTATGAACCCTAAATTTCCCCCAAATTTCATTTCTTCTCCAACCAACATCATTAATTCCACCCATCAAACATTAAATGCATCTATCTACAATCATTTATACTAATAAACATATAAATCAACCTATAAGGGTTTAAAATCTCCGAATCCCTCAAAATCCCAAAATTACTAAACTATAACATCTACACAACACTCAATACCATTTATTCATCTTAAACCATATTTTAGCAAGTAAGAAACTTGCCTTGAGGTTGGGATTTCAGATTCTTGGAAGATGAATGCAAGATCAACTCTCCAATCTTCAATTTCTTTCTTTCTCCTCTTTTCTCCACAAATTATCTTTCTCTCTTTCTTTCTTTAGGTTAGAAAATACACAATTAAGGGAAATATATGTAAGGCAAGACTAAATCGTGGCTTAAGTCTAATTTCTCAACTTAAATGGTTAATACTTCATTAAAATGACTCGCAACTACACATTTATGCTATAACCAGTCAAAAGTGCCCAAAACATAAAATACAATATGACACTTATTTCGACTATCTCGCACATTTCGGGACTAACTACGCCCTCCAAATTATCATTTGGAAATTTTATAACTCATTTCAGGTTCCGATTTCATTTTAAACCGTAAATGTCATTTAAATCTTATGACACTATAGAATACAACATGGTGATATTTACTTACACATACAGTAAATATGCAACAATTTAGTAAATATTAACTTTCATCTAATTCAATTAATATTTACTTCATATTCTGATATTTTATATAATTACTTCACATAGTAAATTAATATAAAATAAGTTCTCAAAAGAGAGGGTTGTTACATACTCCCCCCCTTATGAGGAAATTTTGCCCCCAAAAATTCAAGCGTACCTTGCAAGAAGAGATGCGGATACTTTTCTCGCATATCATCCTCGCGTTCCCACGTCGATTCCTTGGTGTTGTGACGACCCCATTGAACTCTAACCAAGGGTACCACTCGTGATCTCAATCATCGCTCCCCGTGCTCTAAGATAGCAACCAGTTGTTCTTCATATGACATATCGGGTAGCAAATCGATATCCTCCAAAGGAATATCCCAAGGGGCTCCTTCACACCTCTTGTACTTCTTCAAAGAGGAAATATGGAACACATCATAGATTTTTTGTAAGTGTTCCGGTAAGTCAAGTTGATACGTCACCGGACCTACCTTGACAATAATAGGAAAAGGTCCCACATAGCGCGACGCAAGCTTCCTTTTCTTCCCAAAACGCTTGATACCTTTCATAGACGATACTCTCACCAACACTTGATCCCCAATCTCCATCTCTACATGCATTCTATTTGCATCGGCATAACTCTTTTGACGATCTTGAGCTATCCGAATGAGATTTCGGATGAGTTCAATCTTGGAAGAAGTATCCTGGATCATTTCAGTTCCAAGGAACTTATTATCCCCCACCTCTAACCATTAAGTGGGTGATCTACAAGGCCGGATATAAAGTGCTTCATAGGGCGCCATCCCAATAGTAAATTGGAACGAATTATTATAAGCAAATTTGACCAAATGGAGATATTGTTCCCAACCACCCTTGAAATCAAGCATACACATTCGAAGCATATCCTCCAAAATTTGGTTGACTCTTTCTGTCTGCCCATCTGTTTGAGGGTGATAAGAAGTGCTCAATTTCAATTTGGTTCCCATAGCTTCTTGGAAACTTCGCCAAAAGTGGGAAACAAATATCTTATCTCTGTCGAAAACTATGTTTATTGGCACCCTATGGAGTCTAACAACCTCTGTAATAAATAGCCGGGCATAGCGAGCAGTATTGTAATCGGGGTGTACCGGTAGCAAATGTGCCGACTTAGTCAAACGATTAACGATAACCCAAATATAATCGTGACCATTTTGCGACTTTGGCAAACCTGTGACAAAATCCATTGATACGCTCTCCCACTTCCACATCAAAATATCTAACGGTTGCTGATGATCTATCTTGACCAATTGACAAGTGGTGCATTGGGACATGAACTCAGAAATATCCCGCTTCATTCCTGGCCACTAATACTAATGGCGCATGTCTTAATACATTTTGTCGTTACCCGGATGCATTGCAAACTTAGAACAGTGAGATTCTGTCATTACGACCTGTCTTAAGTCCTCTTCGTCCAGGACAATGAGTCTCCCGTGGAAACATACCCCACCCTCAGAGCCTAGAGACTAGGATTATGCTCCCTCGGTCAACAACTTGTGTATATGGTGCTGACAACCTTTGTCCCTCCTTTGGGCTTCAACCACCCTTGCCAGAATAGTAGGCGTGACGGTCAACACCGTCATAAATGTCCTAGCAATCGCGTCCTCCTGACTCAACTCCTACCATTTTTGTTTCCATACTTTCGCTAACTCCCCCTCGGGCTTTCTACTCAAAGAATCTGCCACCACATTCGCCTTGCCCGGGTGATAGTGGATGTCAAATTGATAGTCTTTCACAAACTCTAGCCATCAGCGTTGTCGTATATTTAAATATTTCTATGAAAATAAATATTGCAGCGATTTATGGTCCATGAAAAGACTAAATTTCTCCCCTAGGAGATAATGCCTCCAAATCTTCAAGGCAAAAACTATTGCGGCAAGTTCCAAGTCATGCACCGGATAATTCTTTTCGTGGGTCTTTAACTTGCGAGAAGCATAATCAATAGCCCGTCGGTCTTGTTGAAGTACACCTCCCAATCCTTGTAGAGATGTGCCGGTAAAGATTAAATATTCCAATCCTGGCCTTGGTAATGCAAGGACTGGAACAGAAGTCAACCTATCCTTAAGCTCGTCAAAAAACAACTGACAAGAATCATCCCATACAAATCTCACCCCCTTCTGGGTTAAATTTATCAAAGGGCTAGAAATTTTAGAAAAAACCCTTGATAAATCAGCGATAATATCCCGCTAAACCCAGAAAACTACGAATCTCGGTAGGTGTCGTGGGCTGACCCCATTCCCTCACCGCAACCACTTTACTTGGGTCTATCGAAATACCCTGGGATGTCACAATATGACCCAGAAACTGCACTTCCTGCAACCAAAAACCACACTACTCGAACTTGGCATATAATTGGTGATCCCTCAACCTTTGCAGGACCAACCGCAAATGAGTAGAATATACTAGAATGTCATCAATGAATACGCTAACAAACTAGTCCTGGAAGTCCCGAAATACCCTATTCATGAGGTCCATAAACACGGAAGGAGCATTGGTTAGTCCAAAAGGCATAACCAAAAATTCATAGGACCCATATCTCGTAAGGAAAGCAGTCTTGGACACATTTTGCTCCCGTATCCGCAACTGGTGATACCCCGTCCACAAGTCTATCTTAGAGAAGTACGATGTTCCCCTAAGTTGATCAAATAAATCATCAATTTGAGGCAAAGGGTATTTGTTCCGGATGGTGACTTTATTCAACTCTCTATAGTCGACACATAACCAGAGAGAACCTTCTCTTTTCTTCATAAATAACACTGGAGCGCCCCACGGTGACGTACATCGCCTAATAAACCCTTGCTCTAGAAAGTCTTGAATCTGATCCCTTAACTCCCTCATCTCAACAGGAGCCATATGATACGGAGCTCTCGCAATCGATCGATTTCCCAACACTAAATCAATCAAAAATTTAATCTCCCTACTGGGAGGCAATCCCAGTATTTCTCAAAAAATATCTTCAAAATCTCTAACAACCGGAATAGAATCTAAGGAAACAACTACATCCCGAGAAGTCTCCTCCACAATACAATACAAATAAGTGTTAGTACCTCCTTCTGAATGAGACATAACCACTAAAAACATTTCTTTCCCCGGAATGGCAAAAACTATACTCTTCCCATAGAAATTAACTATCGCATGATACTTAACTAGCCAATCCATACCCAAAATCACATCATACCCGACCATGTCTAGTACAAGCAAATCGGCCTTAAAGCACAAATTACCAAGAGTTATTTTTATTTGTTTACAAACAAAGAAAATGAGTAAACCATCGCCCATAGAAAACTCAACACTAGTGAAGGTACTCTCTATAGATTTTATCAACTCTGTAGTTGGAGCAAAATTTCTAAAAATGAACGAGTGTGTCGCACCCGTATCAAATAACACACGACCCATGTGCCCCTGAATGAGAAACTTACCCTCAATAGCTGGCGGTGTCGGCGGAGCCGGAGGAAGCATGGCATCCTGAATATGATATACACACCCATACTATAGCTGACCCTGTTGTGGAGGGGCAACTAGATTAGGTGCCTGCAGCGATAATTGAGCCCGTGGCTGCTATGGGATCCTAGGAAGCTGTCCCCCAATCAAGTGAGGACACGACCTCTTGATATGGCCTGACTCTCCACACTTAAAGCATCGATTAGTCAGATTCTCTTGGTTTCGGCCCCGATTGTTTCTAAATTGCCCGAAGCCTTGGCCCGGATGGCCTCTACCTCCATTTCCACCTCTACCTGCTTGTTGCGGTTGCGGTACACCATGACCTTGCCTATTGTTATTTCCACCCGCAATAAACCCACCAAAATGTTGCCTTTTAGACAAGTCCCCTTGCTGGGGATCCCTCTCTTTATACTTATTTCCCGAAGATTGGGACGAGGGAAATGCTCCTCCTCCAATCCCATTGCCTCCGGGTATTCCCGCTTTCCCCATAACTATAGCCTTCTTGCTACTCTGGACATACAACCGATGTTCTTGGAAATGAAGCAATGTCGCATTCATCACATCCTCAAAAGTATGCAAAGCTGGATTACCCAGCAAATGTTGTCGGATCCTCCAGTTTAAAACCCCCATGAACTTTGATATTTTCCTCTCTTCTGGAGTCACCTCTTCTGGTACAAAACTTGCTAATCGGTTGAACTCCTCTTCATATTTCGTAAAGGGTCTATCACCTTCCACCACATCCTGAAGCTTCCTACTCATCTCCCTTTGAACTGCGAGAGGGAAATACTTTCGATCGAACAGAACCCAGAAATCATTGATAGTCATGGTATCTCTCTGCTCTGGCATAGTCATCGACTCCCACCAATGTAACGCGGCCCCAACGAGTTTAAAAGTAGCAAGGATTTTCTTCCTCTTCTCACTACACTCCACCATACGCAGATGGCATTGCATATCCTTCTTCCACTGATTATCTACTATGACATCAGAACCTCCTTGGAATTCCAAGAGATGGCCCTTTAAAAAGGACTCTCTAACTCTCTCCCACGGAGAAGGTCCCATAGGATCTCGTGCATCCTGAGCCCGTTGTTATTGAGCTTGTGGTCATTATTGAACCATGGCGGTCATAGTAGCATTAACCACTTCGGCAACGATGTTTGCTACATCAGCAGTATTTACAGTCCCTTGTGGCGGCAGTAGAGGACCAACACACTCTTCTACAACTCTATTGCATCTCACTGGGTGACCTATCTTAGGTGGCATCTGAGATGAAGAAATAATAGAATTAGAATATTGTATAAAATAATCTATCTTGCAGAAGAGCGCAAACATAAGTAACAAATCATTCCTAACATTAGGCTCTATATCAAAGAACGCTATGGTAGAACGTGACAAGTCCGCATAGATCCTGAAGAATCTAGAACCTAATGCTCTGATACCATCTTTGACAACTCGCTCACCGAAATAGGGGCTGTCTGGATCGATTCCTGCTCCTACGAGGAAGTCAAAGAAAAGTTCCTCAGATAAACTGGCTGAATCTATCTCTCAGCCTTTAACTGCTGGAAGTGGTGTTCCCACTTTTGTTGCTCCGAGCTCTGCCATGGGCTCTGTGAAGTCTTGAATTATCCCAAAAATCCAAGGTCTTGAAGACACCCTTTCTCGGGATAGGGTCACCACCTTGGCAGCTCAACATATTGCCTCAGTAAGTATTACTAGTTTAAATTTGTGCTTTTCCCTGCTATGTCTTTTTATTGACTCAAACTTTTTTCTTTCCTCAGCTGGTAACATGCTTTAATAGCATTTTGAAGAAGGATGAGACTATTAAAGCTTCAAGCTCGTCTAGAGGTGTAGAGGAAGCTTTTATTGGTTTAACTCAGTCCTTAAAGGACTCTCGTAAAAAATATGAAGAAGATAAAGTGGCTTGGGAGAAACAAGCAAAGTCCATTGAACAAGAGAGAGACTGTGCTGTAGATGCTTCCAAAGATTTGGAGAAGAAGCTGAAAGAGTTTGAGAAGAATAATAAAGAGCTTGGGGAGAATCTCAAGAATGCTGAGGAGCTTGAGAACAAGCTTAAAACTGCTGAAGAGGAAGTCGGTAGACTTCGTGAAGTTGATCGCCAAAAGATGGAGGTGGAAGATAAATTGAAAGCTATCGAGGAGCTCCTTAGGGAAAGGACCTCCTCGGAGAAAGAGAAAAGGAAAAAAGCTGCCAAGAAGTCCTTTAGTGCTAGCTGGGATAAGGGCTTGAACAAGGGCCTGGCTGCCATGACCTCACAAATGGAGTACGCCAGCCTAAAGTACTTCAGGGATGGATAGGTAGCTGCTTTGCAAGAGATGAAAGTTGTTGAGACTTCAGAATTGTTCCAGCAACACGTTCATGGCCTTCCTCCCTCTCCCGGAGAAGAAGAAGAGGACGAAGCTGCCTTTGATGAATCCTCTCTGATGATTGGAGATCAGATTCCTCCTGTTCCAGTTGTTCAAACTTTCTACGAGCAACTCCATCCCACCAGTACCTCAGCCGAGAAGCTTCCAATATCTTCCGATCAAATTTCTATGCCCTCCGAGAAACCTACCTCTTCATCCAAGCCTCCCGAGGAAGTTTTAGGAAGCAAGGAGAAGGTGTAGAGTTGTTCGGACCTTTCTCTTTGCTTTTTTTGTTAAATGTAATTCTGGGCTATGTACTTCTTTTTGTGATGTAATAAAATTTGGAGTTTCGGTTGTCCATATTAATTCTCTTTTTTTTGCTCTGTCTGCATTCTTATTGATTCTTTTTATCTCTTCTCTTTACTAGTTTATGGCCAGGATGGAACTATTATCAGCTCATGACACAGAACTAATGAAGAAATATAATGAGTACTTCACAACTGGTCATTCTGAATTAAACGAGGCTCAAATCATTGACATCCTTGGTTCAGATGCTTCTGAACGAGCTATCGAAGCCTACCAATATCTGAAGTACTTGCTTGACTGTGTAGTTGCCAATAATGTTGCATATTACAAGATGATTGAAGATCTTCAGGGTACCATCGAGGAACTCCAACAATAATATAAGGAGTCTTCTACCCTTTTGCATCAGGGGTATGAGAAGAAATATCAGCAACTGAATGCTAACAAAGGATATGATAAATTCATCACTGCTTACGATAAGAAAGAAAGAATTCTGAAGGTTGAGGTTGAGGAGCATAGGCATATTGCTAAACTATTGGAGAAGGAAAATAATGTTTTGAGAGAAGAGATATCCCAATTAAAATCTGCAGCATCTTCCTCAGGAGCCTTGGTCCCTGTCAATGACGAAGGTTTCTCATTCTTGGAAGTAGAGAATGCCAACCTGCGAGATAAGTTGGAGACTTTAAAAAGGACTGGGCCCTCCTCGTCTACTCGCGGACGAGCAAGATCTTCTCGGAGGTGAACAAGAGCTGCTCGAATTTCAATTAAAGAGAAAAAAACTCAATCATCCTTGGAGAATCAAGCATTCCAGCTAATGGCAAAGAATCAGGCTTTAGCGGAGATGTCCAAGAAGATTCTGAACCTCGAAGAGCAACTTTCTACACAGAGCTCTGCCTTGGAAAATAAAACAAATCTGGTGAATAATCTTCACGAGTAGCTAGAGAGGTTGACCTTCCAGTTCCATAAGTAACCCAGAAAGTTTTGGATGGCTGGTTTCAATGAAGCCCTTTACCACCTCGATGACCGGATCCAGCAGTCAAATAACGAGGGGTACAAGCAAGGATGGCTGAATGCACTGGGTGTGCTATAATTGGAGCAGGGTCATTACTTATGGGATTATTATGATCCTGGGTTGCTTGATTTGCCAGTGCCTCCTTTCAAGCTTGACATGAGTTGGATTCCTGCTCGGGCGATTCCTCAGTGCCTGATCTCAAAGTACCTTGGCGATTATAGCCTCCATTCTGATTTTGACATATCTCGTCCAGAGCATTTACTTGATAGGCCATCAGTGATGGATATTCAAATGCTTCGAGATATAAATTTTATAAACTCTCCTTATGCCTTAGACGATCCTCCTGCTGGAGTAGAACCTATTTCAAAGGCAGAGGGAAAGAAACTAGTAGAATAGGATTTTTACTTTTCTTTTTTTCAGCATATGTAATCCTTCTCGATTTGAATGAAAATGTAATTCTTCTTAATTTGAATGAAAAGTTTTGGTCCTTTGTCATTTCATTTTCTTCTAAGTAATTTGCAGAATGACTTTGTTTGTTGGTTGATAAGTATATATATGTTTATGATATACTTAACTTATTGTAGTGATTTTTTACTACTAAGCAATAGAACAACTTACATATCATGGTATTGCTTAATTTAAATAACTGTTCTCGACCAATCGGGGTTGGTGGATTTTTATTCCCGACCAACCGGAGTTGGGGGATTTTTATTCCCGACCAATCGGAGTTCGTGGATTTTTATTCTCGACCAACCGGAGTTGATGGATTTTTATTCTGGACTTGATGCGTAGTGTGTAGCACTAGTATTTCGAAAAATTTCAACAAAAGGAGAGAATTGGGTAAAACATCCAGAACTTTATCCATATTGAAGAAAACAGCATTACATAGGTATTTTAACTACTGATAATATTTGCGTAGATGCTCTGCATTCCATGCATTCTTAAACTCTTCTCCCTCGAAGGTTTCAATTCGATATGTTCCTGGTCGAACAACCTGTATTACTCTGTAGGGTCCATGCCAGTTAGCTTCCAGCTTGTTGCGCTTTTGAATTACCTTCTTTATCACGTAGTCCCCTTCTTTTAAATCACATTTCTTTACTCTCTTGTTGTAGAACAGAGCTATTAGTTGTTGGTATGCAGCATTCCTGACTGCTGCTTTTTATCTAACTTCCTCGAGCATATCCAAGTCTAATCTTCTCATCAAGTCACTGATAGGAGAATTGAAATTCAGCACCCTGTGTGTGGGGAGACCCAACTCGGTAGGTATAACAACTTCACTTCTGAATGCAAGCATGTATGGAGATTCTCCTGTTGCTGCTCGTGGTGTAGTACGATAAGCCCACAGCACAGAATATAGCTCGTTAATCCAATTTTCCTTTGCATTGTCCAGTCGTTTTTTCAAACCATTCATCAGCGTTTTGTTTATCACTTCAGTTTGTCCATTGCTCTGGGGATGGACCGGTGCAAAGTGGGTTTTTAGTATGTTCAACTGATGACAATACGCAGCAAATTCCTCGTTGTCGAATTGTGTTCTATGATCTGTGATGAATGCATGGGGAATACCATATCTATAGATGATATTCTTCCAAATAAATTGGTACACCTTTTCATACGTCATATTAATAAGAGGCTCAGCTTCCACCCATTTAGTAAAGTAATCCACCGCGACCACGAGATATTTAAATCTTCCCCTAGTCATTGGAAGTGGCCTGACCAAGTCTATTCCCCACATGGAAAATGTCCAAGGGGGGGTAATAGGTGTTAGCAATGCTTGAGGAGTTCTTCGGATAGAAGAGAAGAGTTGACATTTGTTAGATTTTTTGGCATAGTCTATACAATCAGCCCTCATCATTGGCCAATAATATCCTTTGGTCATTATTCTTTACAAAAGCGTCCGACCTGCTACATGGGCTCCACAGGACCCTTCATGGACCTCTTCAATCAAGTCTTTCACCTCAGAAGGATGAACACATCTTTGCAAACCTGCTATAATTCCTCGTCTATATAGAATACCATTAGTCAATACATAACGACCAGCTTTAAACTTCAGTTTCTTAGCTGTGAGTTTATCAGTTGGCAAAGCTCCTTCTTCAATATATGCCCTGATGGGATCCATACAAGATGGTCCTAAATCAAGGGTAATAAAGTTCATCATCATATCTTCGTCTATGCTCCGACTAGCAAATACTTCTATTGGGATTGTTCTTCTTAGCTCAGTGCGTGTTGCTGAGGCTAACCGAGCTAAGGCATCCTCTCTTGCATTCTCCAATCTTGGTATTCTAATTATCTTCACTGCAATCAGGCTTGATAAAATCTCCATTGCTTTTGCATGATACTTGATCATTAATTCTCCTTTGGCTGCATATACCCCCAGCATTTGATTTACGATCAATTGTGAGTCACTGAATACGATAACTTGCTCAGCCTTCACGGGTTTTGCCAAACTAAGACCAACAATCATTGCTTCATATCCAGCTTCATTATTAGAAGCTTTAAATTGAAAGCGTAGAGCATATTCGACATCGATCTCATCTGGATTGTTCAAAACAATCCCTGCTCCACTGCCTGTAGTGCACGAAGATCCATCTACATACAAATTCCACACAGGTATCTCATTATCGAACTCTTGATTGGACAAAATTCCTCGGTGGAATATTTGACGCTTCCTTATATCCTCCTCCAGCACTTCCTGCTGCTCGTCGACCATCTCCCCTTACTCGTTGACCGACTTAAGCTGGTCGGAGTTTAAATCTGATGATCCGGTAACATCCACAGGTTGGTCAGTATTCAATTTTTTCTCTTCAGAGTTGTCAGAATAGGTGAATTCCATTATAAAATCTGCTACTGCTTGTCCTTTAAATGACGATCTAGGCTCATAAACTATGTCATATTCACCAAGTTCTACTGCCCAGTACATCAATCTCCCTGATTTTTATGTTTTATGAAGATCTTGCCTCATTGGCATATCGGTATACACAACTATGGTATGATCCTGGAAATACAGCCTCATTCTTCTACTTATTTCGATCAATGCTAGTACCAACTTTTCCAGTCTCGGATATCTGATCTCTGCTCCTCGAAAGGCCTTGCTAGTGTAATAGATTGGCTTTTTCACTCCATCTTCCACTCTTATCAGTGCCGAGCTTACTGCATTTTTTGAGATTGCCAGATACAAATATAGTCTTTCTCCTATCACTGGCCTGGATAACAATGGAGGTGCTCCCAGGTATTTCTTCAATTCTTGAAAGGCCTTCTCACACTCATCGTTCCATTCAAAGGTCTTTCGGAGTGTTTTGAAGAATTAGAGGCATCTATCAGTTACTTGTGACACAAATCTATTAAGTGCTGCAACTCGCCCTGTGAGACTTTGTACTTCCTTCTTCGTCATTGGAGATCTTAGCCCCAATAGAGCCTTGATCTTTTCAGGATTTTCTTCAATACCTCGTTGATTGACAATATAACTGAGAAACATGCCTTCTCGTACTCCGAATGTGCACTTGGTAGGGTTCAACTTCATTTGATATTTATCTAATTGATTAAAGGTCTGGCCTAGGTCAATTAGATGATCAGCAGCTTTCTTACTCTTCGTCAGCATATCATCAACATAAACCTCCATATTGTGACTGATTTTCTCTGCAAACACCTTATTCATCAGCCGCTGATATGTTGCACCTACATTTTTCAAACCCAAAGGCATAACATTATAACAATAAGTTCCTCTCGGGGTAGTAAAAAAAGAACTCTCACTATCTTCAGGCTTCATTTTAATCTGGTTATAACCAGAATAAGCATCCATGAAACTTAATAGTTCGTTCCCCGAGGTAG
Organism: Sambucus nigra; assembly: GCA_949130495.1. NCBI lineage: Eukaryota > Viridiplantae > Streptophyta > Magnoliopsida > Dipsacales > Adoxaceae > Sambucus > Sambucus nigra. Next base: position 632,330,092 of record OX422217.1, on the reverse strand, counting down.
CATCCACCAGTTGATCAATTCGGGGTAAAGGAAAATGATCCTTTGGGCATGCCTTATTGAGGTCGGTGAAATCTACACACATCCTCCATTTATTCTTCTTCTTCTTCACCATCACCACATTAGCTAGCCAATCAGGATATTTGACATCTTCAATAAAGCAGGATTTCTGAAGCTTCTCAACCTCTTCTTGTATAGTTTGGTTCTTTTCAGGGATGAATACTCTTCGTCGTTGTTTCACTAGCTTGATTTCCTTGTACACATTGAGCTCGTGACACAGGAAATTTGGGTCTATCCCTGGCATATCTTCGTGACTCCGTGCAAAAGTCTATTTCCTGCTTCTTAGGAATGCTATCAACTTTTACTTTATTGACCCATCTAGTGACACACCGATTGAAGTTGTTCTTTCCGGGTGTTTGTCGTCCAGAATGACATTTTCAGTAGCTTCCACCACCTGGCCTTTTACGAGCTGCGACTCGTCTCTAGGATCTAATGTTTCAATTTCCGCTCCTTCATCCACTTGATAGGTAGTAGTCTTTTTCCTAGATTCTTCTAGTTCTTCCTGCTCGGCAGATGAATAGTAGCATTCCCGAGTTACTTTTTGGTCACCCTTCACTATTCCTACTCCAAAATTGGTTGGAATTTTTGGGAATTGATGTACAGTAGATGGTACTGCTTCGAACTTCTTTAAACCTACTCTTCCCATGATGATATTGTAAGTTGATTGGATATTCTTATCCATCACGAAGAAGAGCACTCTTTTTGTTCGACAAGCAGGCCATGTACCGATGAACATATCCAATTTGATCGTCCCAAGTAGAAAAATTTTCTCGCCAGCAAAACCGAGGAGGGGCCTGTGATAAGGCTCCAGCTGAGACAACTTTAGATTCAAGCTGTCAAATCATGAGTAGAACATGATATCCACCGAGCTACCATTATCCACCAGTACTCTTGATATCATTACTTCCTTCATCCTCATTTTGATCACCAATGGATCATTATAAGGATATAGCACACCTGCGAGGTCGTTCTTAGAGAAACCGATGACCAGTTTTTCTTTGTTTACCTTCCTCGGGCGATCATCCTCAGTTAGATTTAATCGTTGAATGTATGAACAAGCTTGAGCCTCATTGAGGTAAGCTTTCCTCTCTGAAGTAAGGTCTCCATCTCCTGCATCTCCACCTATAATAACATTACAATTAAAAGATCCAAAACGAATTGAAAATACCTCACGTTCTGGCTGTCTTTGTCTTTTGGGGAGATCGGGGTCATCTTCTGGATTATCTTCATGATCTATTTTCTTGTCTTCTTTTGCTCGTCGAGGAGATATAGACCTCTGTCTTACTCGATCGTTGCTCTTTCCGTCATTTATATGATCAACATACTTGGCCAGCTTACCTCGTCTGATGATTGCTTCAATTTCATTCTGAAGAGCTATGAAATTTTTGGTTGTGTGACCATGGCCTTTATAGAACTCGCAATGTTTGGTCTCATTCCTCTTATCCGAGTCTATCTTCATTTTCTCTGGCTAGTTTAGCTCCTCACTGTTCTTGATTTCTTCCAGAACATGGTTTATGTGTACTTTCAAAGGAGTATAATTTCCAAATTTCTTCAACAGTTCCCATGATGCATTTGCTTTTGACTGCTTGTTACCACCATTGCTCTTATTCTCTTTCTTTTAAGCCTTATCAACCTCCAACTTGGTCTCTTTGGTATCCATATTCTTCTTCACAGCCATAGCCTCCTCGGCGTTCATAATCTTTGCTTCATTTGCCATTAGTTCTGCCATGGTTCTACGCGGATCTTTGGCTAAAGTGTAGTATAATTAATCCGGCAACAATCCGCTCATCAGAGCAGTAATTGCTGTATTTTCCTCGTAATCAATAACTTCGAGCTTCTCGTTATTGAAACGAGTTATATAATCCCTGGTGCTCTCACCTGCCTTTTGTCTAACACTTAACAAGTGTGCTACTCGTTTAACTGGTTTTGCTCCAAAATAGAAATTTCCAATAAAAATCTTGGCTAGTTGAAAGAAAGTTGAAATCTTTCCCCGAGGAAGATTATTGTACCATATTTGAGCAGATCTGGTAAGAGTTCCCAAAAATACCCTGCATCTTATCTTATCTGGCACAGCATAGATATCGATAGCATCTTGGTATTGCTCTACATGCAGGACAGGGTCAGTTTTCCCATCATATATAGGAGTCACAACAGGTGCTTTGAATTTTGATTGTGTGGGAAAATCCACAATTGCCTGGATAAAAGGTGTCCCTTGGACAAAATTTCTTTGTAGAGGATTCTTGGCCTTAGCCATTTCCCATAGTCTATCCTCCAACCTTTGAATAGAGCATTTCCATGAATCATTTCCCTCCTCGAGCCTATTGGTTCGAGAAACTGATCGTGTTAAATTTGCTTCCTGGGATCTTTCATTACGAGCAGTTGGTCGTGATTGGGCAGAACCTTCCCTTAAATCGGATGGTCATTGAAAATTCCTCGATATAATCCGAGGAGGGCTTCTATTCCTCCTAGGTCCCAAATGATCAACATGAGAGGCCCTACTTAATCTCTCCAATGCACTAGTCCTTTCTAGAGAGAGGGTGATGTTTTGTTCAGTGTCTGTAGCTCGTACAGATGAAGTTCGACCAAGTTGATAAGAAAAATCATTAGATCTCTCAGTGCGATATGAATCGGTATGTCTAGATCGAGATTACTCTGGGAATAACGTTCGCCTGGTATGCGAAGAAGGTAAACAGGTGTTTCTTTGATCACTTCATTGTTCTGAATGGGTAGATACTCCACCCTGGACAGTTTGTATGAGTTGTCGCATAGTTTCTTGCATGGTTGCTTGGCCTTGGGCTAGATTAGCCATTATACCCGCCAGATCTTGAACATTTGGGGGAGCAGATGGATTTGGGGAGTTTCCAGCATTTCGATTACTGGACAGATTAGCCATAAACCCTGGACAGTTTGATGATGAATTGTTTTGGTAAAAAATGATAATTACAGTCTATTTCCCACAGACGGCACCAATCTGTTGATGTAAAAAATTAGATTATCTCTAATTATTTAATCACAGATAAAATAATTAAGACAAAATAATTTTAAAGTGGTTTAGCCTTGAAAGAATGGCCTACGTCCACTATTTTTATTATCGCCGATTGTTTGGAATTCTCGATAATAGGTTTTACCAAGAAATTCCGAGTCCCCTATTAATGGGGAGGTTGCAATGTTTTTATAGCCTTGAGGCTGTACATGTGAAAGGACAATGCGCTATTTTCTAGTAGACATGTACATCTGTATTATAATAATAAGCATTTAATGCGCAGTCATCCTCTTAATTATCCGAATATGAATGCTCTATACGAGATGAAGCTCGGACCGCCTAAGCTGCTCGGACCGCCTAAGTAGCTCGGCATACATGAGTTGCTCGGTACAATGAAGTTCCTCGGAGAATTCATGCTGCTTGGAAGACCTTCTTGGTCGGGGAAATTGAGCTCCTCGTAGTTGGTATGTTGTTAAAAAAATGTTTGTGGGTGCCATGTAGATTGACATATGTCTCCACATAATTGATCCACGTCAGCAGACTAAATTTGGTATTAACATGTGGGTTAAGGGTTATGAACCCTAAATTTCTGCCAAATTTCATTTCTTCTCCAACCAACATCATTAATTCCACCCATTAAACATTAAATGCATCTATCTACAATCATTTATAATAATAAACATATAAATCAACCTATAAGGGTTTAAAATCTCTGAATCCCTCAAAATCCCAAAATTGCTAAACTATAACATCTACACAACAATCAATACCATTTATTCATCTTAAACCATATTTTAGAAAGTAAGAAACTTTCCTTGAGTTTGGGATTTCAGATTCTTGGAAGATGAATGCAAGATCAACTCTCCAATCTTCAATTTCTTTCTTTCTCCTCTTTTCTCCACAAATTCTCTTTCTCTCTTTCTTTCTTTAGGTTAAAAAATACACAATTAAGGGAAATATATGTAAGGCAAGACTAAATCGTGGCTTAAGTCTAATTTCTCAACTTAAATGGTTAATACTTCATTAAAATGACTCGCAACTACACATTTAAGCTATAACCACTCAAAAGTGCCCAAAACATAAAAATACAATATGGCACTTATTTCGACTATCTAGGACATTTCGGGACTAACTACACCCTCCAAATTATCATTTGGAAATTTTATAACTCATTTTAGGTTCCGGTTTCATTTTAAACCATAAATGTCATTTAAATCTTATGACACTATAGAACAAAACATGGTGATATTTACTTACACATACAGTAAATATGCAACAATTTAGTAAATATTAACTTTCATCTCATTCAATTAATATTTACTTCATATTCCGACATTTTATATAATTACTTCACATAGTAAATTAATATAAAATAAGTTCTCAAAAGCGAGGGTTGTTACAGAGGACTTTAGAGGGTTTGATTTTTTAGGGAGAGAGATTTATTTAAGTAATAATAAAGGAAACAAAGAGCAAAAGTCAGGAGAATGAAAAGTGAGCTAGCATTAAGATTAAATCTAAATCCATTGTAGCGTTTCGTATCTAACCACACATCCGGGAATAAGAAAAGAGGTGAGAGGGAAGAGAGGAAATAAATAGATTACTTAATTTTAGAGCATAGATTTTATAGTATTTACTTTCTGTCTCTTACCCCTCCCTCTTCCGTCTCTTCGTATTCTGAGGTTTCTTTATCACGAGCTCCACAGGCACCATTCTCAATCATCTACTACTCTCTGTCACCATTCTTCCCCCTCCGTGTTTGTCAGGTACCATTTTGTTTTCTTTCTGTGAATAACTGTTAGGTAAATAACGAAGGGTATTGGGACAAATTGTTATTATGTGTTACTATATAGGGTATGTTATGAGTTTGAAAATTGTGGGGTTTTCTGTAGTTTTGGGAGGGTATGTCATATGTTAGGTTGTTACTGTTCTTTAATCAATGTAATGACTCATTCCAAACATACCCATCATATAGAATACACATATACTGCTCCGTCTGTTAGGTTGAGTTTTATTTGATTTCAAAAAATTCCCAACGTAATGATCAAACATAAATTTGTGTGTGATTGTGTTCACTTTTTTGTCAATATTCATCTTCCAGAAACGTATAACTTAAATTATTAATGTAAATATGATTTTATGAAAAAATAATATTCTTGCGTGAATTTTTTTATTATATATTCAATATTTAGTAACATAAACCTATTAATTTTATTTTTAATATACATATGTTAAGTTCATGTACACACTAATTTATAAGGTATACAAATTCGGCCACGCATCGCGTGGCCTACATGCTAGTGTATATAAACAACTATTCATTTTAAAGGTTTCATCCACCTCCTCTTCATATTTTTCCTTATATATAAAAAACAAAGTTTATCTTTTTTTGTGCCTTAAAACATTAAGAGTAGTTCTACTATAACTGAATTTTTGACACAATTTTTATCGACTTAATGACGAGTCGGCTTGCTATTGGTTGGTTTTGGGGTCCCAGTGGCGTGGACCCCATAAACCAACCAATAGCAAGTGCACACATCATTAAGTCGACCCCAAATAACTCTTGTTTTTATTTTTCTTCATTTTACGTGTAGTTTACTCTTGTTTTTCTTAATTAGTATATATAAAAATTGTCAATTGAGTCCATTGAATAGGTTTTCCGTAATTGCTTAGTTATTTCTTTATGTTTTATTATTTTTTACACTCTTATTACAATCAGTAATTTTCTTTTGCCATATTCTTGTTTCCCTCTCTCAACATGGAAGTCAAAATATGATGATGCATGACACTTTTAGTATTGTAATATGACATAGATATTACACTGTTTTATGAGTGTATGAGTTAACAAAAAAATGATTACTTGATTGATTTTTGGGCTATTTGGTGTTTGAAACTTGTAAGTTTTTTATATTGACTTTGTTCCGAACATTTGACCTCCAAAATATGTGACTTTAAGCTACGTAGTAATGCAGGGGCGAAATAGTATTGGAGGAAAAAAATTACATCATTTTAAGATGGTGCGTTAGTAAACATGTTATTTGGGCCCACAGCTGACGGATTTTGTGTGTGTGTATATATATATCACTCAATTCTTCACCTTTACACTGCAGGTTTGCTGTGAATGCCAAGGCCAAAATTTTTATTTGAGCCGAAGATGCTTGAAACATGACTCCGATGTGTCCTCATTATATTTGGCATTTTTCCCAACATAGTAGGTATATTAATGTACTTATACTATCTTAATTGCTTAATCTAGCTAGGCTAGTATGTCTTGTTTTTAATAACAAGTTTTAAATCATTATTACACTACTACATTGACATTTTTGTTAATAATTAGTTGTAGTTGTTGTTGTAGTAGGTTTAAAGTGATTTCCAGTATAATCATCTCCCTCTTAGTAATTTTGAGTCATCAGGATGTCATCGCTTGGATGCAAACTCGTTCAAGTTCGGCTCGAATTCTACTGGATCACTAATAATTGTGTGTTAAAATAGTATATAATATAAATTTACTCGAGCTCGGCTCATATTCATTTGGATAAAAGATTGTCTGAACTCAAGCTTGAGTATCCTACTCTTCAGTTTGTATTGTGTTATCCTTTTTCTCTAACAAGAAATAGTGGTACATTTAATAAGTGCGCAATATCAGGAATGAGTTTTCAATGCGTAAAATTAATACTAAAGGTTTGCAAGTAAAAAGATATTAGGGGCATTTCTATAATTTGTTGAAAATTTCTGTAATAAAATATGAATTTCAACACTTTTGCCAATATATCATAAAAAGTGCAACACTTTATAAGTATTATAGTGCAGACCAAATTGTAATACCCCGTATTTTCATGGCTTTTAAATTTAAGAATTTATTAAATTTAATTGAGATAAATTAATTTAATTTTAATCCGAAATGTTGTTTTAAATATTTACTAGCGTGACAAGAGTTAGTAATTATTGGGAATATATTATTTGTTGCATATTACTGGATGAGTATAGTAATATATGAGATTTATTTTAATAATATTGTCACGTGTGAATAAAATGACAATTGTGGAAATTTAAGTTGGGACGCGCCTGTGTCGTGTCGGGACTAAATGTGGATTAATAAAAGTGAATATTTTATAGGTTGTTCGTATGATCGTTTTGAGTACGCCAACGCGTTCAGAAGGGTTGAGATAGTCAGAAAAGTGTACCCGGGGGCTTAGTTTGGGTCTCAGGGCGTTTTTAGGCCTAATTAGTACCCCGGGAGGGCATTTTAGTCATTTTGTATTTTTGGGTAATTAAACCCACGAAAATTAAAGGGGTTATATCAGATGTTTAGGTTATCTCCTAGGGTTAGATAACTCAAAACACTAGAACGGCCATTGGAGAAGAGAGGAGAGAGCTCTCAAGGCATTCCAAGGCTCAAAACTCAACCGTTTGCACCGCCGCCACCGCCAACGCGTAGATCGCGAGACGGGGAACGCAACCACACCAAATTCAACACCAAACCAGATTTCTGAAAATCCCAGGCAAGTGTTTATCTTTCTTATTTCGTTGATGCATCTTTCATATTGGTTTAGGAATGATTAGGATGAATTGTATGGAAGAAAAACCCAATTTGAGATAGGAAATTTTCATGTAGTGATGATCTATATGATATTCTGGATACCCTTTGTCATGTAAAGGATTAAGAGTTTGATTAAGAAAAGAGTTCTAATCAGATACAAATACTAAAAAAATTATTTCGGATGATCGGAAAATTGGAATCGCTTGAAATTTTAGTATGTTGTAGCGAACGGCGAGACATGACTGCTGACAAAAATTCAGCTTGATCAGACGGTCGGATTTCTAAAACTATTATTTTTACTAGAAATTTTTATGTTTTGAGGACTCTTAGAGAGTTTTATATTTTGAGGACTCTTCTAAGTAATAAAAAAATTCAATTAAAACTCCATTTTAATTCCGATTTCGAAACTGTTTGAAATTCTCATCTTTGAAAATAAAATTCAAAATCCTTTAATGTAAGGCGAAATCTATATTTTTGGGATATTTTGCATAAGGGATAATGTAAGTATATATTAAAGGGTAGATACACGTAAGAGAGAGTTACGTTGGAACATAAATGGATATCTACTGGATTGTACATTTGGAAGAATAGAGTCAATGAGGGTTACATAGTAAGTTGGAAAAACCCTTCGAATTAAAGTTAGAAACGAACCATTATACTTCGAATTAAAGTTAGAAACAAACCATTATACTTGATAAATAATAATGGGAAAATAAGGATAAATGTTGTGAATGTGGGTTATTGGATAAACCTAAATTTATATAATAAAAGTAGTATATTTATATGATTGTGTATGCATATATTATATACTTGTGAAAATCATGCCCGCGCTACTTGCTATCCCTGAGGTTACCGCGCTGGGACGATCTTATCTCGTGTGCCTTATGGGGGATATTGACTCGTACCCTAGAAGATAGGAATCCTAGGTACAGGCTATCGAATCGGTAGTCACGGTCCTAAGAGACGTGAGGGTATGTACTGACCTCTTGGACTTGGAAACTATGCTTCGCCTCAATATTGTTTGTGTATGTATTTATACAGTTCGAGAGTGATTGCAAACTTGTATTCCCTTTAGTACGATTGATACGGGGATTGGATATCAGAGTATGCCCGCACCATAGTTTTTATGTGGGGTGCTGTTATGATATATATATTATATGAGTAGTTAATATATATATGAAATTCTGAAATCTGGAACTGCCTACTGTGATTTGATATGTAGGACATGGTTGATGACTCAAATTATAAATAATTGTTTTGAGAAAGTATAATATGACACAGGAAAACTTTATTGATTAATAAAGTTAAAAGGAGAACCTTGGTTACAAATTGAAATCTTACGTTTTAAATACTTGTGTTGTTCAGTTGTAAATCCTGCGAATAACCTAAGATAAGTTAAATCATTGGGGAAAGATATTGTGGTATATGATGAGATAGACCATTGGGAAGGTTAGTGCGATAGGTGTGCACATTAGAAGAGAGGTGAGAATTTCTCAAGAGAGTGTCGCACTAATATGTTGTTGCATTGGCCTGTATCAATTTAAATACTTGCTAAACGAATTTTTAAATCATATACACTATCGGGCTCTGACCCAATTCTATTTCCTTATACAGGTGCCTAGCCACAGGGGCGTCTTACTTAGGATCCTTTGGAAGGAACGTGCTGCAGCTTAGGTGGGAGTTGCAGGCCTGTTGTTTAGACGACTTCATCCATTTGATTCTACTCCTAGTTCAGTTTTATCCAGCAGGGGCATGTGTTTCCCTCTTTCTATTATTTAGTTGGTCTAGTCAGAGATTGAAAATTTTACTTTCAGTACCTTTATTTCGGGATTTATTACTGTCAGGATGTTTTCCTTTAGTGTTGTAAATGTTGGGATTTATTATTGATGATTAAATTCGTGTATGTTCAATTATATTTTTATTCTTAATGGGTGACTCTTTAGATGTTAATGGTTTAAGGTTTTATAACCGGATTTAATAAAATGAGAATAAGGTTTTAAATGGTTTTGACACTTAGCTTAATTATTTAGGGTGTTTAAATTGGAAAAGTATTTTTACGACAGTGATGCTAAGAATGAACCAACTGTTCACATTGATTTTAATTTAATAAAGGAGTGATCGCCCGGTATTTAATTAGGCGGGGTGTCACAGGTGGTATCAGAGCATCAGGTTCTAGTGTCCTTAGGATCTGTACGACTTATTATGCTTTCAGCGTTTCTTTGTTTGTTATAGAGCCCTATGTTTAGGATTGTCGATTCCTTTGACGAGATTTCGTTCTCCTGCTATAATGTGTATACACTAGTGAATTCTAATTTCATTCGGATGTGTGCGTGTGCCGAGCGATGACGGATATCAGAAGAGGACCGTTAAGCGTACATCAGGAGGCAGGGCTCAGTTGAGATTATGAAATATATCTGAGGATGATGACCGTAGTCGAAGTCACCTCCATTATGGCACGAGAAGCCACGACTAGAAAGGTGACTAAGGTGCAGCAATGATTTTCAAATGCTGTTATAGTAAAATGAGGTGCCAGGGTAAACTTACCCAACGTATTACAAAAACGTGTAGAGACTGTCAGTGGGAAATTTTAGAAATGCGAAAATTGTATGTGTTTACCAAAGGAGGTAAAGTATCCAAAGGCTTAAATATAAGACGGAGTGTGGCAAACTGAAAGTGAAAATTTAGAGAAAATTTTCTTGGCTTTCGGGATGAAATTATAATGGTTGGAGTCAACCACCAATTTTGGAAATGAAATGCTATGCCTATAGGAGAACCTTAAGTACAGTGTTGACCGTATGTTCCTTCCTTAACTGTTTAGGATTAGAAGCAAATGTGGTTCTGAACTCATCGAGAGAGTGCATGTCAGGGGTCTATTCGTGAATATGAATCTTAACCGTTAGCGAATTTTGTATCGGAAGATGTAGATACAAGTGGGGCAAACAACTCCGAGTGGGAGATTGACACGTAGTAATAGTTGATAACACTCAAAGAGGTAATTCTGATGGACGACCGATTCAGAGGTTGACATTGTCATATTTTGTCAAAATAGATAATAGCACTTCTTTGTGGGGGAAGTTAAAGGAATCGAAGAATTTAGTCGAGAATAAGACTGAATACAACGGTGGTGGTATAGCACCACAAAAGGATGTGGATACACATCAGGAAAACCATTTAAATTCTTCAGATAGTTAAATTCTTACCAAGTGATGGTAAATTTAGTAAGTACTATTATAGATAGTAACATGATCTTTATGGCCTAAAAAGCTAAGGGAAAAACCGGGATGGCTAATAGGAATCGAGTCTACTAAAGTCCGAGAGAAGGACAATCTTAACCTGGTTAGTTGGACAGGTGGTAAGTGGATTATGTGTTGAGGTATTTTGTGCGTAGTGAGATCGCTCATGATAATATGTTCCAAAATGAGAAAAAGGACAAGAATACGGTGCCTAGTAAAAGGCAACGATTAACATAATTTTGTTTTGGTTTGGGCAGACGTGTTACGTCCGAAAACCATTTGTGCAGTCAAGACGATTGCCAGGATGGAAGTATAAGTTGTATCCTTAGAGGATGCGGCGTGTTTATGTGACACGAGCGAGTCACCATATTTTGTTCATTGCTAGATTAGCATGTGAAACGAGTTTAATGCATATCATTATAAATGTTACCATTATGTGAATATTTTTACTTAGTATAGCGGGATTTTTCTTTGGTGCTATCCGCGGGGGATGAATGAGTATATTAACAGTGTTTTATACTTTATTGAGGCTACTCGTTGTAGTGATACGATACACGAGTATGATATTATCTTTGTTAAAATGTTATAGAAATGGGTAGTATGATTGTGGGCATTTATTGCAAGGCTATCGGAGTAGTTACATTAGTGCAATACGTTTTATTTTGGCGAGGCTTTACCTGTAAGAAGGTTGGACTCGCACTTATATTATCTATCCTAGAGACTTCGGAGGAGATAGTGGGCTCGAGATATTCGATACTAATGTATGTATAGACTTTGTCAGTATGATTCAGTATGTACCGGGATTTACCGTTGAGCGAAAAGACTTGACTCGGTATTATGTTTAGCACTCCGGACTTAGTGATAGGAAGAGTGCAGTGTTATATTTATCCTTAAGAGATGTGGGAGTTAAGAGTTATACCCCTAATGTTAGAAAAAGGAAATTTAGAGAATTTCGATCGTATGTATCCGAGGTTTATAGAATGTAATTACCATCAACCAATACGGGACGATAGTGAAATTGGTGAAACTTTCTTTGTTAAGCATAATTACGGGAGAAATTGTAACTTTTCTGTCAAGGGACAAAATAAAGGGGTATATACTATGGACGGAGGACCTAACGGATTTCGATAACTGACAATGCTAGGTAGTAGTGTATCGGGGGGGTTCCTTATTTGGATTTCGCTTTGCGAGACATCCCACGCATGAAACTTAGCGTAAGGTTGGAAATAGGGAGACGTTTGGTCACTATTCCATGAGTTCAGTACCCTGGTCGAAATGGGATCAAGTAATTATGTATGTAAGTTGGAAGTTGAATTTTGTTTCAAGGTCATTGGAGCCAGATTTTTGTGGTAGGAAAGCATTGAAAGTTATCCCCACGAGTTGAGGGGTGGAACGATGATAAGGAGAATTTAAGAATTTTGATATCTAGGGTGTTGAGAGTACCCAAATGTCATAACCGCGTACAAAACACAAGGTGAATAAAGAGTTGGAATGATTTCTAGCATGGATTATCTGGAAAGAACTTTATATTATACAAAAGAGACGACCTGTAATTATTTTGATGAATAGAGCGTTAGTGATTTATTTTGGTTTTTGTACCTATTTGGGAAAATTGTTGTACTTATCTGAGGAAGGTTGAGAATTATTATTCCTCTTTTGTTGTCATGGAATTTGAATGCCCTATTCCTTCTATTTTGTTGAATTTAGTTTGTTCTATGGATGAGTAGCCCGCCGTTCGCTCTTCTAGGGCGGTCGGGGTGTTGCAAGAATGTGGACATCTCGGTTAATTGCAGTTAAAATAGTCTGAGTCGAAGGGACGTGGTAACAGACGTGTGAAATATATGTTTGTGGGAATAGTATGACGAAGTGGAAGTGATAGAGTGGATTAAACGTCACATGAGGGGCGATAATCCGTACATAAGTCTGCAATTAGAATAGCACGCACTAACTTGATTGGAAGGCTATGGGAAGCAATTCAAGAATTGGTATTCCTTATATAGAGTAGAATTTAATTGTTATGAAGCACACCCGGAGCGGAGTTGTTATTAGTCAAGTGGGAGAGCGACTTGCGCATACAAAGAGTAATGATGTTAGTATAGTATAAGAGATCCAGAAGTGCGCTTCCTGGAGAGAAGAGCACGGGTCGGAACTTTCGGCATACTCCAAGGAAGGAAGGGGAATATTACGTGTCACTTAATGTGAGACATTTCAAGGGAAGAATCGGTGCTTAGTGAGACGTAATGAGTAGTCTCTACATGCACTGCCCATAGGTAAGGTTTGGTTGAAAGAGGAGAATCAACCAAAGAATTTTGTGTTTATCGAAAATTCCTGAAATTGGAAGAGGTTGATAAAGTCGGTAAAGTTCTTGGATGGGTTGCCATACTCAAAACAAGATCAAGGGTTTATCCCGAACATGTGAATTAAGTCGCCAAAAAGGAAGTGATTGATATTCCTTTGGGCTGGATTACAATATTAACTAGTATGCCCTAGAATTCCTTTGAAAGGAGGATCGTGCCAGTGCATAGTCCGGCGCAGTATAAATTTCTAAATCAAGATGAGATTGGTGAATCCCACCTTTGATATGGGATTTCAGGAACCATCGGAGACAAGATTTCGTTTCGAGTAGGATATATCACGCTTAGCCAGGGAATAAGCGCATGGTGATTAAAGATTAGTGGAGCCACGTGAAGGAGATTTTGGAATCTTGGTACGATGATTTCAAGAATGCTCTATAGAAGCACTCGTACCCGTTTGTCGCGTACGAGGTACTTATTAAGTTTTTGTTATAGAAGAACCTCGACTATTCTCCTTCCGTATGTTTAGAGGAGAGTAGATAATCAGAATTTTTGGATCGGTCGAGAAAATATCCGATAACTATGGTGGAATTCCATGACTATTTTAGGAAGTTGAGAGTGGTCAAATGTTCGTATGATCTTCTCAGAATGGGAATTTTGTGTATGAATAAATCCGAGTAGTTGTCATGTAGTGAGGTGAGGCCTCCTAATGATAGTGAGATAATGGAATTTATAACGTATAGACGTAACCTATTCAAATGTTGTCAGTTGGGAGTGCAATGTGAAGTGTCTCCAATGAGAATGTAAAACAATGTTGCTGTGAGGAAAAATCTATAGTGATTGAGCGTCGTACTATGTAGATAGTTTGCGTACTGACAAGGATATCCAGAATTGTGCTACCTGATAGGCCTTATTTTCTTAATTTCGGGATGAAATTCTGTTATTAGGGGGGAAGTATGTAATACCCCTTATTTTCATGGCTTTTAAATTTAAGGATTTATTAAATTTAATTGAGATAAATTAATTTAATTTTAATCTGAAATGTTGTTTTAAATATTTACTAGTGTGACAAGAGTTAGTAATTATTGGGAATATATTATTTGTTGCATATTACTGGATGAGTATAGTAATATATGAGATTTATTTTTATAATATTGTCACGTGTGAATAAAATGATAATTGTGGAAATTTAAGTCGGGACGTGCCTGTGTCGTGTCGGGACTAAATGTGGATTAATAAAAGTGAATATTTTATAGTTTGTTCGTATGGTCATTTTGAGTACGCCAACGCGTTCGGAAGGGCCGAGATAGTCAGAAAAGTGTACCCGGGGGCTTAGTTTGGCTCTCGGGGCGTTTGTAGGCCTAATTAGTACCCCGGGAGGGCATTTTAGTCATTTTATATTTTTGGGTAATTAAACCCACGAAAATTAAAGGGTTTATATCAGATGTTTAGGTTATCTCCTAGGGTTAGATAACTCAAACCACTAGAACGGTCATTGGAGAGGAGAGGAGAGATCTCTCAAGGCATTCCAAGGCTCAAAACTCAACTGTTTGCACCGCCGCCACCGCCAACGTGTAGATCGCGAGACGGGGAACGCAACCACACCAAATTCAACACCAAACCAGATTTATGAAAATCCCAGGCAAGTGTTTATCTTGCTTATTTCGTTGATTCATCTTTCATATTGGTTTAGGAATGATTAGGATGAATTGTATGGAAAAAAAACCCAATTTGAGATAGGAAATTTTCATGTAGTGATGATCTATATGATATTCTGGATACCCTTTGTCATGTAAAGGATTAAGAGTTTGATTAAGAAAAGAGTTCAAATCAGATACAAATACTAAAAAAAATTATTTCGGATGATCGGATAATTGGAATCGCTTGAAATTTTAGTATGTTGTAGCGAACGGCGAGACATGATTGCTGACAAAAATTCAGCTTGATCAGACGGTCGGATTTCTAAAACTATTATTTTTACTAGAAATTTTTATGTTTCGAAGACTCTTAGAGAGTTTTATATTTTGAGGACTCTTCTAAGTAATAAAAAAATTCAATTAAAACTCCATTTTAATTCCGATTTCGAAACCGTTTGAAATTCTCATCTTTGAAAATAAAATTCAAAATCCTTTAATGTAAGGAGAAATCTATATTTTTGGGATATTTTGCATAAGGGATAATGTAAGTATATATTAAAGGGGAGAGACACGTAAGAGAGAGTTATGTTGGAACATAAATGGATATCTACTGAATTGTACATTTGGAAGAATAGAGTCCATGAGGGTTACATAGTAAGTTGGAAAAACCCTTCGAATTAAAGTTAGAAACGAACCATTATACTTCGAATTAAAGTTAGAAACGAACCATTATACTTGATAAATAATAATGGGACAATAAGGATAAATGTTGTGAATGTGGGTTATTGGATAAACCTAAATTGATGTAATAAAAGTGGTATATTTATATGATTGTGTATGCATATATTATATACTTGTGAAAATCATGACCGTGCTACTTGCTATCCCCGAGGTTACCGCGCTGGGACGATCTTATCTCGTGTGCCTTATGGGGGATATTGACTCGTACCCTAGAAGATAGGAATCCTAGGTACATGCTATCGAATCGGTAGTCACGGTCCTAAGAGACGTGAGGGTATGTACTGACCTCTTGGACTTGGAAACTATGCTTCGCCTCAATATTGTTTGTGTATGTATTTATACAGTTAGAGAGTGATTACAAACTTGTATTCCCTTTAGTACGATTGATACGGGGATTGGATAGCAGAGTATGCCCTCACCATATTTTTTATGTGGGGTGCTGTTATAATATATATATTATACGAGTAGTTAATATATATATGAAATTCTGAAATCTGGAACTGCCTACTGTGATTTGATATGTAGGACATGGTTTATGACTCAAATTATAAATAATTGATTTGAGAAAGTATAATATAACACTGGAAAACTTTGTTGATTAATAAAGTTAAAAGGAGAACCTTGGTTACAAATTGAAATCTTACGTTTTAAATACTTGTGTTGTTCAGTTGTAAATCCTGCGAATAACCTAAGATAAGTTAAATCATTGGGAAAAGATAGTGTGGTATATGATGAGATAGACCATTGAGAAGGTTAGTGCGATAGGTGTGCACATTAGAAGAGAGGTGAGAATTTCTCAAGAGAGTGTCGCACTAATATGTTGTTGCATTGGCTTGTATCAATTTAAATACTTGCTACATGAATTTTTAAATCATATACACTATCGGGCTCTGACCCATTTCTATTTCCTTATACAGGTGCCCAGCCACAGGGGCATCTTACTTAGGATCCTTTGGAAGGAACGTGCTGCAGCTTAGGTGGGAGTTGCAGGCCTGTTGTTTAGACGACTTCATCCATTTGATTCTACTCCTAGTTCAGTTTTATCCAGTAGGGGCATGTGTCGCCCTCTTTCTATTATTTAGTTGGTATAGTCAGAGAATGAAATTTTTACTTTCAGTACCTTTATTTCGGGATTTATTACTGTCAGGATGTTTTCCTTTAGTGTTGTAAATGTTGGGATTAATTATTGATGATTAAATTCGTGTATGTTCAATTATATTTTTATTCTTAATGGGTGACTCTTTAGATGTTAATGGTTTAAGGTTTTATGACCGGATTTAATAAAATGAGAATAAGGTTTTAAATGGTTTTGACACTTAGCTTAATTATTTAGGGTGTTTAAATTGGAAAAGTATTTTTACGACAGTGATACTAAGAATGAACCAACTGTTCACCTTGATTTTAATTTAATAAAGGAGTGATCGCCCGGTATTTAATTAGGCGGGGTGTCACACAATTCTATTCTGACTTAATAAGTAGTAATGATAAATATTTTTTTGTGTAAATGTTTTGATGTTTTAAATTGGAAAGTTAAAATCCTTATACTAGTATCTGGACTCAATCTAATAGAAGTAGTGAAATATCTCTTTCCTAATGCAGGAGTTAGATAGTGTTCACATAAGATAATTAATTGGCAGGATTTCTAATGTTATAAGCATGATAATTTGTTTGTTAGCATAGACAGATAATAATAAATTGGTGTTAGTGAGTTCTAGTTAGAAGTTGAGCAATGTTGATAAGTATTAATAGAAGTTTTTTGGAAATATTCTAATTTCAGTTTTTATATGTGTGCATGTGTGTTATACCCTATGAAGCACTGACACTCTCCCGGAAACCACGAGTCGCGTGTTGTGTTGAAACGTGTATTATGTGTGCACTTCAACACGTTGGGACACGCGAGTCCTTTTTCTTGGGTCAAACATGCTCGGACACGTCCAAGACACGTAAAAGGATACGTAAAATTATTTTTTTTAATTTTTAATGTGAAAATGTGTTTGAATTTTGTTTTGTACGGTCAATTTTCCTACTTTCATGTTAAGAATGCTCCAATAATGTATTTTATCAAAAAAATATGTTTTATTTCATTCATATATATTTAAGTAGATATTATATATTATACTCATCCTAGCTTGTTGTATCCTAGTTTTTGGAAAAATCACATGTCGCGTGTCATGTTGAAACACGTATTATATGTCTAGTCCGTGCTTCATTGGTTATACCAAAACTTCCCATCTTAACTTCAATCCCAAACGCATTAGGGTTGTATTGCCCACCTAGCCCGACTTGGTTCGCAGTGAAATATATTTTACTTAGATGACAAGTAATTTGGTGAAAAGTGTTCTAACATATGTAAAACCTTTTTGTTTCAACACAAATTCATATTAGAATATACACTTTAATTATGTTTGGACAAAATTAAAGAATCGCCATTTTACTTTTCTCCAAGCTAAAGGATATTCCATCCAAACCAAATGAAGAAAAGTAAAATGGGAAAAGTATTTTCACCTATTTGGAGTTAAATTTGTTCCTTTAATTTGTTTGTGATGTATAAATAAATTTTGTTCCTTGTTCGAAACTGGAAAATTATGGTGAGTGCAACTTAATGACAATTTCATGATAAAAGTTTTTTGTAACTACAAATAATTCACCATTCCTTTGTCTTGTTAACCAAATTGTGTGTTCTTTAACTTGCAGGTGCATTTATAAGGATAACCATCGGCCTCGACATCAACAACGATATGCGACCACTAGCCTCAGACATCGTTGCAACCCTCAAAGAGAATAAAATATTCCACGTGCGCCTTTATAAGGCCGATCCTGATATTCTTAGTGCCTTCTCAAACTCCGGGATCAACGTTATGGTCGGTGTCACCAACGACGAAGTCATAGAAATCATAAAAAAACCATCATCCATCACTACATGGATTAACAAAAATATTGTCGCATATCTACCCTCAACTAACATAACCACCATTGCTGTGGGCAACGAATTTCTCACTTCAAATTTTGATTTTCAAGAAGATTTGGCCATGGTCATGGAGTCCCTTCACGAAGCCTTAAAAATTCAAACATAAATTTTCAACCCATTAAAATTTGCACCCCACAATCTTTTAGCATAATTTACTACTCCAGCCCTTCCCAATCCGAATTCCAGCCTATTCACAAAATTTCCCTTCGTAGTATCTTTCAATTTTTAGAGAGAACCGATTCGTTTTTCACGAAAGTCAGATTGTTGACTATCATGAATATGTTCCCTATATCAGCATGTTCGAAGCCATGTTAGACACTGCATATCTCTTAATGGCGTCTTTTAAGTTCCCAGGCATCCTAATTATGGTATCCAAAATTTATGTCCTTTTAGAAGTGAAACAGATTCGAAGGATTGGGCCACGTTTGAAAATGCCGGTAAGTATAATAACCATCTTATTCATCGCATTTCAACCGGCTTGGGCCCGCCTAGTACACTCACTATGCCCATTAGAGCGTACATTTACGAGATATATAGCGAGGACTCTGTAGAAGGTGGGAGAAGTTGGGGTGTTTTAAGTCAAAACTTTAAAGCGCATGCTTTGTATCCTGTTATTTGCAATTATTCCTTTTCTAAAGATGAGCCTAATCCTTTTCGGGTTTTTATGTCGCGAAAGAAAATGTGGATTTGGGTAGGTTGCAAAATGAGATGAATAAGATTTGTTCGTCGGGCGAAGTAAATTTTACCTCTACTCAACCGAACCACATGTGCTATATACCGTATACTCTACAAAACCATGATTCCTTTGCTTTTAATGATCATTATCACATATTTAGTAGAGTTGTTGGGGGGTGTTACGTCCATGGTACAGACATGATGACTAATGTTGATCCTAGTATGTTCCCTTTACTATTTTGTTTTTCTAGAAATTATCTTTTCTATATTTAATTAAGGTTATTCTTTACTTTACCCCCGAGATAATTCGTTATTTAGAATAACCCCTCCCCCGTAGACGTTCTTAAATAGACTTCCCCATGCGTGTAATACATAACGCATAAGGTGCAAGTGGTAGATTCACATGCAAAGCGTAAGTCTAACTAATGAATGTGTAATACTGAATTATCTCGGGGGTGAAGTAAAAAAAAACTTAATCTGATTCTCCCATCCGTCACGTCCTTTGAACTATTTGTTTACACCGGAATGGGTGTTTCGATCAAAATGTATATTTCAGGGGCTTTGCATTTAAGGTATTTTTTTCCTTGCAAAAATTTCATATTTAAGTGTGTGTGTGTTTTTGTACATGGTTAAACACTAGATGCTCAAGAAGGAAAAAACCAACTAAGGCTTTTGAAAAATAGTAAATTTGGTTAATTTGTAACCTGAACTAGGAAAACCAAGAATATCGTGTAGAATGTTGATTTTTTTATTATTGTTGTATGTCTCTTGAATGAAGGTGATGTGCACAAGTTGTACTAATTAATAATTTCATGCCAATTCTTGATTGCCCTACTCTCCCCATGAGGTTATCAAGTACATATACTTTTAAAACAATTTGTGTGTTCTTATGTAGTCAGGTACAATTTGATAATTGATCATCTAAGTACTTGTTTGCACCGTAAAAACAAACATAAAAACAAAAAACAAGACAGTTAATTTTCCAAGCATCTCCAATAGTCCCTAATCTCTTTACTTACGGGTTTCTTTTTGCAGGTTATGGATCTTGCATATTTAAAGGGTAAGAACTTGAACCTATATGCTATTTTTAAATAAGAATAATTAGTTTATGGGTCTTTTTTATAAGGGTAATGTTAGACCGGCACCTACATGTGACAAATTTGGGGTCCCATCCGTATTGGTGTGCATTTGGGCTCAACTTGTGTTGGGATCAAACACGAGCCAATATGGATGTGACACATCAGCGTGTCGCCCCAAATGTGTTTGGTGTAGAATTACTCTTTTTATAATAAGACATTTGACTAAACTACACCTTTTGAAAGAAATTAGACATAACAACAATTTTGATCAAATCAACACCTATTTTACGAAAATAAAAAACTATGCATACATTGCATGAAAATCGACATTTTTTTCCATATAAATCAATACCTATTTTCATGTAATTAGTGTTATGTCTAATTATTTTTAAAAACATGGGTTAAGTCCGATATAAAATTATCAAACTAGGGTTTCTTCACAAAGACTCTTTAAGTTATTTATTGTTTCCTTGGCCTAACATACAATGATCTTTTGGGACAGTTCAAATGCAACCATTCCACTGGTACCCCCTCCACCTCCCCCCGCCCCCCCCCCCCCCATCAGAACGTGCTCCACATTCCTCTGCGCCAAGTTCCCTATGCTCCATCCTGAGTGAGATTTTTTCACTTATATTGGTAGTGTTTACTTCATTGTTCTTTCTTGATGGGAATGCCTAGAATTTTTTGTAATGGCTTATGTGGTTCAAATGTGGCTCTTTAGAGATTGTAATATTGGTTATATGAGAAATTGATTAGGGTTGGAAGTGATTTTAATTCTAATTAGATATAATTGTTACAACCAAGATTGTTCCTCAGAAGTGACTATTATAAATGACATTCAATTTTCCAATGCTATCTCACCGTTTATATTCGAAGAAACTCTCTTGATATTATATCTTTCCTTATAATAAAGCTTCACCCATGTTATGTCATAAATGTATATAGATATATTGCTCATAAGTTGGAGTAATTTCAAAGCATGGTATTAAGGGGAAATGTTATTAAATCGCCAAAATACTTATCATTTCATTTTTTGCAAGTATAAAATCATGTACTAGAAAAAAATGTTGATTAGAATATTCTAGGGGTGTTTGGGTCAGACACGACACAACATGACAAGGACCATTTAGACCAGGGTCGTTCGCGGTATGGTAAAATCCCGTACTTTACCGTACCATTTTGTACCGAAAATTAGTGATAATGGTTTACATTTTTAACTTACCAAAACTGAAACTACTGAAATTATCAATTTTTTTGTGGTTGTTTTGGTTTTAACATTTTAAAAACCAATTTACTGAATGTACCATACAAAAATAAAATACCGAAAATAATGTATCGAAAATACCAAAATGAAATTAGCAAACTTACCAAATTGAAAATACCAAATTAAATAAAACAAGAATACCTAATGACTAAAACCAAACACAAACACAATCAAAATCTTATATATTTTAGGAAATTTATAACAACACTAGGGTTAATCATTCAGATTCACTTCGGCTCTCTCCGTCAACCCACCATCATGTCCATTCATTTTCACCTCGGTTCACTTTTCTAGTAATACTTCTGTTCACACGTTTTTTCTTGTATTTGGACTATTTATGGTATAGGTCTGATATAAATATTATTATTTGGGAGCAATATGGGTTTATTATTACTTGAAGAAAGAGAAACAGTGGTATGTTGTTTATTTTCCTATCTCTAGTGAAGTACTAATTTATTTGTTCATGGATGCTACATGAAATTGAGTCGAAACCTTTATGAATTGTGATGTACTCATTCAGTGCTACAACTGAGTCAATTTGTTGTGACTCGGCCTTGCTTTCTTTCACAATCGACATAGTAATCACCATTATAATGAGATACCCAATGCTCTGCATATTCACAAACTCAGGTATTATTAAAATTGTGCAAACTACTTTTTTATGGCTAAGATGTAAAATAGAATTAATTCTCTCTTATTAAACTTAATGTAATTATGTTTTCTATATAATATGACACAATTTAAAACATTTTTTTATTTGTAGGAATGTTAATGATGTAGGTTATTTTCTTATTATTATTTTTAAAAATGAATATAAACATGTTTACATAAGTGGTACATTATTTACAGAGTACTACCAAAATTATCGTAAAGAGAAATTTATCGAAATTTACCATATTTTTTTTAAAACCTTTTTTTACCACAAAAATCGATTTTATCGATGTACCACTCGGTTTGAATTTGATTTAGTTTATGGGTTGGTGTACCGGCTAGAAAAAGTGGTAATTTTGGTTTAAAAATGCTATGCTCCATGTACCGACCGAAACCCAACCCTAATTTAGACAGACACGGCACAACACAAAATCTTGTTTTTCACCTAAAACGAACACGAATTATTTAAAACATGACATGAATTAGACAAATTAGTAATTTTTCCAACAAGACACAATAACATGAATCATAATATTGACACAAACACGGTATATCTTATCAATTTCAAGTCAATTTTGTGTCGTTCTAAAATGCCACCCCTAGAATATTCTCAGGGTATTGAAATGTCTAATATTGTTCTCAAGTTTGCTAGGAAGATTGATGCTTTTTTAAATAAAGGTTATGATGCTAACTTAAAGGAGGTGAACTTTTGAAAGGAAATAGTTATAGTTGAGGGTTAAAATGTGATACCTTAAAATGTGGGGTTAAGAGTATAAATTTTAAAGTTTAATGAGTATGAGCATAACCCTAAATAAGTCATTTGTGGGTTCTTACACCTTTAGAGTTTTCACTGTGTCCCCGAGGTATTTAAATGCTTAATATTGTGCTCATGTTTTGTAGGCAGATAACGAGTGTTGTGTCATGTATTCTATGTGCATACATATTGAAGTTTTTTGAAGCTAAAGTTTGAAGTATACCAATAAATTGAAAAACAAAGGTTAGAAGGTTAGCTTAAAGGATATAGTTAAAGGTGGTGGTTAAATGTGATATCTTAAATTTTTGCACACACCATATACATAGTCAATGTCTCCAACATACCTCTCTTAACATACCCATTTTTTTAAAATAGTAAAAATTTGATTTTATCAAACAAATTCGGTGTATATGATCTACATAGCAAGGAAATCATCTACAAAAAAACTTATCAAAAATTCAACCCGAAAGTGGGTGAGATGATGGCAAAAATTTGAACGGCCGAAAATGCTCATATATACCCACTTTTCACGTCACCCATTTCTGGATTGAATTTTTTGATGACTATTTTTGTAAATGATATCCTCGTTATTAAGGGCGGAGCCAGGATTGGGTGCGCTGATATTTTTGAGTTAGTGATTTTCCGATTAGGCACCTCCCCATCTTGCTTCTTGTTAGGTGTTGATTTAGAGTGTTTTAGAGTGGTCAAAATGAAAGGACATCAAATTTACATTGGCACTATTAACAATGTCAAATTGATATGCACTAGAAATAGAAACACAATTGATGATTGGGTAATATAAATTAATATTTTTTAATCATAATATAATTATTTTTATGTAATCAATGAAATTTATATCCTAAAAAGATATTAATACAATTTGGATTCTTCCTGAAATTAGAAATCTATCTAATTAGTGGTTAGTTAGAAATATAATTTTGTTTCAATTGGGATAAATTAGGATTTATAGTCTTTTTAAGCGCTAACAAAAAACATAACTTCTACTCTTTTGACTTAATCTATAGTTATATTATATGTTTTTAAATATTACAAAATAAAATTCTTTAATGTTTTATAAGTCTTACACATAAATAGATGTTTATATTGTATACCATGCTACTTTTAAAGTACAGATACCACATTTCTTGAAAGGAATTTACTTTTTAATTTTATTAGTTTTCAATAGCCTATATGAGAATGAATACCTAAAAAGTGCCATTATGTTTTATTGGTAGTCTCACATGGATCTGGATGAAAAACTTAAAAAATAATTTCTTAAAGGAACAACACTTTAGCAATAGACTAAGGTAATTTGAATATGTACTAGTTTTGGTTATATTTCATGTCTCATATTATCAAGAACTCCATCAGGCTTGCAAATGGGAGGGCTACATAACTAACACACTTTCCTGAATTTCAGATTTGTCCTGGGCTATAGCCCTGATTACCTAGGGTTGGATCCGCACTTGCTCATTACAGAGATCGTGTATACAAATTTCGATCGAAAAATACATTTTTTACTATTTTAAAAAAATAGGTACGTTCATAGGTATTTTGTTAGGAGGTATGTCGGAGAGCCTAACTGACCAGTTAGACTCTCCAAAATACATAACGTACCAATGAACAGACCAATTTTTGTAAAATAGTAAAAAACTAATCTTTTCTAACCAAATTCGGTGTATATGATTTATATAGTAAGGAGATCATCTACAAAAAAAAGTCATCAAAAAATTCAACTTGTAAGTGTAACAACCCGCCTAAAATAATAACGGGTGGCCAGCCCTATACTATATTAAATCAGGAGTTTCAGATGGTCCAGTCTCAACATCAACTGTCGGTACTATATAATATAGGACTAACTACCCGATATCATATAGGCGAGATGTTAAAATTAAATAAAATGTGCAACAGATAACCAACTAACACTACTAATAAAAGAAAGAAAGATGCATTAATGAACTAAGATAAATGAAATGCTAGAATAAAAATGAAATAAATAACTACCACAGAATATACTAAAAAAAAAATAGACCCGAATAAGCTGTCGGGTCACAGCCAATACAATAACTGGAATGGAATAAATATAAACATCTATAAATATCCCTTGGGTACAAACCCGATATATAATGAATCCTACCTAGATTTTTAAAAGTAGGAAACGACTACCATCAAAGTCCCACAACAGTCCGCACCTATCACGACTCCCAAGACTCTGGATAGAAAGTCATCCGGCATCCATGCGGTAGGACACCTGTAGTAATATATATATACAAGCAGGAGAGAAAAGTAAACAAGTCAGACCCCAAGTTGTGAAAATATTTAGCAAGTGTGTTAACCGTGCATAATAAATATCGGTGCACTTATTTCATAATTAAAGTGGAATCGCACTCTCGTGGAACCCCAACTCACCTCTCATCTAAAGGCGAGAACCTATTCGCGTCCTCAACTTTTAGTTAAATTACCCCCATTTTTATTAGGACAACCTGACTTATCATAGGGCTAGCCTATGCCCACGAGATCTACCTTCCATTCATACCCCAAGAATCCACCCCCCCTTTTTTTCTTTAACCACAGTTAAGTATTTATTTTCAATCATATGTGCCTTATTAGGCTTAGTGGATTCCAGTTTATACGTTAACCATTTATAATTTAATAAGTTACCCAATATGCATTTGGGTTGAAACATATGATTTAAATTTCTAATTAATAAGCATGCAAAATTATTATTGACACAACTTCCCTCCAATTTCAACGATGCGCTGCGTTTCGTGCGTGGGGTGTCTCGCAAAGCGAAATCCAAATAAGGAACCACCCCGTTACACTACTCCATGTCAACGTCGATCCTGGAGATCCATTATGCCACACATAAATATCGACAGAACTTCACTCTACTCTCAACAATGTACTACATTTCGTGCGTGGGGTGTCTGGCAAAGCGAAATCCAAACAAGGAACCACCCCGTTACACTACTCTTTGACAATGTCGATCATAGAGGTCCATTATGCCGTACATACCATAATTGGCAGAACTTTTCTCCAATTTCAACACTGCACTGCGTTTCATTCGTGGGGTGTCTCGCAAAGCGAAATCCAGACAAGGAACCACCCCGTTACACTACTCCTTGACAATGTCGATCCTAGAGATCCATAATGCCATATACACAATATAATACTACCACTACTACTAAAACTCCAATAATATCCTTGGGATGAAGTAATCAAAATATTCCTTAAATGCGATACATCAATCCCCATCAATCTAGTACACCATAATCATCCAAGATGTACTCTACATAGATTCTATATCCTTTCATCTATAGGATATATAAATATATATATATATATATATATATAGGTATTTTATGCTCACCATATATATACATATACCAATCATCCGTACCCATGACCAAGTGTACGCATCATATCTGATGTACACTGGACAAGCACATAATCCACCCGACTATATATATCTTCGATAAAACTGCATCAATGCTATCATCTTCCCAGTGCCCGGCTCACGTAGCAACTGGGACCACCGGTGGGGATCAACGACACCAACCTCGTGATAACTCACACACACGACGTCCCGGGAAGCGGTCATAGCTCCAACTGGCAATGAGTCGAAACATACCCACCACGTCTCATCCCAAAAATATATCTATCGTATAATAACACACCGAACGACTATGACCTGGGGAATATCCACACCCTGCTCTATATGCCAGGATGCTCACCCTCTGCGCGGAAACTTCCCAATGATAGAATGAGCGGGGTATGCTTAACCACATAAGTATATATATCGCTCACATGCGCAATATACATACATCCATATGATCCCATCATATGATCAAATAATAAACCATCATATACGGTTTAAATATCCATACCATGTATGTCCACAACATAAATATATCCATATATTCATATTTATATATAGATATATGTACATATATCCACACATCGCTACATCATTATATATAAAAACTAATTCTCGTTCATATGCATATGATATATAAACCCGGCTATAAGTATACATAATCCTCAATATACAAGCCGTCACCATAATTTCCTTTAAAATTACCTAGATATGTGAATACAACCCCTCACCTAAAACATATTCAATCATTTTTCCTACGATGAATAGTTTCCCAAAACCATATGTATATATCTATACATATATATTCAACATTACGGTTATCACCCAAGAGTTTGTGTAGGAATCCATCACTACACATTTCATCCATATTCAAAAGTACATAGTTTCCTTTAGTACTATTTAACCATAGGCACATACATGACTTAATAGTCTAAAACCTCAAATTATTGCAACCTCATTTGAAGTATTGGAATCTCAATGGTCATATCCCCACAATTACGTGTAAACTATCCTAACTAGAATTTATGCTACCACTTATTCTAGTCGATAGTACGATCCCAAACGTTCCCAATATCACCTATGGTTCAAATAAATCTCAGGAACCCTTACTCCTATTGAGTTATCAATTGTTTCTTAATCTAAACATTTCTAAGGATATGAAACCCCTCACTCTTTAAGAGTATGTAACCAATCTCTTCCATTTGGCCCCAAATTGTATCTTAACAATATCTTATCCTTATAAGGATTTGGCATAAAGGTTGGCCTAGAAATTTCACAACATACATGGATATTTCTTATCCAATTATTCTAAGAAGTCCCCACTATCATATACTAAGTGAGAGACCCCCTATAAGTCACCAAAAGATATATCTTACTTCATAAGAGGAAGCCCCAAATCAATAAACCCAACCAAAAAGGGTTTGAATTCACTAAAGGGAAAATTTCTCAAAATGCTCTGTTTTCGAATCGATTCGGCCTATCCGAATCGATTCGTCCCAACAGCGAATCGATTCGGCCCATCCGAATCGATTCGGTCCAAGGGACCTAAGATTCTGCAACCCTCCGAATCGATTCGCTAGGAGCGAATCGATTCGGTCCTAAAGACCTGAGACTTCTGCAACCTGGCGAATCGATTCGGTGGGGCTGAATTGATTCGGCCAGTTCAGAAAGGCACGAAAATGGTTGATTTTCTACAACCCAAAATTTTCAAAACTTGATTTATACCACTTCCAACCCTTAATCTTCAATCCCAACATAATTTGCAACATCAAAACACGTCCTACATTTAACCTCATCAATTTATATCCCTTAAACCCAATTAAAATCTTCAATTTCAAGATTTGAACCAAAATTTAGGTTTTGATGTTTATACCCAAAAATCCATTTCTTTAACCCACAAATTATGAAATGAAATACACAAATAGCTATGTAGCAAGATTAAACGCTTGCCTCAGATTTGTAGTGGTTGGATTGTCCTCGATGTCGTGTTTTGGCCGGAAATCTCCAAGCTTTTCTCCCTCTCTCCTTTTCTTTCTTCTTCTTTCTCTTTTCTTTCTCTTTCTCTCTTTTCTCTCAAATGAGAAATGGCTTAATCCGTAAGCCTCTAATCCTTTAAAACAATAAACTCAATTTAAGTGTTAATACACAATTTAAATGACTCGTTTACTCCAATTCGAGTCAACTGACTTAAAATATTCCGGAGCCGAAATAAAACTCAATGACAGTCATTTTCACTATATCGACCCTTACGGGATCAATGGTACCCTCAAAATCCTCATTCGGAATACTTTACAACAGCCTATATTTTTGGACTTAAATTCCCAAATTTAAAATTCTCCGATTTAAATTAAATTTTATTTTCCAAAAATTTAATTTCTCAGTCTCAAAAATCGTGGGTGTTACAATCTTCCCCCCTTACAAAAATTTCATTCGCGAAATTTAAAATACACATAGGACCTCAATATCATCTAGTCCTAACATCAACTCTTAGGATCACTATTCCGATCCTTCCTGGTTCTCATATCGAACCATATAAATTTAAAAATCACTAGCTACCCAGGGCGGCCATACACCCTGTATCCAAGTTTCCACTCGTAGAATTATAATCAGGCTCCATTAGCCTCCAATCGTAACATAACCCTCGGCATTATAATCTACAACGACATACTATATATATATAAGTTCAAAAATTCCCAATGGTTGAACTCTCCTCAATTCATGACACTAGCTACCTTTGTGCGGGGGAGGTCTCGCAAGCGAAATCCAAACAAGGAACCCTCCTAATACACTACTATGTAGCTAGGACGGGAATTGAGATTAGTTGAACTAGGGCTAAAGTTTTATAAAAATATTTTCATATTTTAGATACTTCCCGAGGGCCTATACAATAATACGATATAATTTATATTTCGCGTCTTTCGACATGCCAAACAAATACCTTATGTTTAAAACACAAGGCCTCAACAAATACAATACTGCTAGCCATTTCCTAGTTCTCAAAACTTGCACAACTAGGAGTAAAATTATCCGCTCAACAGAATCTACCAAACTTGAACCTCTTAAGTATATAAAAATTTTCCTCTACAGCAGATCAACACCTTTCCATAAACTAAGTTCTTCCTTCAAAGAGCCAACAACCTTAACAATTTACATTCCCAAAATCAATAGAGCCACTCTCTACTAGCTCAATATAAGACGTTTTACTATTCCAGAAGATGTCGCATAAAGACCACACTTGCCCTCTCCTTCTCAAGGCCTAATTCTCCTCAAAGAATTTTCTTCCTCATAAATCCTTCCTAACCATTTTGAAGGACAAAACGCGATGGTGACTGCCGAAAACTCCCTCAGTCCTACACAACGAACTGAGTCTCCAAATGCATTCTCCCTCATCCTAGAAGGCGATTCTCCCGATATTGGGATAACTCCACACATCTCACGTCAGGGAAAAGTCCCCAACACCAGGCTTCCTAACAAAGATTAACGAGTTTCTCAACCTAAACCCCCCTTAGGACTACGCTACATACCTCTCCTCAGACTTACCTTACTAAGTCCAAGATTCACAATTCGAGTAAAATTTTCCTTTCTTACTCAACCGCCGACAAATCACCTCGAACCACTTCTAGACGTCTCCTCAATATCTTCTCCAGAATCGGGGAAAACAAATACCCCCGATTTAAGCGTACCCAAAATATGCTATGGGTATTGTACTTCTAATCCTATCCTTTCCTAGACGACAAAAATCTAGGCGACGGCTTAAATGAAACAAGAGCAACTGTTATCAGAACACCAATCAAGTGAATATACTTCACAGAAGAAAACAACGCAGTGAACACAATAGTCCTAATTGTAGGGCTTTATGTCAAGAACGTTAATGGAAGAATGCAGAAAACTCGCAAAGATCCTAAGGACTCTAGAACCTGATGCTCTGATACCATCTATAACAATCCGCCTAAAATAATAACGGGTGGCAAGCCCTATACTATATTAAATCAGGAGTTTCAGATGGTCCAGTCTCAACATCAACTGTCGGTACTATATAATATAGGACTAACTACCCGATATCATATAGGCGAGATGTTAAAATTAAATAAAATGTGCAACAGATAACCAACTAACACTACTAATAAAAGAAAGAAAGATGCATGAAAGAACTAAGATAAATGAAATGCTACAATAAAAATGAAATAAATATCTACCACAGAATATACAAAAAAAAATAGACCCGAATAAGCTGTCGGATCACAGCCAATACAATAACTGGAATGGAATAAATATAAACATCTATAAATATCCCTTGGGTACAAACCCGATATAAAATGAATCCTACCTAGATTTTTAAAAGTAGGAAACGACTACCATCAAAGTCCCGCAACAGTTCGCACCTGTCACGGCTCCCAAGACTCTGGATAGAAAGTCATCCGGCATCCATGCGGTAGGACACCTGTAGTAATATATATATACAAGAAGGAGAGAAAAGTAAATGGGTCAGAGCCCGAGTTGTGAAAATATTTAGCAAGTGTGTTAACCGTGCATAATAAATATCGGTGCACTTATTTCATAATTAAAGTGGAATCGCACTCTCGTGGAACCCCAACTCACCTCTCATCTAAAGGCGCGCACCTATTCGCGTCCTCAACTTTTAGTTAAATTACCCCCATTTTTATTAGGACAACCTGACTTATCATAGGGCTAGCATATGCCCACGAGATCTACCTTCCATTCATACCCCAAGAATTCACCCCCCCTTTTTTTCTTTAACCACAGTTAAGTATTTATTTTCAATCATATGTGCCTTATTAGGCTTAGTGGATTCCGGTTTATACGTTAACCATTTATAATTTAATAAGTTACCCAATATGCATTTGGGTTGAAACATATGATTTAAATTTCTAATTAATAAGCATGCAAAATTATTATTGACACAACTTCCCTCCAATTTCAACGATGCGCTGCGTTTCGTGCGTGGGGTGTCTCGTAAAGCGAAATCCAAACAAGGAACCACCCCGTTACACTACTCCATGTCAACCTCGATCCTGGAGATCCATTATGCCACACATAAATATCGACAGAACTTCTCTCTATTCTCAATAATGTACTACATTTCGTGCATGGGGTGTCTCGCAAAGCGAAATCCAAACAAGGAACCACCCCGTTACACTACTCTTTGACATTGTCGATCATAGAGGTCCATAATGCCGTACATACCATAATTGGCAGAACTTTTCTCCAATTTCAACACTGCACTACGTTTCATGCGTGAGGTGTCTCGCAAAGCAAAATCCAAACAAGGAACCACCCCGTTACACTACTCCTTGACAATGTCGATCCTAGAGATCCATAATGCCATATACACAATATAATACTACCACTACTACTAGAACTCCAATAATATCCTTGGGATGATGTAATCGAAATATTCCTTAAATGCGATACATCAATCCCCATCAATCTAGTACACCATAATCATCCAAGATGTACTCTACACAAATTCTATATCCTTTCATCTATAGGATATATAAATATATATATAGGTATTTTATGCTCACCATATATATACATATACCAATCATCCATACCCATGACCAAGTGTACGCATCATATCTGATGTACACTGGACATGTACATAATCCACCCGGCTATATATATCGCCGATAAAACTGCATCAATGCTATCATCTTCCCAGTGCCCGGCTCACGTAGCAACTGGGGACCACCGGTGGGGATCAACGACACCAACCTCGTGATAACTCACACACACGACGTCCCGGGAAGCGGTCATAGCTCCAACTGGCAATGAGTCGAAACATACCCACCATGTCTCATCCCAAAAATATATCTATCGTATAATAACACATCGAACGACTATGACCTATGGAATATCCACACCCTGCTATATATGCCAGGATGCTCACCCTCTGCGCGGAAACTTCCCAATGATAGCATGAGCGGGGTATGCTTAACCACATAAGTATATATATCGCTCACATGCGCAATATACATACATCCATATGATCCCATCATATGATCAAATAATAAACCATCATATACGGTTTAAATATCCATACCACGTATGTCCACAACATAAATATATCCATATATTCATATTTATATATAGATATATGTACATATATCCACACATCGCTACATCATTATATATACAAACTAATTCTCGTTCATATGCATAAGATATATAAACCCGGCTATAAGTATACATAATCCTCAATATACAAGCCGTCACCACAATTTCTTTTAAAATTACCTAGATATGCGAATACAACCCCTCACCTGAAACATATTCAATCATTTTTCCTATGATTAATAGTCTCCCAAAACCATATGTATATATCTATACATATATATTCAACATTAGGGTTATCACCCAAGAGTTTGTGTTGGAATCCATCACTACACATTTCATCCATATTCAAAAGTACATAGTTTCCTATAGTACTATTTAACCATAGGCACATACATGACTTAATAGTCTAAAACCTCAAATTATTCCAACCTCATTTCAAGTATTGAAATCTCAATGGTCATATCCCCATAATTACGTGTAAACTATCCTAACTAGAATTTATGCTACCGCTTATTCTAGTCGATAGTACGATCCCAAACGTTACCAATTTCACCTATGGTTCAAATAAATCTCAGGAACCCTTACTCCTATTGAGTTATCAATTGTTTCTTAATCTAAACATTTCTAAGGATATGAAACCCCTCACTCTTTAAGAGTATGCGACCACTCTCTTCCATTTGGCCCCAAATTGTTTCTTAATAATATCTTATCCTTATAAGGATTTGGCATAAAGGTTGGCCTAGAAATTTCACAACATACATGGATATTTCTTATCCAATTATTCTAAGAAGTCCCCACTATCATATACTAAGTGAGAGACCCCCTATAAGTCACCAAAAGATATATCTTACTTCAGAAGAGGAAGCCCCAAATCAATAAACCCAACCAAAAAGGGTTTGAATTCACTAAAGGGAAAATTTCTCAAAATGCTCTGTTTTCGAATCGATTCGGCCTATCCGAATCGATTCGGCCCAACAGCGAATCGATTCGGCCCATCCGAATCGATTCGGTCCAAGGGACCTAAGATTCTGCAACCCTTCGAATCGATTCGCTAGGAGCGAATCGATTCGGTCCTAAAGACCTGAGACTTCTGCAACCTCGCGAATCGATTCGGTGGGGCCGACTCGATTCGACCAGTTCAGAAAGCCACAAAAATGGCTGATTTTCTACAACCCAAAATTTCCAAAACTTGATTTGTACCACTTCCAACCCTTAATCTTCAATCCCAACATAATTTCCAACATCAAAACACATCCTACATTTAACCTCATCAGTTTATATCCCTTAAACATAATTAAAATCTTCAATTTCAAGATTTGAACCAAAATTTAGGTTTTGATGTTTATACCCAGAAATCCATTTCTTTAACCCACAATTTATGAAATGAAATACACAAATAGCTATTTAGCAAGATTAAACACTTGCCTCAGATTTGTAGTGGTTGGATCGTCCTCGATGTCGCGTTTTGGCCGAAAATCTCCAAGCTTTTCTCCCTCTCTCCTTTTCTTTCTTCTTCTTTCTCTTTTCTTTCTCTTTCTCTCTTTCTCTCAAATGAGAAATGGCTTAATCCGTAAGCCTCTAATCCTTTAAAACAATAAAACCAATTTAAGTGTTAATACACAATTTAAATGACTCGTTTACTCCAATTCGAGTCAACTGACTTAAAATATTCCGGAGCCGAAATAAAACTCAATGAAAGTCATTTTGACTATATTGACCCTTTCGGGATCAATGGTACCCTCAAAATCCTCATCCGAAATACTTTACAACATCCTATATTTTTGGACTTAAATTCCCAAATTTAAAATTCTCCGGTTTAAATTAAATTTTATTTTCCCAAAATTTAATTTCTCAGTCTCAAAAATCGTGGGGTGTTACAGTAAGTGGGTGAGATGACGGTAAAAATTTGAATGGTTGAAAATGCTCATATATACCCACTTTTCGTTTCACCAATTTCTGGGTTGAATTTTTTTTATGATTATTTTATAGATGATCTCCCCGTTACGGAGATCGTGTATATAATGTGGTCAAAAAATACATTTTTTTACTATTTAAAAAAAATAGGTACGTCCATAGGTATGTTGTTAGGAGGTATGTTGGAGAGCCTAACTGACCATTAGTAGTGAGACTCTCCAACACTCTTAACATACCAATGAACATACTCATTTTTGTAAAATAGTAAAAACTTGATTTTTTTTTAACCAAATTCCTTGTAAATGATATACATAGTTGGAGATAATCTAGAAAAAGACTCATCAAAAAATACAACCGTGAAGTGGGTGAGATGATGGAAAAAATTTGAACGGACGGAAATGCTTATATATACCCACTATTCGTTTCACCCATTTCTAGGTTGAATTTTTTTTGTGATTATTTTTTTAAATGATCTCCTTGTTATGGAGATCTTATATACAAATTTTGGTTGAAAAATACATTTTTTACTATTTTAAAAAAAATAGGTGCGTTCATAGGTATATTATTCAGAGGTGTTAAAGCGCGTAACTGGCCATATACATACAAAACATATCTCTACACGATGTTAAGCATCTCATTGGGCTTGGTCCTTTGGAACTGGAATAAATTTAGGAACTGAAAGTGGTCAACAAAACATAGGTAATTTTCTAAATAAGAAACACTTTAGATGATACCAAATGCCATTCCCATCAAGAAGTAATAGGTTAAATAACATTAATCTTAATGTATAAACTAAACCTCTCAATATGGTTGTATAAAGCATGAAAAAGGGAACATATAGGATATAAAACAACTCTGACATTATTTCCCTCTAATTACCTAAGAGGGGATTTTTTTTTTATTTTTCTTCTTTTAAAAAATTAATAGCAATTACAAGTTTGATTATAAATGCAAATATTAACAAATTATAATGGATAAATGAACACTACTTTAGTAAATCACAATTATTTTATGGGATCTTAAGTATTTTGCCGCTTTTTTTAATATTTATTTGTAGCCACTCACGTGTTTTTATTTATTTTTAGTTGTTAGTCCCATTTTAAGAATATTTCTAAGGGCACCACAAAACTTACTTCAAAATACCACAAATATTGTTTTACTCCAAAATACCAATTAACTTTAATAATTACTTCCAAATACCACAAAAGTGCTACCATATATTTAAAGTGTTAAAATTCATTTACACATTTTCCCTCCATCTCTCTACACATTTAAAAGTTTCATCTTCAACTTTCAGACTTTTCATCTTCAAATTAATTAAATGAGTTTAATCAAACTGTAGGTATATTACACTATATATATTTTTACAGCCTTTCATTTTTTATTTACCGAATTGTTGGAACAAATGGTTGATCGAAATCGAACAGTTAGAACGATCTATTTATCAAAATCGAAAGCTTCCACAAATCATAAGGTTTGAAATGGATCAACCCACTGATTATTGAAATCAAAATGAACTATATGATGTTTTTTATTATTTTGAAATCAAAACGAAATGATGGAAAACGAATTGTATGGTATTTAATTGAACGACCTATTTGAATTGTTGAAAGTGTCAAACTTGGGTTTCAATTGGTATAATCATAACGAAGGGTGCTGCATTGATTCGTCATGTATACAACGAATCAATGGATTCTGAATTAGGGTATCCATTCATTACCAATATCACGAAATGTATGACTTATTTCGCTATGTTTATGCCGAATGGATCAACAAGTTTTTCCATGTTTCATTCGTCACTTTTACCTCGAATTGATTCAATTCTTTCATTATGTTTATGCCAATTGTAGCCACCACCATTCAGCACCTTTACCCCGAATGTAATAAATTATTTTGTTATCTATATGACTTATGTTTATAATGAATAACTATTAATTGATACATGATTACCTATGAAATGACTTATTTTTATAATCAATATACGATTACCCATGAATTAATACATGATTACCTATGAATTGATACATGATTACCTATGACTTATGTTTATAATGAATTCATTATTACCTACGAATTAATACATGATTAACTATGACTAATGTTTATAATGAATTCATTATTACCTAACAATTGATACATGATTACCTATGCATTATGTTTATACTAAATTCATTATTACCTACGAATTGATACATGATTACCTATGAAAAGACTTATGTTTATAATAAATCCAGGTCTACCATGGACAACCTAGTATCCCACTCTTGCAAGAATCGAAATTCGCTGACTGCCTCAGTGAAGAAGCATTAAGAAGAGATCCACGCTTTATCTGTTGTGACTGCTACTCCCTTAGAGGGCGTTGTCCTGGATGTCATGGAGGTGGATGACTCATAGGTGGAGATGCGTGTGGAGGTACCGGTTCATGACCAGGAGGTTGCGGGTGAGGTCGATAAAGAGGAGGAGGTTGAGCAGGAGGAGGTTGAGGTTGAGGAGGAGGATGAGGTTCATGATGAGGGACATAATGCTATCGAGCAAGAGGATATTGCTCCATCCGAGGGGGGTGTATTATCCCAACGGCCTGATAAATCGCTTAGCATTTTACACAAGACCACAGCAGCATATAGGAAGAAGAAAAAGGTGCCTAAAGAAGGAACATCTTCCACATATTATGGGGGACCCGATGATCTAAGCATATTAAAACATTTCAAGCATCACGTGGCCTATGGTATTTGGACTGGTTCAGTTGTAATTACAGTCCCTGCAAAGTTAAATCATTAATTTTCTAGATTTATAATTACTTCGATAAATCTTGTTAAATATTTTGCTTATATTGTAGGTGGAGAAGGTGACTTTATTGTGCATCAATAAGTGGACGAAGATCAAGGAGTGGTAATTCAGTGATCTTTCTTCAAGTGTACAAAAGAGGTTCCAAATGGATAAGCCGGGGGGCTTATCTCATCTAGCCATCGTTATATAGACTACACCCTTATATTTGCGTTTGTTGAGAGGTGGCATCCGAAGACTAACACATTCCATATGCCATTTGGGGAGATGACAATCACCCTCGATGACGTATTAACAATCTTGGGCATTCCTCTAGTTGGATTACCTCTGTATAACCCGCAACCCATATTTGAGGAGGAGGAGGAGGATGAAGTGGTCCCGTCGATTGTGGACCTTGTGGTTGAGTTGTTAGGAGTGAGAAGGGACACTTCCCATTAAGAATGTGGTGAGCATGCGGTCGTCTGATTGAACTGGCTCATCGTGAATTTCAAGGAACTGTCTAAGGATGCCAAAGCCTCGAGTGAAGACAAATACTATTATTCCAGGGCCTATTTTCCCAATATTATCGGGTGTATAATTTTCCCCGACAAGACAAAGAACAATAATTACATGCTATACCTTCATGTTCTTAGAGACGTGAAGAAGGTTGGGAAACTATCATGGGGGATGGGTATCCTGGTGCATGTGTGTTGGAAGCTGGGCCTTGCCTCTTACTCAGGTGTGAGGCAATTAAGTGGTTGTCTCTCTCTTTCACACAGGTAACTAATAATCTGTGACACCCCGCCTAATAAAATACCGGGTGATCAGTCCTATATAAAATTAAAACATGAATCTCATTTCCTTCATTCTTAGCAACACTATCGAAAAACTTTTTAAAACCTACTAACCACCTAGTATTAAAAACAGTTGGTGCCAAATTTATCTTTATTAATGCAAGACAAAATAAATGCGGAAATTAAAAATAACACATCCAATACTGATAGAGTCAATCATCTCATATAATAAAAAGTCTTACCGATTAAACCATCGGCTAAATCAAAAACCAAACCAAATGAACAAAGAGTAATAAATCCCATACAATCTGAAAAGAAACTAAGTAAAATCGTGAGCAACATGCTCGAGATAAACTGATACGAATCCTTACACTAGGAATAGAAAAATAGATGCGTCTATCCAAATCCAGCAACATCCACATCTGTTGCAGCTGCGAATCCCTGGAATGAAATCAGGATTGGCGTCCCTGTGGCTGGACACCTAAAAGGTTTTGAACATATTTGATAGCAAGGGTTATAACCCAAAACGTTTTGAAAATATTGAGCAAGTGATTAAATTGCAGTAACATAAAATGCATGAATGCACTCCATATTTAAGTTAGTGTTGCACTCTCTTGAGGACAAACTCACCCCTCAACTAATGTGCACACCTAACGCTTCTTTTATAAGTCACCTAGTTATCAATCACGTAACTAGATCTTGTTATAACTTTATCCTGGCACCCAACTCTAGCCCGAGTATGTTTAGTATGATTCATAAGTTAATTAACACAGTAACTTAAATAATCATTTTCCTTCAAAGCCATATAACATACATTAGTTATATAAATAATACAATTTTCTCCATGTATTAACTTACCCGTGTATAATTATTTATCTCATTATATACGTAAGACCATATTACAAAATTCACACATATGTTGAATATATAAATATAAACCATCCTTCGGAGTAATATCTCACCGGATGTAGTCTCTAAAGTGCTATCATCCCAGGTCTACTCAGTCCCACCTAGAGTTTCGAGACAACTATGGTCCGCCGAATTAGAGCGTAAAATAATAAACGTAATTGAGGCATCATATTCCCCAGAGTATGAGGATATCATCTCAATGCCCCACCTCTATAATTGGACGATATGACCCAGGGATATGCACGCCCTACTCCTCAAGCTAGGGGATTCACCCACATCGCGCAACCTCCCTTGATAGAACTAAAGTATATAATATAACTAAATATCTAATCACAGATATTTACAAGGACACACAATATATATATACTATCACACATCGTATATATATAATAATTAATTGCCGACTTTACCGAGTAAAAGTTCCGTAGCATTAGCCTAAAATATTCCCGAGTCTATGGTTCAATTCAAATTTAATTAATTTACTCATTAATAAATTTGTTACATGGGTGTCACCCAACCAATATACCCAGACTCACCCATTTGGCCCGTAATTAAATATTACCCGAGTCTATATTTCGACTCTAAATTAATTAGTTTCTCTCCATAATTAATTTGATTAAGTATTGTCGCACTACTACCATACCGGAACATACTCACCCAATCTATTATCTCATCCTTAAGAATACATTACATAAAAATTCATCTGTAATTTGTCGCACATATACACCCTCCAAATCCTAATTATATTCCATTATAATTGTTAGGAATCACATACCATATTTAACCCATATAAATCCAAAGATAAATTGCCAAAAATCCTGAAGGGTCGATCGATCGACCCCAAACGTCGTTCGATCGATCGAACATGTGGTTCTCTTCTTCGGTGCTCTGTTTCACCATTAACAAGTTCTCCAAGGTTTTAATACCTTCCCCCGATCTAACCCAAGCACAACCAACAATATAACTACATAGTAGTAGGATCAAATCATCTTATAAAACCTTCAACCCAAATTAGTTCCCATGATTTTCTACTTTCCCGATTTGGGGAAATTTTTGGGTTTCGTTTGTTCGATTTAGATTTCCATTCAATTATCCAAAATTCGTCTATAATTCCTACTGGGTTTCACATTCGAATCAGATATCTATACTCCGAATCATATAACACAATCAATATTACCTTGAACTCCATTTAAGTGTTCCATTAACCAAAAAACCCATATTCATTCCCATTTCTACCCAAAACGGATTTTGTTTCACACATCACTATAATATGAATTGAGTATCACAAATCAAAGTTACAGCAAGAGAACCACTTGCCTTTTTGGGTTTGTAGAGTCTAATCCATTGGTGTAGAGACAGCTTGATGATGAACACCCACTTTGTTCCTCGATTTGTCTCCAAAAGATCCCTAATTTGTTCTCCAATTTCTCCCTTTAGTTTCCTCTCAAACTCTTTCATTTAGATGTGTGTTTTTATGTCGTTCAGCACTCTTAGGTTTTGGTTTAACCCACTAATCCCGTTTTTAGGATAATGGGCCAAGCCCAAATGACCCAAACATCCCCGTGTGCGCCCAACTAAGCCTAAAAATGTCCTGAAACCCATTTACTACTCCTGAGTACTCTTTTTTTACTATCTCGGCCCATCCGGACTCAACCGTGTGCTCAAAATTGATATCCAAATTAATTTATAAAAATCCTTATCTCACACCTAATTTAGTCTATACCTAACTCCCGGCTGAGATAAATAAATGCCACGTAACTAATACTCGTTATGACGTAAATAAAATTATTACTATTCACTTAATAATTCAAATACCATAAATATTAACCATGTAATCTCCCGATTAATATTTAAATAAATATCATCACAATTAATTCATTTAAATTACAACACACAAGTAATTTAAATTTACCCGAATTAATTAAATATTAAAAGCACAAAAATACGGGGTGTTACATAATCTACATTCTTATTTCGGTTATGTACATTTGTCAATTTCACCCTTTTTAAAAAAAAATCATAATTTGTGTGTTTTACAGTCATGGATAAATGAGCACTTTCCAAGGGTTGGCGGATGCATTTACACTGAGTCTGATGAAACCATGCCAAGGATTGCACGATGGTCAATGTAATCCGCATCTCAGCAAAATGCATTCTAAAAAATAATAAATTATCGCGAATAGTTGGATGATATGAATGTTGGCGATGTAAGTAATTCTTTGGATTGTTTGAACTTTTTTATTTTGACTTTAATATTTATTGACATTAAAATATATATTGTTTCTATCTAGGTCATTTGGGAACCCTACCGAGATTCTAGGGTTGTTTATCCCTTTCTTAAAGCGTCATGGTATAGCGGGATTATGGTTTGTTTTGAGGTCGGGGAGCCCTACTACTCGAAAAAATGCCTTAGACAAGTCGGACGCCTTCAAATCATACCTCACGAGCCCATGACACCCTTGAAGGAGGATAAGGGATACAAGGCGGCTCGATACAAGGTAAAATTTTGTATGCAAAAATGGTACCAAGAAAACTGGCAAGACTACCTTTTATTCGAGAAGTCTAGGTTTGTGCCCATATCGGTCCCGTGGGACTATAGCAGTGATTATATGGGTTGGTTCTTGTCAAAATCCCATCCTAGAGTCCAAAACCCCAAGTTTCGGATGGTCAAACACCAACAAACCTCGTTGGTAAGTTTTACATCTAAACTACTTCCGGTTGTTCTACAATCATTACTAATTTCATGTTATTAAATCTTTGATAGGCGGACGAGGTGCGCAAGGCTATGTCTTTATTAAAGAGAAATATTGATGAAGGAATTGCTGCTGATCCGGGTGCATTACTCGCAAGAGATGTCCAAGCCTACGATATCCTAGTTGTGGCCGTGCCGGTTGTCATTGAGGAGTGGGTAGTAAAGAAAAGAAAGTCCACAGTCAAAGGAAAAGAGAAAGTAGTTGAGGGGTCCCAAATAAGTAAAAGAAAAAAATAGGATTTTTGATTAGATGATTATAAGTTGAAGTTGTAGTTTTCATTATAAGTTTTGAACTTAAATTGAATTCTATTGGAGTTGGTATAAATGTTGGTATATAAATGATGGACTTAATGTTGTTATATATTGTTTTATAAATGTTGGTACATATATGATGGTATGAATGTTGTTATATATTGTCTTATAAATGTTGGTACATAAATTATGGTATATATATTTGAATCACTATTGGTAATATGTTTGAATAAGAGTTGGTGTATGGGTTGAATAAATTATGGTATAAATGTTTGAAGTTTTAGAATCTCGCTGTTAGGGATGTTTATACCGAACCAGTTGAGTGTGAATTTGGTTCGGTATAAACATCCTGTGACACCCCGCCTAATTAAATATTGTGTGATCAATCCTTTATTAAATTAAATCAGAATATCCAATTGGTTCATTCTTAGCATCACTGTCGAAAAACTATTTCTTTATTAATTCACCTAAAAATTAATTAAGCGGGTGTCAAAAACTTTTCCATTTTTAATTCAATTATAGCCATTTCACAATATGGAACATTAATAAGTAACATCATATCACAATTGAACTAAATACCACAAGAATAAATGTGACTGGAATAACTCTCCAGTTAAAATATATCATTACCACTAAATAAAACTGATATCCACAATACTGACATAAAAATTTCAACCTTTAGAATCTTGGGTGACATGCCCTTAATGAAAGTAGACACTACAGATGTGTGAATTAACAAAATGGAAGCTTTTAAACAAAATATGCATCTCCGTTAGCAACTATAATCCATCGAAACATCCATAATCTATGCTGGGCGTCCCTGTTGCTAGACACCTAATGTAAAAGATACAATAGAGAAGATAATATGAAAGGAAACGGGCCAGAACCCGATTGTAAAATATTTTTAAAAATAACAAGTGCTTAACAAGTGCATTTAAACAATTATTATGTACATGTTAGCTTTTTGGGCTCTCGCTTGAGAATTCTCACATCTCATCTAGTGTGCACGCCAAACGTACCTTTTTATCTCCCTAATTAAGGTTCTTAATTAGGATTCTATCCCATATCATTTCCCTGTATTTCCCACAAAATACTTATGATAATTAAACATGTTCATTTCTCTTCAACATGAACTTTCACAACTTTAGGATTAAGTATTCACTTACTTATTTCAATTAGATTTTATTATTCATTTTCATCTACAATTTCACACAGTAGATTACATCCCAGTACAAGTATTTTAATCTACAATTTCACATGGTAGATTACATCATAGTATACATATTCATCACATTATATATACCAATATGGCACCTCCCTCACACAGCTTCAGTGCATGCATACTCTGCTATCATGTCTTGATACATCTCTCGCTGTATAAAGAACTATTGGTTTGGCATCTCTCATGATCCATAATTAATATAACACACAATAATGGAGGCAAGCATATTGTAATACCCAGTAATTTTATTGATTTATTTAATGGGATTAATTAAATTAAATGGGATAGTTAATTGGAAATTAATTCGGATTTAAATACTAGCGAGACATGATTTGGTATTTGTTTATGATAACAATGTTGAATATTACTGGGTGAATATGGAAATATATGATTATTGAATATATTAAAATTATTGCAAGTCAGAATTACGATAATTCAGGAAATTAAGTTGGGATGTGCATGTCAGTCGCGTCAGGAATCAATTTAGTTGGATTTAAAAGTAAGTGATAATTTTATCATTCATATGGTCATTTTGAGTGAGCCAATGTGTCTGTAGGGGTCGAAATAGTCAGAAAACACTAGTCGGGGGTTTAGTTTGAATCCCGGAGCATTTTTAGGGCAAACCAGCAACCCGAGAGGGTATTTTAGTCATTTTAATTTATAAGGGATTTTGACCCACGAATTTTAGGCTTTATTTATCAGCCAATATTAGGTCCATTAGGTCCATTATCTGTCAAAAAGCAAGGACTGGAGAACGTGAGAAAAGAGGAAAAGTTACAAGTAGGGTTGCAAAGCCATAACCACCACACACCACTACTATTGCCGGAATTGTGATCGGAGAAAGGAAGAGAACCAACCCTTAACGTCACCAACGGATCAGAACATCAAATTCCCAAGCAAATTATTTAATCCATTAAGATTCAGTAAATAGGTATCCATGTTAGTGTAGGATTTGATGATTGCCATGAACAATGATTGAAACTCATGAAATTTGGAGAAGAAACCTAAATTTCGGATAGGATTTGTATGTAGTTTAATTCTAGAAGGATTCCATTAACAAAATCATAACCTTTGATGAATTAAAAACAAATTTAGGAATAGAAGTATGATGATTCTTGAAGAAAATAGAAAAATAGGATTTTTCACTAATATGATGATGATTTGATCTAAGAAAAGTCTCATTGATAATGATTTAAGAGTTTTGGAACATTAAGAATCATGTAATTAGGTTTTATAATGACCTTATATGCTTACTTTAGGATTTAACATATTGTAATTAAGATTTGGGAAAAAACTAGGACTGAAAATGAAGGAAACGCATAGCCTGCACCTGCTTGATCGATCGATCGACATTCATAGGTCGAACGATCGACTAAGCTCGATCGATCGACACCCATAGGTCGATCGATCGATCTCCCTAGAAACTATGAACTTTTTACCCTTTTTGAATTTAAGTGTTGTCGGCCATCGAACGATGTAGTTGGGGATTATGTGAATACATTAGGACTTGAGGGAGACCAGTAGGGATATATTTGAAGCCAGAACATATTAGAATTAGGTTGGAATGTAGTGTTCAATTTACGTGTGTCCGATGAGTAATTTCCTATTTTATGATGTGAGAACATGATTTAAATTCTTAGGAGTTATAAGTTAGGATTTGGTACATAAATAAGGACTTCAGAGTACTGAATTGATATGTGGGGAAAATGGCAGACTTATTAACCTCTTCGGTTAGGATTTTAAATACTCAAAACTATACGACGTGAGACTTATCGACAAAATATACTATGTATAATCTGGAATAATAATAGTGTATGAATTAGACTAATGGTATAGGACTGAGAATATAACTTAAATAAAATAACAGTTATCTAAGTTGTGTGAGTTCTTAGTATATGGATTATTATGTGTATGATATACCTACCATACTTTCTATTAGTGGAGGTCGGCTTTCGAATTAGGACCATCTAATCTTTA
Source organism: Sambucus nigra (assembly GCA_949130495.1). Lineage (NCBI taxonomy): Eukaryota > Viridiplantae > Streptophyta > Magnoliopsida > Dipsacales > Adoxaceae > Sambucus > Sambucus nigra. The sequence continues at coordinate 632,285,182 of OX422217.1, read as the reverse complement.
TGTGCCTACGGGGGGATTTAGATTGGTACCTTAAGGACATAGGGTTGTGAATGAATTATCTGTGATTTGATACGTCAGCTGACCATGGGAGCGTAGGTATGTGCGTAACCCATGGGTATGTGAATTACGTTCACCTCCAATATGTGGGATTACGTTTATTGAACGGTTCCTGAGCGATTCGGAACACATAGTCCTTATGTACGTGATGTACCGGGATTTGATTGCAGAGTATGCATGCACCGTAGCTTAGCTTAGGGGTACAATATTTGTATTTTTGTGCTGAGAATAATATACTTGTATTTATTTCAGATTCTTTGTTAAGATGTGAATATGAATAATTGAGACATCTTGAATGGGATTATAAATGAGAATTTCCTATTGTAATTGTTATAAATTAATCTGATCAATGAAAAGGTGAGTTACACGCAGGATATATATTATAATGATATGAATAGACACCTATATTATATGTGAGGACAGTAAGTGGTACAGACTAGTTAGTTAACGACATAACTAGGACGGGTTAAGGATATACGTTAGGCGTGCGCATTAGTTGAGAGGTGAGAAACTCATTGTAGAGTACGTAACTAACAAGTATATAATATTTACTATTTAATGCAATTAAACACTTGCTATATTTTTAAACTGTTTTCACCTCGGGCTCTGACCCGTTTGCTTTCAAATCTATTTTTCTTGTAAAACCTTTTTAGGTGCCCAGCCACAGGGACGCCAAGCATAGGAGTTCCATTACTTTGACGTGTTGTAGATGTTGTGAAAATTACAGGATCTCGTTATTAGATGCCTCCACATTCTGCATTTGATTCTATTCTGGGTCACTCATAAGTTAGGGCATGTCCCCCCTTTTCATTTAGAGATAGCATTCTCATACATTAAGTTTCATTTCAGTTATGGATTTATTTATTTTATTCAGACTTTGTATTGGGATTTATTCAGTATTTGGATAATTCAAGGGAGTGTTACTCCAAACTCATGTTATTTATTCCATTATTATTCTATTGTGATTGTGATGTGTATGTGGTATGGTTAGTTTATAATTTAATTGGTTACATGTTAATTTAATTTAATAAATTTTTCCAACTCAGTTTTAAAATATTAGGCGGCTAGTAAATGTTTAAAAAAATGTTTTTCGTCAATGATGCTATGAACTGAACTAAGTTGACATTTTGTATTAATTTGAATAAAGGAGTAGCTACCTGGATTTTTAATTAGTCGGGGTGTTACAGGTGGTATCAGAGCATCAGGTTCTAGCGTCCTTAGGATCTGTATGGCTTGTTATGTTTCCGCATGGAGTCCTTTGATATAGAGCCCTATATTTTATGATTGTTGTATTCTTTTGTGTATCTTACGTTCTTCAAATATTTTGAGATATTAACTGTAGACTTATAAAAATTCTATCTCATTTCAGATGCCTCCTCGACGTGCACAGCAAGTTCCCAGGGGTGCCCATCTCGAGCCTCAGTCTGCACCAGTTCAGGGTTCTACGAGCGTTGCCGAAGTCGTCGTCATTATAGCCCAGGTGGTAAATGCCGCATTAGCAGTCGTGCAGCAGGAACCACCTTAGGCATCAGTGGTAGCCCCAGTCCAGGCTCATGCATTCTTGTCTTCTTGGGAATGTGTCTGTGATTCTTTTCAGAAGGCGCACCCTCCGGAGTTCGCAGGGAGCTCTAACGTTGTTGTGCCAAGCCAGTGGAAGAACGACATCCAAAGACACTTGAGGATGTATGAGTGTACAGATGTTCAGAGGCAGATACTGGCTACTTTTAAGCTGGTAGGATCAACATTTCAGTGGTGGGAGTCTATTACCACCGCAGAGGAGAGAGATGTTTTTTCTATTCAGGAGTTTTAGGTGCAGTTTGACCGAAAATATTTCCCCTCAGCAGTTCACACTAAGATGAGGAAGAAATTGATGAACTTTAAGCAGGAAGGGAGGATAGTGGCAGAGTATGAGGCTGAGTTCACCAATCATCTGAACATCATTCCCGATGAGATCCCTACTAAAGATAAGAAGATCCAGAAGTTTATTGATGGGTTAATATGGAGGATTCGTCAGCACGTACTAGGTAATCTCTCATTGGCCACCTATTTAGATGTGGTTAACGCATCATTACTTCACTGCTAGGACCACCGCTTCCATTTGTCAGAAGGTAAGCTAGCAGGAAAGTCCATCTAGTAGGGCAAGACAGGGGGTAATGGTGCCAGCAGGGAACAATCAGCTCAAGGTCAGCAGGGCCAACAGCATAGGCAGGGTGATCAGAGTTCCTAGCAGGGGGATTCTAAAATATTTAGATAAGGAGGTTTCAGGCATGGCTAGGGAGGTTTTCGACATGGCCAGTAGGGTCAGCATGGCCATAAGGGCCAGCAACAGTTTTAGCATGGCAAGAGTAAGGGTGGTAATGGCCATCAGGGTCATGGCCAGTAAGGTCAGAGAGGGGGGAACTTCGCAGGGAAATGTTTCATATGTGGAAAGATTGGCCACAAATGCCAGGAGTGTCCTGAAAGGGGCAGGGCCCTGCACCAGAAGAAGTAGGGTGCTGGACATCAGCCCTAGAGACCAATGTCTCCCGTCGCCCTACCAGCACCACCGTAGATACCATCATTTCCACCTATCCCAGCAGTCCCAATTCAGCAGGGACAACTTCAGTACGATCAAGTTTACCAGCTCAGCAGGCCGCAGGCCCATAAGATCCACCCGCAGTTGAGGGTATGTTTTTATTCAGGGGACTATGGGGCGTATTTTATTTGACATGGGAGCCACACACTATTTTATTACCAGGAGATTTGCACATGCTATGGGGTTATTAGATACCGTGGAAAGCACAGTTACTTGTGTAGATTCACCGTTGAGTAGGGGTTCTTTGATTTCCCTTATCTGTAGAGGCAAGGGTATATTGGGAGGTTTACCTTACATGCTGATATGTTAGTACTAGATATGACTGAGTACGATGCGATTATTGATATGGATTGGCTGGTGACGTATCGAGCCATGATTGATTGTTATAGTAGGAGTACTATTTTTGCCATACCGGGTCAGGAGATGTTCCTAGTGGCGATGCCTCGTCCTGAGGGTGGATCGTCCACGCACTTGTACTACATAAATGAGGAGACCTCTAAGGAGGTGGTGATAGCACTTGATTAGATTCCAGTTGTTAGAGAGTTCACTGATGTATTCCAGGATATTCTGGGATTACCTCCTAGTTGAGAGATATACTTCGTTATAGACTTGACGCCGAGCACTCGGCCGATAGCCCGCGCACCTTATCGTATGGCTATAGTGTAGATGAGGGAGATACGGGACCAGATAGAGAAGTTGTTGGGTAAGAGGTTTATCCATAGGAGTACTTCACTATGGGGTGCTCCTATGTTATTAGTTAAGAAGAGGGATGGATCTTTGAAGTTGTGTGTACATTACCGGGAGTTGAATAAAGTCATGATACAGAACAAGTATCTGTTGCCCCAAATCGATGACTTATTTGATCAGCTGAGAGGAGTTGCTTTCTTCTTAAAGATTGACTTAAGATTGGGATACCATCAGTTATGTATCAGGAAGAAGGATGTCTCAAAGACTGCCTTCTTGATGAGATATGGTTCCTACGAGTTCAGGGTTATGCCTTTTGGCCTAACCAACGCCCCAGCCATGTTCATGATCTTGATGAATAGGGTGTTCAGAGAGTTCCTAGACCAGTTATAGTCATTGTCTTCATTGATGACATTCTGGTCTACTCCCAGACAGAGGAGGAGCATGCCAAGCACTTGAGGCAGGTTTTACAGACACTACGTGAGTACGAGTTGTATGCAAAATATGAGAAGTGTGGGTTTTGCCTGAAGGAGGTTCAGTTTTTGGGGCATATCATTTCAGAAAGGGGGATATCTATTGATCTGGGGAAGGTATCAGCGGTGAAGGAATGGGGACAGACCACGACACCGACAAAAATATGTAGTTTCTTGGGCTTAACGGGATAATACAGGAGCTTTATTTGGGGGTTCTCAAAGATAGTGGGTCCTTTTACCCATCTTACTCGTAAGGGAGTGACATTTATCTGGAGTGATGTCTTCCAGTTGGCCTTCGATAAGTTGACCTCAACACCAGTATTAACATTGCCCAGGCCAGGAGTGGAGTATCTAGTCTACACTGATACGTCCTTACTAAGACCTTGGGGTGTACTGTAGCAGGAGAGTCAGGCTATAGCTTATGCTTCCCGTAATCTTAAGCCTCACGAGAAGAATTACCCCACCCACGACTTGGAGTTAGCAAAAGTCGTATTTTCACTACGGATTTGGAGACATTATCTCCTGGGGAGAAATTTCATTTATTCACAGACCACAAGTCCCTACAGTACCTCTTCACCTAGAAGGAGCTGAATATGCGTCAACACTGGTGGCTCGAGTTTGTGGAGGATTATCAGTTCGATATCCAATACCACCCAGGGAAGGCTAACGTGGTAGGAGACGCGTTGAGACGTAAGCCAGTAGGTGAGGTGGTCGAGGTGTGGAAAGCAAAGTGGAAGGATTTGGGACACTCTGACGCAGTGGCCTGATCATTCATATCTGTGATGACAGTTACACCCCAAATTATTACGAAAGTGATACAGGCCTAAGCAGCAGACCCGTTCTGTCAAGAGAAGATAGTACGATTGTTAGCAGAGGGGGAGAGTCTTATACAGTTTGTTCAGACGGGGGCTTATGCTTTAATGAAAGGTTAGTTGTTCCTGAGGGGGAGGACTTACGAAATGAGGTCATGATAGAGTCGCACGGTTCACGATTCACGGTACATCCTGGTGGGGATAAAATGTACCAAGATATGAGGCGACAGTACTAGTGGAGCGGGATGAAGAGAGATATTACCGAGTTCGTTTCAAAATGTGCCACTTATTAGCTAGTAAAGGTGGACCACTAGAGACCGACAGGACATTTATAGCCATTAAAGATTCTTATGTGGAAATGGGAGTGCATTTCCATGGACTTCATCACAGGGTTACCTACATCGCCGAGAGGTCACGACTCGATATGGGTGATTGTGGATCGGTTGACAAAAGTTGCTCACTTTCTTCCATCCCGGACAGACTAGGCTACGGGAGAGTATTCCCAGATCTTCATAGATGATATAGTGACACTCCATGGGGTGCCTCTCAAAATCGTGTTCGACAGAGACAAGATATTTGTGTCACAGTTTTGGGAGAGTTTTTAGGAAGCAGTGGGTATAGAGTGGCGGCTGAGTACATCATATCACCCGCAGACAGATGGGAAGATTGAGCGGACAAATAATATGTTGGAAGACATGTTGCGTATGTGCATCCTAGACTTTGGAGGTGGTTGGGAGCAGTGTAATACCCCGTAATTTTAAATGACTTCTAAAATGGGTTATATTTTAAATTAATGGATTAATTGGATTTTATTATAAAGTAATTCATTTGGGTTTTTATCCTAATTGTGGATAATAAAATGTACGATTCTGTAAATTACTTAACGATATTTAGGTAATATATGAATGTGATGCTATTGATATTGCTGTGATTTATTAATTCCGTAATATGAATTTTTAGTCGGATGCGTTATGGGATGTGTCGAGACTAAATTATTAGATTAAATAAGAAATTTATTTTTATATCGACCTTATAGCCATTTCAAATGAGTCGTTGCATCTGAAAGGGTTGAAATAGTCAGAAAAGTCTATTTGAATGTTGGATTTGAGTCTCATGTCATTTTGAAATGAAAAGATAACCCAAAAAGGCATTTTGGTCATTTTTATAGGGGGTGAATAGTGATTTAGGATTTTGTCCTATTATAAGTATATGGAGATTAATTGTATCTGGGTTATTCATCTCCTCTACACAAAATAGAGAAGTCATCTTCCTATAGAGAGTGAAAGGTTACTTGGGAAGAGAAAAGATTTCTTGGAAAGGAGAAGAACCAAAGACCAAAGGTCACCACCACCGGAAGTTGGCCAAAAAAGGGAGAACTACCTGTGATATACTACACCAAAGGATTAGATCTTCATTAGAGGCAAGTGTTTGATAATTCCAATCTAAGTTTGTATATTGTCCATATTAGGATAGTTCTAAAAAGATGAGATTTTTACATGTTTGGAAGATAATGAAGAGTTGTTAATGGATTTCTGAAAAATGGAAGTATATAGGAATCAAACTCATGTTGTGGGTAGTTAGTAATCCATGAAATCTTCATCAATCTGTGGAAGAAATTCTGAAAACCATTGATGTGTTCTTGAAGATATTATGTTGATAATTTTCTGGAAAAAGAGGATAAAAATAAGCTTTTAATTCAATCTCTTGAATATTCTAGGATGTTTAGATCATTAGAAATCATTTATATATGATTATATATCATGTAATAAGGATTATAAGTCATTTGGGTTATTAATATGAAGGTTTGAATGATAAAAAATGATGAAACCCGTAGTAGAAGAAATGCAGAAAACTGGGTTGATACCTGTGCGATCGATCAATCGACCCCCTGCCTTCGATCGATCGACCTCCCCAGAATTCATAAATTTGTTTCTTTTTAATGCATGTTCTTATCCCAAACCTTTTGTAGATCTTTGGTGATTATTAATTGAATATTATGGGACTTAGGGAAGATCAGTAAGCCCTAGATGAGAATCGAATTAATTTGATTGGGATTTAATTGATTAGAATGATGATAATTAAATTGAAAGAAATTTCGGTTGCTAGATTCATGTGTTGGATTCTAATTGGTATGCATGAGGATTAAGGATAGGTCTAGTAGGGCAGATTTAATATAACACCTGTGAAGCCTTAGGGTTATAATTTGAATATCAAGGACTGAGTTTAAGCTCATTATTGATTTTGTGAGGACTGAGTGTAGTACAAGAGCTTAGTGGTATGGCTCCTGGATAGAGATGGGAGTTCAGATCACATTTGGTTAAAAGAAGGGATGAGGTTATCCCGATCACGTATTTGAAGTTGACGGATCTCCTCGATCGACAAAGTTAAGTAGTAGTGTATTGGGGGGTTCCTTGTTTGGATTTCACCTTGCGAGAAGCTCCGCGCATGAACCTTAATGACGTTGGGAGTGGAGAGACGTTATAGGATGCGAGGATATTGGTTTTGTTGATAAGTCATATAGTTTGAATGAAACACTATAGACTATGAGCCATGTGATGATGGTATTCAATCCTAGTTGATAGAAGATGTGTTGAAACTATCGGTTTTAACCCTAATTAAAGATAGAGTTTAATTCGTAGTAACTCGGGAGATATGATGTTATGGACCAGTAGGATATTAGTTATTTCTTACTGAATAAATGTTGAGGAAAAACCTATTTGAACCTTGAGTAATGAGTGAGGCTCGAGGATAATTGAATTAAAGAAGTAAACTTATAATATTGTAATACATAGGATTTGAGAGATATAATGCTACGTATGGGAATTATCTTAGGGTAATGTAAGTACCCTGTTGATATTATATTATAGGTATGATAATGCCTATTTGGTTGATTGATGATTATGTGTATGACATACCCAGCTTACTTGCTATCGAAGGGAGGTTTGAGTGTGAGGGCAGTCATATCCTGATGAATCCATGGGATCTTTGAATTGTCGCTCAAGAACATAGGTCTATGAAAGACTTATCGGAGAGTTGATAAGTCCGCTGACTATGGGTACGTAGGTATATGTGTGACCCATGGATACGAGAACTATGTTTGCCTCCAATTTATGTGTTGTTATTTGGGGTTCGTGGAATCCTTACTGAACCTTTTGTCCCTATTCGGCGACCAACGATATTGGGACATGATAGCAGAGTAATACATTGCACCACAGCTGTGACTCGGGGTGCCATATTATATATATATGTGTGTGTGTGTGTGTATATATATATATATATATATATATAATGAATTGTATGAATGTATATAGTGGTTAAATCTATCTACGGTGATAATTGTAGGTAACGGTGAATAGAGAAAGAGAATGTAATTAAATTAATGAATGTTTATTCTTATAAAATTGAAAAGATTAATTCATACTAATGAGAAACGATTCATATTAATGAGAAACGTATATGAATAATTATATGACTTATGGTATGGGACATAACGGGTTATGATATGGGATAGTAACATAATATGGAAACTAGTGAAGAGAAGTCATTAACTAGGAGGTTAATAGGAAACGTTAAGTGTGCACTCTAGATGAGAGGTGAGAATAGCAAGTGAGAGTTCAGTTACTAACATGTACATAATAAATACGTTATTGCACTTGTTAAATACTTGCTATTTTCAAAGTCCTTTTCACATCAGGCTCTGACCCGTTTCCTTGCATATTTTCTTTTCTATTGTATCTTCTATATCAGGTGTCCAACAGCAAGGATGCTGACCTTAGTGGATTATGAAGAGCTATGGATATATGGAGAATTTATTAGACTCCTATCTTCATTTGATTCACAGTATTCTTTGAGTTACGGCATGTCGCCCAAAAGAAATTCAGTTATCGCTTTTCAATCGGAGTCAAATACTCTTGTATTTGTGTCATTTTAATACATTTACTATTGTTGGGATTACTGTATTGAATTATTATTCAGGAATGTTTATTCCAATTGCATTTAAATTCTTTTGTGTTATCTATTTGGTTATCAGTGTTGTCGAATAATATGTGATGTGTTATTCTTCAACTAAAAATGGATTTTGTTGAATTAAAATTTGGAAAGTTTTTAACACCAGCTTAATTGGGTATTGGGTGAGTTGTAAATGTTTTCGACAGTGATGCTAAGAATGAGCCAACTGTATATTCTGTTTTAATTTTGTATGGGACTGGGCAATCGGTATTTAATTAGGCGGGGTGTTAGAGGTGGTATCAGAGCATCAGGTTCTAGTGTCCTTTAGGGTCTGTACGGCTTACTGTGTTTTCAGCTTAGCGTTCTTTGATGTAGAGCCCTATGTTTATGATTGTTGATTTCTTTGGTAAGATTTCGTATATATTAGTGAATCTTATTTGCGTTCGGACGGGTTTGTACAAGAAGTATGGCAGATGAGGGCCATTGGACAGATAGCGTAGATCGTACTTAGGAGGTTATTAAGTATGTTCGAGCATGATGACCGTAGTCAAGGTCACCCCTATTATGGAAAATTAAGGAGAGTCATCAGTAGAAGTTCTTGAAATGCGGGAATTGCGTGTGTTACTTAACGAAGGCAATATATTCAAAGGTTTGGGCATATAGTGGAGTGTGGTTAACTACAACTGAAAATTTGGGGTAAAATTTTTCTTGACTCATCGGAGCAAAGTTATAATATTGGGATTCAACAACCACCACCCGAGAATGAGGGTATGTTTTCTATCTAAGGAATCATGAGGCGTGTAATGATTTTTGTAGCGATTAATATTGTATGGGCAAAAGGGCTACTAAACTTAGCCAATAGCACTGTTATTTACGTAGACTCACCGAGGGGTGTGGGACACCTATATTTTCATGTCATCTCGTGGGTTTGATTTTTATCACGAAATTACTTACTTTGGGCATGTCCGATCATGATGTGACTATCGGCGTGGGTTGACTTGTGTTATTTAAGAGCGTGTGTACTACTATAGCTAGCATCTTGTCTTTTATAAGAGAGTAGATGATTAGACTTTATTTGAAATTGATAAAACCTGTAGAGAGGTTATAAACTATTGACTAAAGACCTGAGGAGTTTCGATGACTGACTACTTTAGGTAGTAGTGTATCGGGGGGTTCCTTATTTGGATTTCTCTTGCGAGACACCCCAGACATGAAACTAATAGCCGTTGGGAGTCAAAATAAGATAGGTCTTTAGGATATGAGTTTATAACCTTTATGATAATATTATCATAAAAGATATATGATAGGGTGTATGGGTGCCCTGGATGATTGGATTGTAGTAGTTTTCAAAATTGTGAAAGAGTAAGTAGTTGTGATTTGAGGATTTATTTGTTTAATAGGTGAGGGTAATTCGTTTGTCCAAACTTTATCACGAAGATGGTATAGGGAAGATTGCGTAAAGTTTAAATTCGATTTAGTTGAAACTATATGGTGAGGCTTGGCGTATAACATCAATAGGAATTTTTTATAATGTACTGTATGGGCGGTATGTCTTAGATTTCTTACGATATGAGATTTGTACTCGGAGTTGACCTTACAGGTATGATTCATATTCCTGAATTTCAGGACGAAATTCTATTATAAGGGGGGAAGTATGTAATATCCCGTAATTTTAAATGACTTTTAAAATGGGTGTTGATACCTAATTTAGTCTGCTGACGTGGATCAATTATGTGGAGACACGTGTCAATCTACATGGCACCCACAAACACTTTTTGAACAACATACTGACTCCGAGGAGATTAATCTCCCCAACCAACTCAGAGGTTTCGAGAAGCAAGAATTCTCCGAGGAACTTCATTGTACCGAGCTACTGAACCCCTCGAGGAACTACTATACTCCAAATAACTCAAGATCACCGAATAACTAAGAAGCAACGAGGATTCTAGGGGCCCCAAGAAGCTCAAGCATGTCGATCTACTTAGGCGGTCCGAGCTACTAAGTCGGTCCGAGAAACTCAAATACTTCTGACGTACGCATCAAAGAAAACCGAAAGATAACTGCTCATTAAATGCACAGTTATTATTGTACAGATGTACACGCCTACTGGACAGCCATGCATTATTATTTCACATGTACAGCCTCAAGGCTATAAATACATGGTAACCTCCTCATTGTGAGGGGACTCGGAATTTCTTGGTAAAATCCATTATCGAGAATTCCAAACAAACAGTGAGCAATAACAAAAACGGTGGGCGTAGGCCATTCTTTCAAGGCTGAACCACTTTAAAAATCTGTTGTCTTATTTATTTTATCTGTGATTGACTAATTAGAGATAATCTAATTTTTTACCTCAACAGATTGGCAACGTCTGTGGGAAATGACTGTAATTAGTGTTTTTTACGAAAATAAATCATCATCAATGGCTGATAATCTGGAGTCCACTAATCGAAATACTGAGATTCCCTTAAATCCTTCTGCTCCCCCAATTTTTTCAAATTTGGCTGGTATAATGGCTAATTTGGCCCAAGGGAAAATGACCATACAAGAAATCATCCGTCAACTCATACAAATTGTTCAAGGCGGAGTGCCAGCCCAATCAGGACAACGAATTTTTCGAAGAAATATTCATTTGCTATCTTCGCGAACTGGCAACTCATATCATACTGAGAGATCTGATGACCCTTCTTATTAGCCTGGATGAACTTCCTCTGTACGAGCTACAGACACTCAACAAAACATCACTCTATCTCTAGAGAGGACAAGTGCTCTCGAAAGGTTGAGTAGAGTCTCTCCTTTTGATCGTCTCGGTCCTAGGAGGAATAGAAGTCCCCCTAGGATTGTGTCAAGGAACTCTCAACGACCATTTGATATGAAGGAAGGATCTGCCCAAACACGACCAGCTACTCGTCATGAAAGATCCCAAGAGGCTAATTCAAAATGATCAGTTGCTCGAACCAATAGGATCGAAGAAGGAAATGATGCATGGAAAGGCTCAATTCAAAGGTTGGAGGATAGATTAGGGGAGATGGCTAAAACCAAGAATCCTCTACAAAGGACCTTTGTCTGAGGAACACCATTCATACAAGAGATCATAGACTTTCCCACACCATTAAAATTCAAAGCCCCAGTAGTAACCCCGAAATACGATGGAAAAACTGATCCTCTTCTCCATATAGAATAATACCAAGCTACTGCTGATATCTACGCAGTTCCAGATGAGATGAGATGTAGGGCATTTTCAAGAACTCTTACTGGATCTGAAAAAATATGGTATATCAATCTTCCTCGGGGGAAGATTGTAACTTTCTTTCAACTGGCCGAGCTCTTTATTAGAAATTTCTGTTTTGGAGCAAAACCTGTTAAATGAGTAGCACACTTGTTGAGTGTTAGACAAAAGGTAGGTGAAAGCACTAGTGATTACATTACTCGTTTCAATAACGAGAAACTGGAAGTAATTGATTATGAGTAAAAAACTACGATTACTGCTTTGATGAGTGGACTGTTGCCCAATAAATTGTACTACACTTTGGCCAAAGATCCACCCAAGGCCATAGCAGAACTGATGGCAAAAGCAGCCAAAATCATGAATGTCGAGGAAGCTATGGCTGCGAAGAAGAACATAGACACTAAGGAGACCAAAGTTGAGGCCGATAAGGTTGAGAAGAAGGACCAGAAGAACAATGGTGGCAAAAAGCAATTAAAAAAAAGAAAGCATTGGAACAATTGAAGAAATTTGAAAATTATACTCCTTTGAATGTAGATATAAACCACATTCTGGAAGAGATCAAGAACAGCGAGGAGCTAAACTGGCCTGAAAAAATGAAGGCAGATCCTGACAAGAGGAATAATTCCAAGTATTACGAGTTCCATAAGGACCATGGTCACACGATAAAAAATTGCATAGCTCTCCAGAATGAAATTGAAGCACTCATTAGACGAGGAAAATTGACCAAGTATGTTGATCGTTAAAACGGTGGTCGAACCAGAGAATGAGGAAGGCAGAGGTCTAAATCTCCTCTTTAAGAAAAAGAAGACAAGAAAAGAGATCATAAAGATGACCCAGAAGACGACCCTGATCTCCCCAAGAGACCAAGACAGCCAGAACCTGAGGTATTTTCAATTCATTTTGGATCATTTGATTGCAATGTTATTACAGGTGGTGATACAGGAGGTGGAGACCTTACTGCAGAGAGGAAATCTTACCTCAATAAGGCTCAAGATTGTTCATACATTCAACGAATAAATTTAGCCGAAGATGATCTCCTAAGGAAGGTGAACAAAGATAAACTGGTCATCAGTTTCTCTCAGAACGACCTCGCATGTGTGATATATCCTCATGATGACCCATTAGTGATCAAAATGAGGATGAAGGAAGTAGTAATTTCACAAGTATTGTGGATAATGGCAGCTCGACAGATATTATGTTCTACCCATGTTTTGATAGTTTGAACCTAAAGCTATCCCAATTGGAGCCATATCATTGGCCCCTCCTCGATTTTATTGGCGAGAAAGTTTTTCCACTTGGGACGATCAAGTTAGATATGTTCATCGGTACATGGCCTTCTTGTCGAACAGAAAGAGTGCATTTTTTCGTGATGGATAAAAATGTCCAATTAGCTTATAATATCATCATGGGAAGGGTAGGTTTGAAAAAGTTTAAAGAAGTACCATCTATGGTACATCAATATTTAAAATTACCAACCAACTTTGGAGTAGGAGTGGTGAAGGGCGACCAAAAAGTAGCTCAGGAATGTTGCTATTCATCTGCTGAGCAAGAAGAGCGTGAAGAATCCAGGAAAAAGACTACTACTTATCAGGTAGATGAGATAGATGATGCGTAGATTGAGACTTTAGACCCAAAAGATGAGTATCAGCTCGTTAAGGGTCAGGTCGTGGAGGCTACTTAAAATATCATTCTGGTTGATGAGCATCCAGAATGAACAACTCAAATTGGTGCGTCACTAGATGTATCAATAAGACAAGAGTTGATTGCATTTCTAAAAAGCAAAAAACAAACTTTTGCATGGAGCCACGCGGACATGCCAGGGATATACCCAACCTTCCAATGTCATGAGCTTAATGTGAACAAGGAGATCAAGCCAGTAAAATAAAGAAGAAGAGTGTTCAGCCCTGAAAAGAACCAAGCTATACAAGAAGAGGTCGAGAAGCTTTAGAAAGCTTGTTTTATTGAAGATGTAAAATATCCTGATTGGTTAGCTAATGTGGTGATGGTGAAGAAGAAAAACAACAAGTGGAGGATGTGCGTGGACTTCACTGATCTTAATAAAGCTTGCCCAAAAGATCATTTCCCTATACCTAGGATCGATCGATTGGTGGATGCCACCTCGTGACACAAACTGTTGAGTTTCATGGATGCTTATTCTGGTTACAACCAGATTAAAATGAAGCCTGAAGACAGGGAGAGTACCTCTTTTATCACCCCCAAGGGAACTTATTGTTATAATGTTATGCCTTTTGGATTGAAAAATGCGGGTGCAACATATCAGCGGTTGATGAACAAAGTGTTTGTAGAGAAAATCAATCACAGTATGGAAGTTTATATTGACGATATGCTGACGAAGAGAAAGAAAGTTGTTGATCATCTAATTGACCTAGGCCAGACCTTTGATCAACTAGATAAATATCAAATGAATTTGAACCCTAACAAATGCATATTCAGAGTACGAGAAGGCATGTTTCTCGGGTATATTGTCAACCAACGAGGTATTGAAGCGAACCCTAAAAATATCAAGGCTCTATTGGGGCTACGATCTCCAATGATGAAGAAGGAAGTGCAAAGTCTCACATGGCGAGATGCAACACTTAATAGATTCGTGTCACGAGTAATTGATAGATGTCCCCCATTCTTTAAAACACTACGAAAAGCATTTGAATGGAATGATGAATGCCAGAAGGCCTTTCAAGAGTTGAAGAAATACCTGGGAGCACCTCCATTATTGTCCAGACCAGTGATGGGAGAAAGAATATACTTGTATCTAGCAGTTTCAGAAAATGCAGTGAGCTCGGCGTTGATAAGAGTGGAGGATGGAGTCCAAAAACCAATCTACTACACTAGCAAGGCCTTTCGAGGAGCAGAGATCAAATATCCAAGACTGGAAAAGTTGGAACTAGTGTTGATCGAAGCGAGTAAAAGAATGAGACCATATTTCCAAGCTCATACCGTAGTCGTGTATACTGATATGTCGTTAAGGCAAGCTCTTCATAAACCAGAAAAATCAGGGAGATTGATGTACTGGGCAGTAGAACTTGGTGAATATGACATAGTTTATGAGCCTAGATCATCGCTTAAAGGGAAGGCAGTGGCATATTTTATCGCGGAGTTCACATATCCTGACAGCTCCAAAAAGCAAAAGTTGAATACCGACCAGCTTGTGGATGCTACAGGATCACCAAATTTAAACCCCGGCCAGCTCAAGTCGGTTGACGAGCAAGAGAAGATAGTCGACGAGCAGCAAGAAGTGCTAGAGGAGGATATAAAGAATCAAGAAATATTCCACCGAGGAACTTTGTCCAATCAAAAGTTTGAGGATGAGGTACCTATATGAAATATATATGTGGATGACTCATCTTGCACTACAGGCTGTGGGGCAGGGATTGTTTTAAACAGCTCGGATGAGATCTATATGGAGTATGCTCTACGCTTTCAATTTAAGGCTTCTAATAATGAAGTTGAATATGAAGCTATGATTGTAGGTCTTAGTTTGGCAAAAACCATGAAGGCAGAGCAGGTCATTGTATTCAGTGACTCACAGTTGATCGTAAATCAAATGCTGGGGGTATACACAATAAAAGGAGAATTAATGATCAAGTATCATGCAAAAGCAATGGAGATTGTGTTGAGCTTTAACGCAGTGCAGTTAATTAGAATACCAAGATTAGAGAATGCAAGAGCAGATGCCTTAGATCGGTTAGCCTCAGCCACACATACCGAGCTACGAAGAACGATCCCAATAGAAATCTTGACTAGTAGGAGCATTGATAAAGAGATGATGATGAACTTCATTACCCTTGATTTAGGACCATCTTGGATGGATCCCATCACGGACTATATTGAGGAGGGGGCCTTACCAACTGATAAACTCGTAGCCAAGAAACTAAAGTTTAAAGATGGTCGTTATGTATTGACTAATGGAATTTTATATAGACGAGGAATTATAGCAGGTTTGCAAAGATGTGTCCACCCCTCCGAGGTGAAAATTTTGATTGAAGAGGTCCATGAAGGGTCTTGTGGAGCCCATGTAGCAGGTCGGTCACTCTTGCAAAGAATGACAACGCAAGGGTATTACTGACTGATGATGAGAGCCGATTGTGTAGCTTACGCCAAGAAATGTGATAAATGTCAACGTTTCTCCTCTATCCGAAGAACTCCCCAAGCATTGCTAACACCCATCACGTCTATTTGGCCATTCACAATTTGGGGAATAGACTTGGTCGGGCCACTTCCAACGATCCGAGGAAGATTTAAATACCTCGTGGTCGCTGTGGATTATTTTATTAAATGGGTAGAAGCTGAGCCTCTCATTGATATGGCGTATGACAAGGTGTATCAATTTATTTGGAAGAATATCATTTGTAGATATGGTCTTCCCCATGCATTCATCACAGATCATGGAACTCAGTTCGACAATGAGGAGTTCGCTGCATATTGTCATCAGTCAAACATATTGAAGACCTATTCTGCACCAGGCCATCCCAGAGCAATGGACAAACTGAGGTGATGAACAGAACGCTACTGAACGGTTTAAAAAATCGATTGAATTATGCAAAGGCAAATTGGATTAACGAGCTACATTATGTGATGTGGGCTTATCGTACTACACCGCGAGCAGCAACAGGAGAATCTCCATACATGCTGGAATTTGGAAGCGAAGCTATTATACCTGCCGAGTTGGGCCTCCTCACACACTGGGTGGTGAATTTCAATTCTCCTATCAGTGACTTAATTAGGCGATTAGATCTAGATATGCTCGAAGAAGTTAGAGAAGAAGCAGCAATCAGGAATGCTGCATACCAACAACGAATAGCTCTGTTTTACAACAAGAGGGTAAAGAAGTGTGATTTGAAGGAAGGAGACTATGTGCTAAACAAAGTAATTCAAAACGAAGAATAAACTGGAAGCTAACTGGCATGGACCCTATAGAGTAACAGAAGTTGTTCGACCAGGAATATACAGGATTGAAACCTTGGAGGGAGAAGAATTTAAGAATGCGTGGAATGCAGAGCATCTACGCAGGTATTATCAGTAGTTGGTATTCTTGTGTAAAAGAAGATTTCTTCAATATGAATAAAGTGTTGAATGTTTTACCCAATTCTTTCTTTTTGTTAAAATTTTTCGGAGTATTAGTACTACACACTATGCATCAATTTTAGAATCAATCTCTTTCAACTCCGATTGGTCGGGAACAAATATCCACCAACTCTGATTGGTCAGTAAATCAATCTCTTCCAACTCCGATTGGTCGGGAACAAATATCCACCAACTTCGGTTGGTCGGCAAATTAATAACCTTTAACTTCGGTTGGTCGGGAACAAATATCCACCAACTACGATTGGTCGGTAAATTAATCTCCTCCAACCCCGGTTGGTCGGGAACAAATAACCACCAACTCCGATTGGTCGGCAAATTAATCTCCTCCAACTTCGGTTGGTCGAGAACAAATATCCACCAACTCCGATTGGTCGGTAAATTAATCTCCTCCAACTCCGATTGGTCGGGAACAAATATCCATAAACTCCGGTTAGTCGGCAAATTAATCTCTTCCAACTCCGATTGGTCGGGAACAAATATCCACCAACTCCGGTTGGTCGGAAAATTAATCTCCTCCAACTCCGGTTGGTCGAGAATAAATATCCACCAACTCCGGTTGGTCGGCAAATTAATCTCCTCCAACTCCGGTTGGTCAGGAATAAATATCCACCAACTCCGGTTGGTCGGCAAATTAATCTCCTCCAACTCTGGTTGGTCGGGAACAAATACCACCAACTCTGGTTGGTCGGTAAATTAATCTCCACCAACTCCGGTTGGTCGGTAAATCAATTGTAATCAACTCCGATTGGTTAAACTAAGCAGGATCATGGGATTTAAGTCGTTTCATTTCTTAGAATCAAAGAGTGATAAGTCACTACAATTAAAAAATAAAACAGAATAGCATATCAAAATATGTATGTATTCACAAACAAAGACATTCTGCAAAATACTTAGAAGAAAATAAAGTAGCAAAATATGAAAAAAAAATTCATTCAAATTAAGAAGAATTACATATGCGGTGAAAACTACATGGCGTTACATCAAAGACCCTACTCTAATGGTTTTTTCCCTTCTGGCTTTGAAAGAGGTTCTACTCCAGTAGGAGGATCGTCTAAGGCATAAGGAGAGTTTATGAAATTTACATCTCGAAGCATTCGAACATTCATCACTGATGGCCGATCAAGCAAATGCTTTGGTCGAGATATGTCAAAATTTGAATGAAGGTTGTAATCGCTGAGGTACTTTGAGATCAAGCACTGAGGAATTGCCCAAGAAGGAATCCAACTCATGTTGAGTTTAAAAGGAGGCACGGGCAACTCATGCAATCCAGGATCATAATAATCCCATAAGTAGTGACCTCGCTCCAATTTCATCACACCCAGTGCAATCAACCATCCTTGCTTGTACCCCTCGTTATTTGACTGCTGGATCCGGTCATCAAGATGGTAGAGAGATTCATTGTAACCAGCCAACCAAAACTCTCTGGGTTGTTTATTGAATTGGTAAGTTAACCTCTCCCGTTGCTCGTGAATATTCTTCACCAGGATTTCTTTATTTTCCAAGGCAGAGCTTTGTGTGGAAAGTTGCTCATCGAGGTTCAGAATCTTCTTGTACATCTCTGCTAAGGCTTGGTTCTTCGCCATCAACTGGAATGCCTGATTCTCTAAGATTGATTGGGTCCTCGCCTCTTCAATTGAGATTCGAGCAGCTCTTGCTCATCCCCGAGAAGAAGATCTTGCTCGACCATGAGTAGAAGTGGAGGGTCCAACTCTCATCAAAGTTTCCAACTCATCTCTTAAGTTGTCATTCTCTACCTCCAAGAAAGAAAAACCTTCAACATTGACAGGGACTAAGGCTCCCAAGGAAGATGCTAGAAATTTTAGTTGGGATATCTCTTCTTGCAAAACATTATTTTCCTGCTCCAACAGTTTAGCGATTTGCCTATGCTCCTCAACCTCAAGCTTTAGAATTCTCTCTTTCCTCTCGTAAGCAGGGATGAATTTATCATATACTTTGTCAGCATTTAGTTGCTGATATTTTTTCTCATACCCCTAATGAAAAAGGGTAGAAGACTCCTTATATTGTTGTTGGAGTTCCTCGATAGTACCCTGGAGATCTTTAATCATCTCGTAATATGCCACATTGTTGGCAACTCCACGATCGAGCAAACATTTCAGATATTGTAAAGCCTAAACTGCTCGGTCAGAAACACCTGATCCGAGGATGTCGATTATCTGGGCCTCATTCAGATCTGCATGACCATCTTTGAAGTAGTCATCGCATTTCTTCATCAATTCTGTGTCATGAGATGATAATAGCTCCATCCTGGCCATAAACTAGTAAAGAGAAGAGATAGAAAGAATCAATGAGAAAGTAGAAGAAAAAGTCAATATGAACAACCAAAAGTTTGAATTTTTATTCATCAAAAGGTAAATACAAAACTCAAGGTTACATTCAAAAGGAATAACAAAATTAAAACCCGAGCAACTTTACACCTTCTCCTTGTGTTTTACAACTTCCCCGGAAGCTTGAGATGAGGAGGTTGGTTGCTTGGAAGATAGAGTCAGTTGTTCGACTGAGGTACTGGTGGGCTGAAGCTGCTCGTAGAAAGTTTGAACAACTGGAATAGGAGGAACTGGATCTCCAATCATCATGGAAGATTCCTCTGAGGCAGCTTCATCCTCTTCTTGTTCTTCAGGAGAGGGAGGAGGAACATGAACGTGTCGCTAGAATAGTTTAGAATTCTCAGTGATCTTTAGCTCATGCAGAGCCACAACCCATCCATCCCTGAAGTATTTAAGGCTAGCAAACTCCATCTGAGAGGACATGGAAGCTAGGCCTTTGTTCCAACCTTTGTCCCAACCAGCGCTAAAGGACTTTTTTATCGCAATTTTTCTTTTTACTTTCTCCGAGGAAGTCCTTTCAATAAGAAGTTCCTCGACAGCTTTCAACTTCCCTTCCACCTGGCGATCAACCTCTTGAAGTTTACCAACTTTCTCTTCAGTAGTTTTGAGCTTATTCTCAAGCTCTTCAACATTCTTGAGCTTATCCTCAAGCTTTTTATTTTTCTTCTCAAACTCTTTCATTTTCCTCTCCAACTCCTGGGAGGCCTCCACATCTCGATCTATCTCTTGCTCAATGGACTTGAGTTGCTTCTCCCAAGCCACTTTATCTTCTTCATACTTCTGACGAGAGTCCTTTAAGGACTGAGTTAGACCAACAAAAGCTTCCTCTACACCTCCTTAGGAGCTTAAAGCTTTAATAGCCTCACCCTTCTTCAGAATACTGTTGAAACATGTTACCAGCTGAAGAAAGAAATAATTTTGAGTCAATACAAGGACATAGAAGTGAAAAATGAAAACTTAGACTAGTAATACTTACAGAGGCAATATGCTGAGCTGCCAAAGTAGTGACCCTGTCCCGAGAAAGAGTGTATTCAATACCTTGGATTTTTAGGATAATCCAAGACTTCATAGAGCCCATGGCAGAGGTCGGAGGAACAAAAGTGGAAATACCACTTTCAGCATTTAAAGGCTGAGAGACAGGTCCAGCAGGTCTCTCAGACGAACTTTTCTTTGACTTCTTTAGAGGAGAAGTAATATTTTCAACCAAAGAAGTTGTCTTGGTTGGTGATATGACAATAACCTCACTAGGGGGAGAAATAACCATAGCTTTTCTCGGAGCCACTGGGGGCTTCTCACTAACTTTCTTGGCAACATCAGAAGGAGGTACCTCTATAGTTTTCACCCCCTCTTCTGGGATATCTTTCTTGCTTTTCTTTGCCTCCACACCAGGAAAGGCAGACTTGTCAAAATAAGCAGGAGCTTTTCTCCTCTTCATTATATCACCAATTGGAATATTTGACTCTGAAGAAGAACCTTCCACACTAGTATCAGCAGCTGGTACTTGGTCGATGTCAACCACCACTGGACAAGCAGTGAAGGATGAAGTATAGCTCTTGTACTGCAACAAATAAGAGGCTCATCTAATATGTTCGTTAGCAACGAATTGGTTTAAACTCCAGATAAGTTTCAAATGCCTTAAATTAACATCAGTTTCTTTGGGAGACTTTCTTTTGATGTCAACTGCAAATAATCAAAAATTAAATATTAGTGAAGCATTTTATCAAACATGAAGAAAACATAATTTCAAAAATAGAACAAAAATAAAAACAACCTATCCCATTGCCATAAGGAGGACATCTAGGACCTTGATATACATCATATCCATTTAATGGAGGATGTTGCCAATTTTTCATTACCACTCCATGTTCAAAATAATCCCTGTTGGCGTCAGGAAGATTGACAACTAATGCCCTATTTAAAAACCTAATTTTTAAATAAAAAGTACTATCGCTAACAACCCATCTATAGCAATACATTATCTCTATAATCCCTAAACGGGTTCCATGAAGTTGGTTTAACCTATGAACTCCATTAACTATCCTCCAGGTATTTGGCGCTATTTTTGCAGGTACAGTGTCAAAATACGGACAAAACTCCAAACATAAAGGATTTGGAGGAAAAGAAAAGAAACATTCGGCCACAAAGAGACTTGGGAACCAATGTCCCTCAGCCAAAGAAAAATAGTCATAAGGTTCAGAAAGTTCTTCCAATATGACCCATGAAGGAATTTAAAATTCAGAGCGAAATTTTTCATGCGATTCAACAAGGTAAACCATGTTGAACAAAGTAAATAAAAGAGAAGGATGAAAATCTTACAGGAAAAGAGTGAATCAGGTGAAGACGAACAATGGAAGAAACGAACGCACAAGATAGAGAAGAAATGAAGAGTTCAAAGATACAGATTTCAAAAAGTAAAAGATGATACGATTTTCTGTAGTGCTTAAATACTTTACCTCGGGAATGGAGAAAAACAATGATTACCAGGACGGACGATTGCGTATCCGGCGACTAAAAGGAAGAAAAGTGCACAAAAAATGAAGCGGTTCTAGAAATTCAAAATACTTCAAAAGTCGGATACTATGCACTCAAAAAAGGAGTTATATACAACGAAAGTTTGCCTAAAATCAACAAAAATTAAAAATCTAAGCAGCAGAATGTTCCATACTTTTCTTCAAACATCAAACTACAAAACATTTGGGGCTTCTGTTGATACCAAATTTAGTCTGCTGACGTGGATCAATTACGTGGAGACACGTGATAATCTATATGGCACCCACAAACACTTTTTGAACAACACACTGACTCCGAGGAGCTTAATCTCCCCGACCAACTCAAGGGTTCCGAGCAGCAAGAATTCTCCGAGGAACTTCATTGTACCGAGCTACTCAACCCCTCGAGGAACTACTATACTCCAAATAACTCAAGATCACCGAACAACTAAGAATCCACGAGGAGCCTAGGGGCCCCGAGCAGCTCAAGCATGTCGAGCTACTTAGGCGGTCCGAGCTACTAAGTCGGTCCGAGCAACTCAAATACTTATGTCGTATGCATCAAAGAAAACCGAAAGATAACTGCGTATTAAATGCACAGTTATTATCATATAGATGTACATGCCTACTGGACAGCCATGCATTATTCTTTCACATGTACAGCCTCAAGGCTATAAATACATTGTAACCTCCTCATTGTGAGGGGACTCGGAATTTCTTGGTAAAATCCATTATCGAGAATTCCAAACAAACAGTCAGCAATAACAAAAACGGTGGACGTAGGCCATTCTTTCAAGGCTGAACCACTTTAAAAATCTGTTGTCTTATTTATTTTATTTGTGATTGACTAATTAGAGATAATCTAATTTTTTACATCAACAATGGGTTATATTTTAAATTAATGGATTAATTGGATTTTATTATAAATTAATTCATTTGGGTTTTTATCCAAATTGTGGATATTAAAATGTATGATTCTCTATATTACTAAAAGATATTTAGGTAATATATGAATGTGATGCTATTGATATTGCTGTGAGTTATTAAATCGGTAATTTGAATTTTTAGTCGGACGCGGTATGGGACGTGTCGGGACTAAATTGTTAGATAAAATAAGAAACTTATTTTTATATCGACCTTATAGTCATTTCGACTGCGTCGTTGCATCCATAAGGGTTGAAATGGTGAGAAAAGTTTAGTTAGATGTCAGATTTGAGTCTCGGGTCATTTGGAAATGAAAAGACAACTCAAAAGGGCATTTTGGTCATTTTTATAGGGGGTGAATAGTAATTTCGAATTTTTCATATTATAAGTATATGGAGATTAAGTGTACGTGGGTTATTCATCTCCTCTACACAAAATAGAGAATTCATCTTCCTATAGAGAGTGAAAGGTTGCTTGGGAAGAGAAAATCTTTCTTGGAAAGGAGAAGAACCAAAGACCAAAGGCCACCACCACCAACCACCACCGGAAGTTGGCCAAACAAGGGAGAACACCTGTGATATACTACACCAAAGGATTAGATCTTCATTAGAGGCAAGTGTTTGATAATTTCAATATTAGTTTGTCTATTGTCCATGTTAGGATAGTTCTAAAAAGATGAGATTTTTACATGTTTGGAAGATAATGAAGAGTTGTTAATGGATTTCTGAAAAATGGAAGTATATAGGAATCAAACTCATGTTATGGCTAGTTAGTAATCCACAAAATATTCATCAATCTGTGGAAGAAATTTTGAAAACCATTGATGTGTTCTTGAAGATATTATGTTGATAATTTTCTAGAAAAAGAGGATAAAAACAAGTTTTTAATTCAATATCTTGATGATTCTAGGATGTTTAGATCATTAGAAATCATTTATATATGATGATATATCATGTAGTAAGGATTATAAGTCATTTGGGTTGTTAATATTAAGGTTTGAAAGATAAAAAGTGATGAAACCCGTAGTAGAAGAATTGCAGAAAACTGGGTTGATACCTGTGCGATCGATCGATCGACTCCCTGCCTTCGATCGATCGACCTCCCTAGAATTCATGAAGTTGTTTCTTTTTAATGCTTGTTCTTATCTCAAAACTTTTTTAGATCTTTAGTGATTATTAATTATGGGACTTAGGGAAGATTAGTAAGCCCTAGATGAGAATCAAATTAATTTGATTGGGATTTAATTGATTAGAATGATGATAATTAAATTGAAAGAAATTTCGGTTCCTAGATTCATGTGTTGGATTCTAATTGGTATGAATGAGGATTAAGGATAGGTCCAGTAGGTTAGATTTAATATAACACCTGGGTTGCCTTAGGGTTATAATTTGAACATCAAGGACTGAGTTTAAGCTCATTATTGATTTCGTAAGAACTGAGTGTATTACAAGAGCTTTGTGGTACGGCTCCTGGATAGAGATGGGAGTTCAGACCACATTTGGTTAAAAGAAGGGATGAGGTTATACCGATTGCGTATTTGAAGTTGACGGACCTCCTCGATCGACAAAGTTAAGCAGTAGTGTATTGGGGGGTTCCTTGTTTGGATTTCGCTTTGCGAGGCGCTCCGCGCATGAACCTTAACGACGTCGGGAGTGGAGAGATGTTATAGGATGCGAGGATGTTGGTTTTGTTGATAAGTCATATAGTGTGAATGAAACACTATAGACTATGAGCCATGTGATGATGGTATTCAATCCTAGTTGATAGAAGATGTGTTGAAACTATCGATTTTAACCCTAATTAAAGAGAGAGTTTAATTCGTAGTAACTTAGGAGATATGATGTTATGGACCAGTAGGATATTAGTGATTTCTTACTGAATAAATGTTGAGGAAAAACCTATTTGAACCTTGAGTAATGAGTGAGGCTCGGGGATAATTGAATTAAAGAAGTAAAGTTATAATATTGTAATACGTAGGATTTGAGAGATATAATGTTACGTATGGGAATTATCTTAGGGTAATGTAAGTACCTTGTTGATATTATATTATAGGCATGATAATGCATATTTGATTGATTGATGATTATGTGTTTGACATACCTAGCTTACTTACTATCGAAGGGAGGTTTGCGCGTGTGGGCAGTCATATCCTGTTGAATCCATGGGATCTTTGAATTGTCGCTCAAGAACATAGGTCTATGAAAGACTTATCGGGGAGTTGATAAGTTCACTTACTATGGGTACATAGGTATGTGCGTGACCCATAGATACGAGAACTATATTCGCCTCCAATTTATGTGTTGTTATTTATGGTTCGTGGAATCCTTACCGAACCTTTTGTCCCTATTCGGCGACCAATGATATTGGGACATGATCGCAGAGTAATACATTGCACCGCAGCTGTGACTAGTGCTTAAATCTATCTACGGTGATAATTGTAGGTAACGATGAATAGAGAAAGAGAATGGAATTAAATTAATGAATGTTTATTCTTATAAAATTGAAAAGCTTAATTCAAACTAATGAGAAACGATTCATGTTAATGAGAAACGTATATGAATAATTATATGACGTATGGTATGGGACATACGGGGTTACGATATGGGATAGTAACAGAATATGGAAACTAGTGAAGAGGAGCCATTAACTAGGAGGTTAATTGGAAATTTTAAGTGTGCACTCTAGATGAGAGGTGAGAATAGCAAGTGAGAGTTTGGTTACTAACATGTACATAATAAATGCTTTATTGCACTTGTTAAATACTTCCTGTTTTCAAAATCCTTTTCACATCGGGCTCTGACCCGTTTCCTTGCATATTTTCTTTTCTATTGTACCTTCTATATTAGGTGTCCAGCAGCAGGGACACCAACCTTAGTGGATTATGATGAGCTATGGAGCTATGGAGTATTTCTTAGACGCCTATCTTCATTTTATTCATAGTATTCTTTTAGTTAGGGCATGTTGACCAAAAGGAATTCAGTTATCGGTTTTCTATCGGAGTCAAATACTCTTGTATTGGTGTCATTTTAATACATTTACTATTGTTGGGATTACTTAATTGAATTATTATTTGGGAATGTTTATTCCAATTGTATTTAAATTCTTTTGTGTTATCTATTTGGTTATCAGTGTTGTCAAATAATATGTGCTGTGTTATTCTTAAACTAAAAATGGATTTTGTTGAATTAAAATTTGGAATGTTTTTAACACCAGCTTAATTGGGTATTGGGTGAGTTGTAAATATTTTCGACAGTGATGCTAAGAATGAGCCAATTGTATATTCTGTTTTAATATGGTATGGGACTGGCCACCTGGTATTTAATTAGGCGGGGTGTTACAAGCTGTATATTCCACTGGTGGAGTTTTCATATAATAACTCTAACCAGTTCACTATTGGTATGACTCCATTTGAAGCATTATACGGTAGACCTTGTCGTTCACCATCATGTTGACTAGAGGTGGGGGATAACAAAATCCTTGGACCGTGGGTGATTCAGGTGTGACACCCCGCCTAATTAAATACCGGGCGATCACTCCTTTATTAAATTAAAATCAAGGTGAACAGTTGGTTCATTCTTAGCATCACTGTCGTGAAAATAAATTTTTCCAAATTAACACCCTAATTAATTAAGCTAAGTGTCAAAACCATTTTTCAACATTCTTGACCAATTTTATTTTTAAAGGAAAATTATTTATTTAATTAGTAACAACATTTTCAATAAGTAAGAATCATACAAGAATTATCCTGGAACATAATCCAATTACCCTAAACATTCAACATCCAAAATCCCAACATTTAAAACTTAAGGTAAAACTTACATGCTGAATAAATCCCAAAGTAGCTACTAGAAATAACTGAAATACAAATGTCCCAACAGAAAAGATAAATAGTGGAAAGGGCGACACATGCCCCAATAACTGAGAATCATAGGAGAGGAATCAAGTATATGAAATCATCTAAGCAAGTGGCCTGTAACTCCCACCTAAGCTGCAGCACGTTCCTTCCAAGGGATCCTAAGCAAGACCCCCCTGTGGGTGGTCACCTGTAGTACATACATATATATACAAGAGAGAGAGAGAGAGAGAGAGAGAAACGGGTCAAATCCCGATAGTGTATATGATTTAAAAATTGTTTAGCAAGTATTTAAATTGATACAGGCCAATGCAACAACATATTAGTGCGACCCTCTCTTGAGAAATTCTCACATCTCTTCTAATGTGCACACATATCGCACTAACCTTCCCAATGGTCTATCTCATCATATAACACGCTATCCTTTCCCAATGGTTTAACTTATCTTAGATTATTCGCGGGATTCAAAATTTAACGATTTAATTATTTGAAAAGAATATTTCAATTAGTAACCAAAGTTCTCATTTTAACTTTATAAATCAATAAAGTTTTCGAGTGTCATATTATACTTTCTCAAAACAAGTATTTACAATTTGAGTCATCAACCATGTCCTACATATCAAATCACAGTAGGCAGTTCCAGATTTTAGAATTTCATATATATATTAACTACTCGTATAATATATATATTATAACAGCACCCCAAATAAACTATGGTGCGGGCATACTCTGCTATCCAAATCCCCATATCACTCATATTAAGGGGAATACATTCTAAATCACTCTCGAATTGTGTTAACATACATACACAAACAATATTGAGGCGAAGAATAGATTCCAAGTCTCTAAGAGGATGGCACATGCCTACGTCTCTTAGGACCATCTGAACTATCACATCGATAGCCTGTACCAAGGATATCTATCTTCTAGGGTACAAGTCAATATCCCCCATAAAGGTCCCATCGAGATAAGACTGTCCCAGCACGGTAACCTCAGGGATAGAAAGTAGCGTGGTCATGATTTTCACACATAAATAGTATATGCATACACAATCATATAACTATACTAATATTACCATGACAATATTAGGTATATCTCAAATCCCTTAGTTACGACATTTATTCTTATTTTCACATTATTGGTATCGCGTATAAGGGTTCGTCTCTAACCTTAATTCGAAGGATTCTTCTATCTTATTACGTAACTCACATGAAATCTATCTTCCCAAGTATAAAATTCAGTAGGTGTCCTTTTTATGATCCAACGTAAATCTCTTATGCAACTCTACTGTTAATTCATAAATTCATCAACCCTTAAGTAATTATCCCACAAGTACAATTCTCGTCTCATATTAAGAATCCCAAAATCACTCATATGTCCTATTGGTCCTCCATATCTCCCAAAACATTTTATTAAGGATGCCCAAGAATTATTTCACATTAAATTGAATTTCAACTAATTAATAAGGGGAAACATGAGTCTGCCAGGAGGGGTCGATCGATCGAGGTCTGGGGCTCGATCGATCGAACCTTCGATCGATCGAAGCTCTGGCCTCGATCGATCGATCGAAGCTTTGGCCTCGATCGATCGATCAAGCAGGTATTTCAATTTCTGCAGAATTGCAGTTACGGGTTCCATTTTCTATCTTACACCAAATCCGTATTTTACAATCCCAAACGTCTCAAAATTTGTACTACTAACATCCTAACATGATATTATACATTTCCTACATAAAGCATGTCAATTTATGTCACTAAACATGGATTAATCATGCCAAAATTCCTTTAAAACTTCAAGAATCCTAGAAATCTCTAAATCATGGTTCCAATCTGTTTTTATAGAAATTCCTTCTTATACTACATTAAAATTTCGTGGATTATTCTTCTACATCACCAACAATTTCCAGAATAAGGTTTTAAGTCATCACTACATGCAAATTCCTATCACAATTTGGATTTTCTTCAATGTAATTCATCCCTCATCATTCCTAAACTAATATGAAGGATGCACCAACGAAATAAGCAAGATAAACACTTGCCTGGGATTTTCATAAGTCTGGTTTGGTGTCGAATTCGGTATGGTTACGTTCCACGTCTCGCGATCTACGCGTTGGTGGTGGTGGCGGTGCAAACGGGTGAGTTTTGGACCTTGAATTTGCCTTGAGAGCTCTCTCCTTCCTCTTCTATGGCCGTCACTTGTGTTTATAGTTTCTAACCCTAGATGGCAATCCAGATATCTGATATAACCCTTTGAATTTTCGTGGGTTTAATTACCCAAAAATGTGAAATGTCCAAAATGCCCTCTCGGGTACTAATTAAGCCTAAAAACGCTCCGAGACCCAAACTAAACCCCCGGGTACACTTTTCTGACTATCTCAACCCTTCCGGACGCGTTGGCGCACTCAAAATGACCATACGAACAACTTATAAAATATTCACTTTTATTTATCAATATTTAGTCCTGACACGACACGGGCGCGTCCCGACTCAAATTTTCAAAATTATCATTTTATTCACTCGTGACATTCAATATAACCAATATTACATATTACTTTGATCATTAGTAATATTCAACAAATTTCATATAATTACTAACTCTCGTCACGTTAATAATCATAACATAATTAATTTCCGGATTTTTATTAAATAATTATCTCACATTAAATTTAATAAATCACCAAATTAATATAGCATAAAAATACGGGGTATTACATACTTCCCACCTAATAACGGAATTTCGTCCCGAAATTCGGAAAATAAGGCATACCTGGTAAGGACAAATTTTAATATCTCTCGCGCATATCGACCTCGCGCTCCCAAGTGGATTCCTCCACATTGTGGTGCTCCCACTGGACCCTTACAAGTGGAACTATCTTCAACCTCAATCTCCTCTCAGTATATTCTAGGATAGCCACCGGTCTCTCCTCGTAAGAGCTGTCAGGATGTAAGTCTATCTCATCTATCGCAATGTGAGTATGGGCCATATCATCCCGAAGATACCGTCTTAACGACGAGATGTGGAATACATTGTGAATACGATGTAAATGCTCTGGTAGTCCCAATCTGTATGCTACCGGCCCAATCCTCTCGATAATGGGGAATGGTCCCACGTACCTCGGGGCCAATTTCCCTTTCTTCCCGAACCTCATCACTCCTTTCATAGGAGATACACGCAGTAACACTTGGTCCCCCACATTAAACTCTCGGAAGAACCGTTTCGCATCGGCGTAGCTCTTCTGCCTGTCCTGGGCTACTCGAATGCGACTCCTAATCATCTCAATCCTCGTGGAGGTTTCCTGAATCACCTCTGGTTCTAGCAACTTGTTATCCCCCCACCTCGAGCCAACAAGTTGGAGAACGACAAGGCCTGCCATACAAAGCCTCAAATGGAGCCATACCAATCGTAAACTGATAAGAGTTATTAGAAGAAAACTCTACCAGTGGAAGATGTGGCTCCCAACCTCCTCCAAAATCAAGAACACACATGCGTAGCATATCCTCTAACATCTAATTAGTATGCTCTGTCTGTCCATCTGTCTGTGGGTGATAAGCTGAACTCAACCTCAACTCAGTACCCATAGCCTCCTGATAGCTTTCCCGGAAACGTGACACGAAAATCTTGTCCCTATCCGACACAATATTCAGGGGCACCCCATGTAATCTGACAACCTCAGCAATGAACAACTGAGCATACTGACCCGTGGTATAGTCTGTCCGCACCGGAAGAAAATGAGCCACCTTGGTCAAACGGTCTACAATCACCCAGATAGAATCGTGTCCCCGCTGTGATGTAGGCAACCCTGTAATAAAATCCATAGAAATACTCTCCCACTTCCACACAGGTACTTCCAATGGCTGAAGCAATCCTGACGGTTTCTGATGGTCCACCTTCACTAGCTGGAAGGTAGAACACTTGGACACGAACTCAGCAATGTCCTTCTTCATCCCACTCCACCAGTATTACCTCCTCATATCATGGTATATCTTATCTCCTCCAGGATGTACTGCAAATCGGGACCCGTGAGACTGGGTCATCACTGCATGATGTAATTCTGCTCCTTCTGGAACCACCCATCTCCCATTAAACCTCAAACCCCCATCGGAACTAATAGAGTAGGACTCAGCACCATCAGCTAAAATTCGTACAATCTGCTCCTGGCAAAACGAGTTTGTGGTCTGTGCCTGTATCACCCTCATAACAATCTCGGGTGTGACTGTCATAACAGATATGAAGGAACGGGCTACTGCGTCCTGGTGGCCCAACTCCTTCCACTTTGCTTTCCAGACGTCTGCTACCTCATCTACCGGTCTACGGCTTAACGTATTAGCAACTACGTTGGCTTTCCCTAGATGATACTGTATGTCAAACTGATAGTCCTTCACAAACTCTAACCATCTGCACTGTCACATATTCAGCTCTCGCTGAGTGAATAGATACTGCAGTGACTTGTGGTCTGTGAATAAACATAACTTCTCCCCCAATAAGTAGTGCCTCCATATCCTCAATGAAAAAATGGCCGCTGCTAACTCCAGGTCGTGGGTGGGGTAATTCTTCTCATGCGGCTTAAGCTTGTGGGAGGCAAAATCTATAGCCTTCTCCTCCTTCTGAAGTACTCCCCCAAGTCCCCGTAAATAGGAATCGGTGTAAACCAGGTACTCCTCACCCGGCTTTGGTAAAGCAAGGACTGGCGCAGAAGTAAGCTTCTCTTTCAGCTCATCGAAAGCCAACTGACAAGCGTCATCCCAAACATATGGTACCCCCGCGAGTCAAATTCGTCAATGGACCCGCTATTTTGGAGAATCCCCGAATGAATCTCTTGTAGTATTCGGCTAACCCCAAGAAACTACGCACTTCTGTCGGTGTCGTGGGTTATTCCCATTCCCTCACCGCTGACACTTTACTCGGGTCAACTGCAATCCCCTGCTCAGAAATAATATG
Organism: Sambucus nigra; assembly: GCA_949130495.1. Classification (NCBI taxonomy): domain Eukaryota; kingdom Viridiplantae; phylum Streptophyta; class Magnoliopsida; order Dipsacales; family Adoxaceae; genus Sambucus; species Sambucus nigra. Next base: position 632,253,752 of record OX422217.1, on the reverse strand, counting down.
GCCCAAGAACTGTACTTCTCGCAACCAGAATCCACACTTCTCGTACTTAGCATACAACTGATGCTCTCGTAGAGTCTGAAGAACCTGCCTCAAATGCTCGGCGTGCTCCTCCTCGGAGTGTGAATATATCAAAATGTCATCTATAAAGACGATGACAAACTGATCCAAGAACTCTCTGAATACTCGGTTCATTAAGTCCATGAATACGGCTGGAGCATTTGTGAGACCAAATGGCATCACTCTGAACTCGTAAGACCCATATCTCGTCAGGAAGGCAGTCTTTGAAACATCCTTCTTTCTAATACGTAGCTGATGGTACCCCGACCTCAGATCTATCTTTGAAAAGAAAGTTGCTCCCCTCAGTTGGTCGAACAGATCATCGATTCGAGGCAATGGATATTTATTCCGTATCGTTACCTTGTTCAACTCCCGGTAGTCCACACACAACCTCAGTGAACCATCTCTCTTCTTCACAAACAGAACTGGAGCGCCCCAAGGTGAGGTACTCCTGCGAATGAAGCCCTGACCTAATAGCTGCTCTATCTGATCTCGTAACTCTCGCATCTCCGTCAGAGCCATACGGTATGGAGCGCGTGCTGTAGGACTAGTATCTGGAAATAAATCTATAACAAAGTCTATCTTTCGACTAGGGGGGGGTAGGCCTGGTATTTCCTGAAACACATCGGAATACTCACGAACAACTGGAATCGAGTCTAACGGGATCACAACCTTATTAGAGGTATCCTCCTCTATATAATACAAATGAGAGGTCGAACCTCCTTCTGGGCGAGGCATCGCCACTACAAACATCTCTTGCCCCAGAATGGCAAAAACAATGCTCCCACCGAAGCAATCAATCATGGCTCTATAAGCTGCGAGCCAATCCATACCGATAATAACATCATGCTCATGCATATCTAAGACTAACATGTCTGCAGGTAATACCAAACTACCAATCTCTACCCCCACTCCTCGGCATATAAAGAAGATAAGCGAACCATTCCCCAGTGGTGAGTCTACCTACGTTACAGCGCTCTCTACTGTGGTTAATAACCCTAAGGTCTTCACATAATATGTAGCTATAAAATAATGCGTTGTCCCAGTAACAAACAAAATTCGACCCAAAGTCCCATGGATAGAAAACATACCCCAAATCGCGGGTGGTGCCTGTGGGGCGGCTGCCTGGTGGACATTATAGATATGTCTGTACTATAATTGCCCCTGCTGCACTAGAGCTACTGGAAAGGTTGGTAGGGCTGGTACCTGCGCTGGTGCTGGGAGAGCGACTGGAAAAAGTGGCCCCTGTGGATCATTACGGGCACCCTGCTGTTGTGGGGCCCTATCTCTCTCCGAACAATCCTGGCGCCTATGGCCATGTCTACCACACCCAAAACATCGGCCTTCGAAGTTACTCCCCCTCCGACCCTGCTGCTGTCGGTGTCGGCCTTGCAGACTTGGGACTTTATTCCTCTTTCAAAACTGCTTCACTTTACCACGTTGTTGACTAGAGTCACTTTTTCCTTGGTCTTGCTGGCCTTGAGGGGAAATTTGTGGAAAAACTATGTCAGGGTGATGACAATCCATCCACTTGTGACCTGGCTGTACACATTTATAACAGAGTTTTGAAATTCTTTGTTGGTCGGATTGTAGATTATCCCCAGTCTGATTCGGATAAGATTTACGTTTGTGATCGTCCATTCCACAACTGAAACACCTCTTTGTAACTTCACTCAGACCTTGGCTTCGTTGACCCTGACGCTTTTGGGTTTTCCCGCACAATTTTTTTACCCCATGGCTTTTATGGGCTTGAAGAGCTTGTTGTTGCGATTTTTGTGTCTTCCCACACTTGTTATTTCCAGTCATGACAGACTGATTGTACTCTCTAGATCTTTTTCCCCCCATGAGCTGTGTGTTGCGTTCTTGATACTGCAAGACCGCAGTGGTAACTGCTTGTGCTACGATACCTACTAACTCGGCGGTTGATATTCTCTCTGGGGATACCTGAGGTGTGAGTCGATCTTGCTCGTTGACTCCCTTAACCGTTCTAGCTAGTTCTTATTAACGGTCCATCTGAAAATTTAAATAAATTTGGATGAGTTCATCATTCAAATAAACAAATTGCAGAAGTACGAATTCCCAATGTATAGAGATGAACACAACATTCCTAGTATTTAGGGCTCTATATCAAAGAAAGCAACGCTGAAAGCATAATAGGCCGCATAGATCCTAAAGGACAATAGAACCTGATGCTCTGATACCACCTGTGACACCCCGCCTAATTAAATACCGGGCGATCACTCCTTTATTAAATTAAAATCAAGGTGAACAGTTGGTTCATTCTTAGCATCACTGTCGTGAAAATAAATTTTTCCAAATTAACACCCTAATTAATTAAGCTAAGTGTCAAAACCATTTTTCAACATTCCTGACCAATTTTATTTTTAAAGGAAAATTATTTATTTAATTACTAACAACATTTTCAATAAGTAAGAATCATACAACAATTATCCTGGAACATAATCCAATTACCCTAAACATTCAACATCCAAAATCCCACCATTTAAAACTTCAGGTAAAACATACATGCTGAATAAATCCCAAAGTAGCTACTAGAAATAACTGAAATACAAATGTCCCAACAGAACAGATAAATAGTGGAAAGGGAGACACATGCCCCAATAACTGAGAATCATAGGAGATGAATCAAGTATATGAAATCGTCTAAGCAAGTGGCCTGCAACTCCCACCTAAGCTGCAACACGTTCCTTCCAAGGGATCCTAAGCAAGACGCCCCTATGGCTGGGCACCTGTAATACATACATATATATACAAGAGAGAGACAGAGAAAAATGGGTCAGAGCCCGATAGTGTATATGATTTAAAAATTGTTTATCAAGTATTTAAATTGATACAGGGCAATGCAACAACATATTAGTGCGACCCTCTCTTGAGAAATTCTCACATCTCTTCTAATGTGCACACCTATCGCACTAACCTTCCCAATGGTCTATCTCATCATATAACACGCTATCCTTTCCCAATGGTTTAACTTATCTTAGATTATTCGCAGGATTCAAAATTTAACGATTTAATTGTTTGAAAAAAATATTTCAATTAGTAACCAAAGTTCTCATTTTAACTTTATAAATCAATAAAGTTTTCCAGTGTCATATTATACTTTCTCAAAACAAGTATTTACAATTTGAGTCATCAACCATGTCCTACATATTAAATCACAGTAGGTAGTTCCAGATTTTAGAATTTCATATATATATTAACTACTCGTACAATATATATATTATAACAGCACCCCAAATAAACTATGGTGCGGGCATACTCTGCTATCCAAATCCCCATATCACTCATATTAAGGGGAATACATTCGAAATCACTCTCGAATTGTGTTAACATACATCCACAAACAATATTGAGGCGAAGAATAGATTCCAAGTCTCTAAGAGGATGGCACATGCCTACGTCTCTTAGGACCGTCTGAACTATCACATCGATAGCCTGTACCAAGGATATCTATCTTCTAGGGTACAAGTCAATATCCCCCATAAAGGTCCCATCGAGATAAGACTGTCCCAGCGCGGTAACCTCAGGGATAGCAAGTAGCGTGGGCATGATTTTCACACATAAATAGTACATGCATACACAATCATATAACTATACTAATATTACCATAACAATATTAGGTATATCTCAAATCCCATAGTTACGACATTTATCCTTATTTTCACATTATTGGTATCGCGTATAAGGGTTCGTCTCTAACCTTAATTCGAAGGATTCTTCTGTCTTATTAGGTAACTCACATGAACTCTATCTTCCCAAGTATAAAATTCAGTAGGTGTCCTTTCTATGTTCCAACGTAAATCTCTTACGCAACTCTCCCGTTAATTCATAAATTCATCAACCCGTAAGTAATTATCCCACAAGTACAATTCTCGTCTCATATTAAGAATCCCAAAATCATTCATATGTCCTACTGGTCCTCCATATCTCCCAAAACATTTTATTAAGGATGCCTAAGAATTATTTCACATTAAATTGAATTTTGACTAATTAATAAGGGGAAACATGAGTCTGCCAGGAGGGGTCGATCGATCGAGGTCTGGGGCTCGATCGATCGAACCTTCGATCGATCGAAGCTCTGGGCTCGATCGATCGATCAAGCAGGTATTTCAATTTCTGCAGAATTGCAGTTACGGGTTCCATCTTCTAACTTACACCAAATCCATATTTTACAATCCCAAACGTCTCAAAATTTGTACTACTAACATCCTAACATGATATTATACATTTCCTACGCAAATCATGTCAATTTACGTCACTAAACATGGATTAATCATGCCAAAATTCCTTTAAAACTTCAAGAACCCTAGAAATCTCTAAATCATGGTTCCAATATGTTTTTCCAGAAATTCCTTCTTATACTACATTAAAATTTCATGGATTATTCTTCTACATCACCAACAATTTCCAGAATAAGGTTTTAAGTCATCACTACATGCAAATTCCTATCACAATTTAGGTTTTCTTCAATGTAATTCATCCCTAATCATTCCTAAACTAATATGAAGGATGCACCAACGAAATAAGCAAGATAAACACTTGCCTCGGATTTTTAGAAGTCTGGTTTGGTGTCGAATTCGGTATGGTTACGTTCCCCGTCTAGCGATCTACGCGTTGGTGGTGGCGGCGGTGCAAACGGGTGAGTTTTGGGCCTTGAATTTGCCTTGAGAGCTCTCTACTTCCTCTCCTATGGCCATCACTTGTGTTTAGAGTTTCTAACCCTAGATGACAATCCAGATATCTGATATAACCCTTTGAATTTTCGTGGGTTTAATTACCCAAAAATGTGAAATGTCCAAAATGCCCTCCCGGGTACTAATTAAGCCTAAAAAGGCTCCGAGGCCCAAACTAAACCCCCGGGTACACTTTTCTGACTATCTCGACCCTTACGGACGCGTTGGTGCACTCAAAATGACCATACGAACAACTTATAAAATATTCACTTTTATTTATCAATATTTAGTCCTGACGCGACACGGGCGCGTCCCGACTCAAATTTCCAAAATTATCATTTTATTCACTCGTGACATTCAATATAACAAATATTACATATTACTTTGCTCATTAGTAATATTCAACAAATTTCATATAATTACTAACTCTCGTCACGTTAATAATTATAACATAATTAATTTCCGAATTTTTATTAAATAATTATCTCACATTAAATTCAATAAATCCCCAAATTAATATAGCATAAAAATACGGGGTATTACATCAGGATACTTCGATGAGGATAGAGATGGTACGGAGACGTATTTTGGTAGCTCAGGACTGACAGAAGAGTTATGTCAATGCCAAGAGGTCCTTTTGAGAATTCAATGTGGGGGACCAGGTGCTTCTCAGAGTATCTCCTATGAAGGGAATTATGCGTTTCGGGAAGAAGGGGAAGTTGGAACCTCGATATGTGGGGCCATTCCCTATCATCGAGCAAATTGGACGAGTTGCGTATAGACTTGGGTTACTGGAACACTTGCATAGGATCCATGATGTGTTCCACATTTCCTCACTAAGGAGATATCTTCGAGACGATTTGGCTCATACTCACATTACTTTAGAGGATATCAATCTGCAGCCTGATAGTTCCTATGAGGAGGGCACGGTTTCTATTCTAGACCATAGCGAGAGGAAATTGAGGTCGAAGATAGTACCGTTAGTACGTGTTCAGTGGCGGCATCATAATGCCGAGGAGTCCACCAAGGAGCGCGAGGATGAGATGCGCGAGCGTTATCTAGAGTTATTTTTTCCAGGTATATTTTATTTCCAAATTTTGAGACGAAATTCTGTTATTAGGGGGGAAGTATGTAATACCCCATAATTTTATTGATTTTATTTAATGGGATTAATTAGATTAAATGGGATAATTAATTGGAAATTAATTCGGATTTAAATACTAGCGAGACGTGAGTTGGTATTTGATTATGATAATAATATTGAATATTACTGGGTGAATATGGAAATATATGATTATTGAATTTATTAAAATTATCGCGAGTCATAAATATGACAATTCGAGAAATTAAGGTGGGACGCGCGTGTCAGTCGCGTCAGGAATCAATTTAATGGAATTTAAAATTAAAATATAATTGTATCATCTGTACGGTCATTTTGAGTGCCCCAAAGTGTTCGGAGGGGTCAAAATAGTCAGAAAACACTAGTCAGGGGTTTAGTTTGGGTTCGGAGACATTTTTAGGCCAAATCGGCAACCCGAGAGGGTACTTTAGTCATTTTAATTTTTAAGGGATTTTGACCCACGAATTTTAGGCTTTATTTATCAGCCAATATTAGGGCCATTATCTATAAAAAAGAAAGGAGTGGGAAATGTGAGAAAGATGAGAAGTTACAAGGAGGGTTGCAAAGCCATAACCACCACACACCACCACTATTGCTAGAATTCAGACCGGAGAAAGGAAAAGAACCAACCCTTAACGTCATCAATGGATCAAAACATCAAATTTCCAGGCAAGTGATTTAATCCATTAAGATTCAACAAATAGTTATCCATGTTAGTGTAGGATTTGATGATATCCATTAACAATGATTGAAACTCATGAAATTTGGAGAAGAAACCTAAATTTCGGATAGGATTTGCATGTAGTTTAATTATGGAAGTATTCCATTAACAAAATCATAACCTTCGATGAATTAAAAACGGATTTAGGAAGAGAAGTATGATAATTCTTGAAGAAAATAGAAAAATAGAGTTTTTCATGATAATATGATGATTTGATCCAAGAAAAGTCTACTTGATAATGATTTAAGAGTTCTGGAACATTAAGAATCATGTAATTAGGTTCTATAATGACCTTATATGCTTACTTTAGGATTTAACATCTTGTAATGAAGATTTGGGATAAAACTAGGACTGAAAACGAAGGAAACCCGTAACCTGCATCTGCTTGATCGATCGATCGACATTCATAGGTCGATCGATCGACTGGGCTAGATCGATTGACACCCATAAATCGATCGATCGATCTCCCCAAAAACTGTGAACTTTTCCCCCTTTTTGAATTTAAGAGTTTTCGGCCATCTAACGTTGTAGTTGGGGATTATGTGAATACATTAGGACTTGAGGGAGACCAATATGGATATATTTGAAGCGGGAACATATTTGAATTTGGTTGGAATGTCGTGTTGAATTTACTCGTGTCCAATGAGTAATTTCCTATTTTATGATGTGAGAACATGATTTAAATTCTTAGTAGTGATGAGTTAGGATTTAGGACATAATTAAGGACTTCGGAGTACTGAATTGATATGTGGGAAAAATGGGAGACTTAGTAACCTCTTCGGTTAGGATTTTAAGTACTCAAAACTATACGACCGGAGACTTATCGGCGAAATATATTATGTATAATCTAGAATAATAATAGTGTATGAATTATACCAATGGTATAGGGCGGAGAATATACCTTAAATAAAATAACAGTTATCTAAGTTGTCTGAATGCTTAGTATATGGATTGTTATGTATATGAAATACCTACCATACTTTCTATCACGGGAGTTCGTCTTTCGAATTAGGACCATCTAATCCTTGTGTGCCTTCGGGGGGATTTATATTGGTACCTTAAGGACATAGGGCAGTGAATGACTTATTTGTGAGTTGATAAGTAAGCTGACCATGGGAGCGTACGTATGTGCGTGACCCATGGGTATGTGAACTATGTTCGCCTCCAATATGTGTGATTATGTTTATTTAACGGTTCTTGAGTGATTCGGAACACATAGTCCTTATGTACGTGATGTACCGGGATTCGATAGCAGAATATGCGTACACCGCAGCTCAGCCTAGTGGTGACATATTTGTATATTTGTGCTGAGAATAATATACTTTTATTTATTTTAGACTCTTTGTTAAAGTGTGAATATGAATAATTGAGACATCTTGAATGGGATTATAAATGAGAATTTCCTATCGTAATTGTTATAAATTAATCTGATAAATGAAAAGGTGAGTTACACGCAGGATATACATTATAATGATATGAATAGACCCGTATATTATATGTGAGGACATGAAGTGGTATAGACTAGTTAGTTAACGGCATAACTAGGATGGGTTAAGGATATACGTTAGGCGTGCACATTAGTTGAGGGTACGTAACTTACATGTATATAATATTTACTGTTTAATGCAATTAAACACTTGCTATATTTTTATTTTGTTTTGACCTCGGGCTCTGAATCGTTTTCTTTCAAATCTATTTTTCTTGTAAAACCTTTTTTGGTGCCCAGCCGCAGGGATGCCAAGCATAGGAGTTCCATTACTTTGACGTGTTGTAGCTGCTGTGGAAGTTACAAGATCTTTATATTAGATGCCTTCACATTCTGCATTTGATTCTATTCTGGGTCACTCATCAGTTAGGGCATGTCGCCCCTTTTCATTTAGAGATAGCATTCTCAGACTTTCAGTTTCATTTCAGTTATGGATTTATTTATTTTATTCAGACTTTGTATTGGGATTTATTCAGTATTTGGATTATTCAGGGGAGTGTTACTCTAAAATCATGTTGTTTATTCCATTGTTATTCTATTGAGATTATGATGTGGATGTGGTATAGTTAGCCTATAAATTAATTGTTTACATGTTAATTTAATTTAATAAATTTTGGCAACTCTCTTTTAAAATATTAGGTGTCTAGTAATTGTTTATAAAAATGTTTTTCGTTAGTGATGCTATGAATTGAAACAACTTCACATTTTGTATTAATTTGAATAAAGGAGTAGCTAGCCGGTATTTAATTAGTCGGGGTGTCACACATACTCCCCAACCAAATGTGTGTGTGCGTGTTTTTTGTACTTGGTTAAACACTTGATGCTTAAGAAGGAAAAAAATCAATTAAGGCTTTTGAAAAACAGTAAATTTGATTAATTTGTAACCTGAACTAGGAAAACCAAGAATATCATGTAGAATGTTGATTTTTTTAATTATCGGTGTATGTCTCTTAAATGAAGGTGATGCACACAAGTTGTACTAATTAATAATTGCATTCCAATATTGTCCTACTGTGTTCTTATGTACAAGTACTTATTTGCACCATAAAAACAAGAATAATATTAGGGCTATCCCTTTTTGTTACCCCCGACTTCAAAGTGTTGTACATTGCTTTGTCTTTACTTGTATGGGTCCCGCCATGGCATAAAAGACAAAACAAGGTACAACATTTTGAAGCCGGGGGTACCAAAAAGGGATAGCCCTAGTGTTACCCTAAAAACAAAAATTAAAAGCAAAACAGTTACTTTTCCTATCATCTCTAATAGTCCCTGATTTATTTACTTATGGGTTTCTTTTTACAGGTTATGGATCTTGCATATTTACAGGGTAAGAACTTGAACCTATATGCTATTTTAAAATAAGAATAATTAGTTTATGTCTCTTTTTGATAAGGGTAATGTTAGGCCAACACCCAAGTGTGACAAATTTGGGGTCTCATCCATATTGGTGTGCGCTTGGGCTCCACTATGTTAGCTTGTCACCCCAAATGTGTCAGGTGTATAATCACTCTTTTTTATAATAAGACATTTGACTTAAACTACACCTCTTGAAAGCAATTAGATATAACACCAATTTTGTGCCGAGCGACACCTATTTCATGCAAATCGAAAACTGTACCCACATTGTATGCAATTCGACATTTTTGTCATGCAAATCAACACCTATTTTCATGAAAGTAGTGCTATGTCTAATTATTTTCAAAAAACATGGGTTAGGTGTGATATTGAATTATCAAACCGGGTTTCTTCGGAATGCTCTTAATTTATTTCTTTTTTCATTGGCCTCTAACATACAATGATCTTTTGGGACAGTTCCAATGCAACCATTCCACCTACCCCCGCACCAGTACCCCCTCCACCTGCACCAATACTGGTACCTAATCTACCTTCCCCCCCATCGGGACGTGCTCCACATTCCTCCACTTCAAGTTCCCTAGGCCCCATCCTGATTGGAATTTTTTCGCTTATATTGTTAGTGTTTACTTAATTGTTCTTGCTTGATGGGCACGTCTAGAAATTTTTGTAATGGCTTATGTGGTTCAAATGTGGCTCTTTGGAGATTGCAATATTGGTTATATGGGAAATTGTTTAGGGTTGACAGTGATTATAATTCTAGTTAGATATAATTGTTACAACCAAGATTATTCCTCAGAAGTGGCTATTATAAATGACATTCAATTTTGCAATGCTATCTCAGCTTTTATATTCGAAGAAACTGCCTTGATATTCTATCTTTCCTTAAAATAGAACTTCACCCATGATATGTCATCAATGTATTAAGGGGAAATGTCATCAATTTTACAAAATACTTCTCATTTCATTTTTTGCAAGTATAAAATCATTTGAAAAGTAAGCCTTTTTAGAAAGAAAAAAAGGTTGATAAAAAAACCAAAGTTATTTTTTTTTAAAATTTAAATTCAGCCCGCCTCTAAATTTAAATTCAGCCCACCCCTAAAAGGATTTTTGGTGATTTTTCAAATTATTTCTTGTCTTATGTTACTTTTCGAGTATTAACTAATTTATATTAATTGTTAGGTATTTAAAACTTTATAATATTATTTTTTAAGTATTTATATATCGCTAATTAAAATAATATCTAATTATTTTTAAGCAATTATTTGGTGAATACTAAAAAATAACCTCAAAAAAATTCGGCTCGGGAATTTCCGCCCGGAAGTTACCATTAAGGTAGCCCGCCCGTGACACCCCGCCTAATAAAATACCAGGTGATTAGTCCTATATCAAATAAAAACAGGAATCTCATCTGGTCCATTTTTAGCATCACTGTCGAAAAACTTTTTAAAACTTACTAACAACCTAGTATTCAAAAAGATGGTGCTAAATTTTATCTTTATTAATCCAAGACAAAAATGCGAAAATAAAATAAAAACATCCAATGCTGAAAGAATCAATCAGCACATTAATAATAATAAAGTCTTGCCGAATAAACCATCGGCTAAAATCCAAAACCAAACCAAACTAACAGAGTGTAATAAATCCCATACAATCTGAAAAGAAACTAAATAAAACCGTGAGCGACATGCTGGAGATAGACTGATATGAATCCCTACACTTGGAATAGAAAAATAGATGCGTCTATCCAAATCCTGCAACACCAACATCTGTTGCAACTGCGTATCCCTGGAATGAAATCAGGCTTGGCATCCCTGTGACTGGACACCTAAAAGGTTTTGAAAATATTTTACATCAAGGGTTAGAACCCCAAATATTTTGAAAATATTTAGCAAGTGATTAAATTGTAATAATTTAAAATGCATGAATGCTTTTCATATTTAAGCTAATGTCCCACTCCCTTGAGGACAAACTCACCCCTCAGCTAATGTGCACACCTATTTATCCCACCTAGTCCTCTACCCCGTAACTAGATACTTGATACAATTCTTGTCAACTGCCCTACTCAATCCCGAGTTTGTTAACACATGATTTAAGTTATTAATCACCTTAACTTAATTAATCATTTTTTTAAAGACATATAAGATTCACTAGTTATATAAATAATACGATTTTCTCCATGTATTAAATTACCTGTATATAATTATTCATCCGATTATATATGTAAAGTTATATTACAAGAATCACACATATGTTGAATATATATAATCCATCCTCACAAGTAATACCTCACCGGATGTAATCTCTAAAGTACTATCATCCCAGGTCTACTCAGTCCCACCTAGAGTTCCGAGACAACTATGGCCCGCTGATTCGGAATGTAAATAATAAACGTAAAGGAGGCGGTCATATTCCCCAAAGTATGAGAACATCATCACAATGTCCCACCTCTACAATTGGACGCTATGACTTGGGGATATACTCGCCCTACTCCTCAAGCTAGGGGATTCACCCACATCGCGCAATCTCCCTTGATAGCACTAGAGTATATAAATTAACTAAATATCTAAACACTAATATTTAATAGCACACAATATATATATATATATATATCATTGTTCTAAAAAACCCGCCTAGGCTAAGGATAAACTCCCCGCCTTAGGCTTTTTACCCCTTATTCTTGGTAAAACCCTTGAGGCGCACTTTTTTTCGTAAAAACAACGATGCTTTAGTGAAACGATATCGCCTTTAAAGAATTTTTTTACAAACTGGACCATTATCTCATCCAAAATAATCAAATAGTATTTTAATTTGTACATATTCAGACATATTTTTATGATATGTACAATTTTAGTATTTTAATAGCCTTGTTATGGTTAAAAAATATTAAAATATATTAAGAAGGTCGAAACGCCTTTTGACGCCCAAGGCTCGCCTAGGATTCTAAGGCTTAAGGCTTGGCCTCCACGCCTCGATCATGCCCCGCATTTTTTAGAACCTTGATATATATATTAAATTAAATCCCGACTTTACCATGTAAAATATTCGTAGCACTATCCTAAAACCTTCCCGAGTCTATGGTCTGACTCTAATTAAATTAATTTACCCATTAATTTATTTTATTATGTTGGTGTTACTCAATCAATATATCCGGACTCGCTCACTTGACCCGTATTTTAATATGACCTGAGTCTATGTTCCGACTCTGAAATTAATTAGTTACCTCAATTAATTTAATAACGTAGTGTCACCCGGATTCATCCCTATCTAGTCCAAGGATAAAATAATGTCCCTTAATATTTTTCCAAAGTCCTTCACCCATTTACGAACATCTCTAAATAACCTGAATTTATTTCTTCCTAAGGATGTCGGTCTCACGCACCCTTTCATAGAAAAATCATAACTAATTCAAACAAAATCAGAAAAATACGAGGTCGGCGCCCACACGACCGTGACGAAAATATCTACAATATCATGTTTTATAATAACTGAAGGAGTCAATCGATCGATAAATTTGGTCGATCGATCAATCGATCAGATATCCATCTTCTTCCTCGATTATGTTTCCACCATTTTTGGAACCTCAAGCTTTTTAACTCACTTCCCCATATTTTCTCAATCACAATCAACATTCAATTCATGATATAATAGGTTCTAAACACCCTAGAAACCTTGAATCATCAATAAATTTACATAAATCTAATGTTTACTATATTGGGTATCTTCCGGGTATTATTTCACCGATTTCAATTCATCGTTGAGATTCGAAATCAGTCCTCAATACTTACTAGTTTTCACCCTACAATCTGATTTCAACAGTCCCATATCATAGTCTCACATCAATTGAGTAATTAATCTTCACATATTACTCTAATTCTAAAGACCATTTTAATTGTCAACACAGACCCAAAAACGGATTTTTGATACACCCACGATGATATGAATTGATTATCATTAAATTAAAATTATAGCAAGTTAACCACTTGCCTTTTTGGATTCGTAGAGTACGATCTGTTGAGGTAGAGGAAGGTTTGATGAAGAACGCCAAAATCCCTCTCTTGATTTGTCTTCAAAAACTCCCAAAATTTCTCTCAATTTCTCTCTTTGATTTGTCTCTCAAAGCCCTAGGTCTGAAATATGATTTTTATCGTTCAATACTCTAACTATCTCGGCCCATCTGGACTCAACCTTCGGGTACACTTTCTGACTATCTCGACCCATCTGGACTCAGCCGTTTACTCAGAATTAACATCCGAATTAATTTACTAAAAGTCCTTATCTCACACCCAAACTAGTCTATACCCGACTCCCGATTGAGATAAATAAATGCCCCATCATTAATACACGTTATGACGTAAATGAATTATTACTATTCACTTAGTAATATAAATTCCATAAATATTAACCATTTTCTCTCCGATTAATATTTAAATAAATATTAACATAATTAATTCGATTAAACTACGACACACAAGTAATTTAAAATTATCCGAATTAATTAAAAATTAAATGAAGTGAAAATACGGGGTGTTACATACTTCCCCCCTTACAAAGGAATTTCGTCCCCGAAATTAAGTCATACCTATGGTGAATAACTCTGGATGCTGCTCTCACATATCCTCCTCTCGCTCCCCAGTAGGCTCGTCAATGCAGTGATGACCCCACTGCAATCTAACTAGTGGTATCACCTTAGACTGCAGCTTGCGCCCACAACGATAAAACATAGTCACGGACCTCTCCTCATATGAGAAGTCTGGACGTAAATCAATCTCCTCGAGTGGAACTTGCCCGAAATCTCTCACATTCCTTCGATATTTCTTTAGCGATGCCACGTGAAACACGATGTGCATCCTCTGAAGATGCCCTGGAAACCCCAGTCTATAGGCTACCAGTCCTACCCTCTCAAAGGTAGGGAAAGGACCCAGATACCTCGGCGCTAGCTCCCCCTTCTTGCCAAACCTCATCACTCCTTTTATAGGAGACACCTGAACCAACACCAGATCGTCAATATCTAACTCGATGGTCCCGAACCATACAGTGCCTCAAAGGATGAACCTATACTCCACCGGCTCTACTATCTCTATGTTAGGAAATTCCCTTCCTGCATGGGTGCTAATTTCCTTATTGCCAAACGCGTGACTTTCTTTCGAGTAATTACCCGCAATAATACATGACTACACATGTTAGACTTCAACCTTCAACTCAGGGTGACGTACTCCTCATTACATCCCTAGACTATACAAAAAGACATAGTTTACTCACTTCCCGTTGATGGACCATAATTCATTTCGGGTCCTAGTGACTTTTTATTTCCCCACCTCTTACCGACCAAAGGGTGGATAACAAAGCTTTCCCCATAAAGTCTCCAAAAGTGTCATGTAGTCTCTAAACCGTTACGAGGTATCACACGTAACTCTACAAGTGGTAATTACTATTCCTAAAATTACCCAAAATCTAGAATGCAGATTCCTCGATTTTTTTTCCTAGTCGTTTCCTGTCTACGCATCGACTTATGGGTGACACTACTAGCCCGATTCGTAACTCCGTCGCTATCTCCTCCTGACACTTCTTACCAGAGGTAGGACTGCAAGGTCTGATCCAAATTCACAAGAATATTGGATGGCAACCGATAGTGTTTCACTTATTCTCTCCAATTGAATCGTTGGATCTACTGTCCGATCGTATGACCCATCTAAATTAATAATTAATCATTCTGGTCAATCCATTATGCAAATTCGAAGGAAGACCCTGACCTCTGCCCTACTTGGGATAGCCAAAATTATGAATTTTAATAATTCGATAATAAATCCCACCCCTGGAATTACCAAAATTACAAAAATCTTGGTTGATACCCTCGGGTCAACCTTTTCCATCGTTAAATGGTGTACCCGGAGACAACTTCGCTATGTTTCATCTAACACAAATCCCCATGCCCAAAGTATCACATCACATGGAACATCTTACTACCCTTTATTTACTGGGATATACTATAGTCCTTGTACTTGCGTTTGCTCCAAAACTCTATTCCTTGTGCACTTTTTCGTCATGTAGGAATATACATCTTATCTATGCGTAAAACCACCCTAGGCATAGGAATATCTTATTACCAGTGCCTCCACCGCCTTTCCACCCCCTATAGTGGATATAGTTCTCCTTGATATACATATAGTCGAATTCTTTCCTTTCTCACACGAATTTCAGTCCGCTATACTTCCCCACTTGTTTTCTAATGGCCCCAAAGGCATATATTCCACACGCTTATATACACATTTCTTCATTTTGGACGATTATGAAATCACACTAACCAGGGCGCCCATACACCCTATACCTCGTGCATATTTGCACAACATCACAAAGGTCACATAGATAACATTTTTCTCTCAAGGTTATCCCACAAATCACATTTTATCATACGGTTGTTTTCGATTACTTCACAAATCACAATTTAATTCTTCTCTATGTTGCCCCACCTATTAACTTATGGTGTAAAAGTTTTCTCATTGCTTCTTTCACCGCACTACCCAGCTATACTGGCCTTATAGCGTAATAGTTCTCAGCTCAAAGTGTTTTCTCCACACGTTAAAAATCACCCTTTAAACTGATGGCTAGCATCCAACAATGTCTCTCCACTACCGACATTTATTAGGAATTATGCGTATAACATTTCACAACAGAGCCCAAAAGAACTTTCCCCAATGAATTAAACACTAGAATTGTCGTTCGTTGATTTTCATAGACCCAAGCATATAACTGGGACATCCAAAGCTCTGTCCCTATACTCATAGGTCTGATTGTCGACTCCCGCGTCTCTAATTAGGAGTTATATAATGTGACGTTCGTGCTATCACTAAGTCCTCAGTGCTAAGTCACTAACGAGCTAAATCTCTATACTCTGTGGTCAATCCTCCATGCCCTGAATTACATTAGTAAAAGTCCCTTAGCACAGGGATCCAATAGAACTAGACAACTATACCCTCTGAAGTCTACTTCACACCAAAATTTATCGCGTGACCGACCCTTTTTCAGGTGGAATATTGCAAAAAAAATATACATCCTGCCCTGTAATAGCGAATACGATAGTCTTGCTGTAACCGCCCACCACCTCTTACCCATCGCTAACCAATTCGTACCTAGGATAAAATCATGCTCGCATAGCACTCTTAAAACAAGCTAACCTCGTACCGTATACATCCTCTCAGTGTCTACATCCACCCCTGCAGATGGAACCAAAAAGAGCCCTGCTACCCAATGGTAAATATATACAATCCATAATAACACTAACGATACACCCATTAAACCCGTCTCCCATGCAAATATGGTGTTATATAAAAATTTATTGTGATTCACCCGTATCACACAGAACTTATCCCATTTACCAGAGGATAAAACTTATGCTTCCACTCGTCAATACAATGACAGTTAAAATTTGTTCCTGCACATAATACTCTCATCCGAACCGAACCAAAACTCATATAAGTGTTTCCCTTATCAGGCATCCCGCTCATGTCCTTAATCCGTTGCGCAAAGGATTTACACATGAGTTCCTACTCTTTACTCATAAGATACATCTCTGTGTCATTACCCCTTTTCTGGCCCCACTGGACATTTTGGGATTCTCCTTCCCATGGATATGATAGTCTTGATCCTGATTGCTACCCCATTTTTTCCCTTTGGCTTCACTTGCCCTATGGGACTCGCTGCCGGCCTTGACGGCATTGGCTGAATCCACCATCACTGGTTACAAATTCTATTGACCTTAATCATTAAAATGGGTCCTTTAGTAGGTATTCCCCCCTGTGGTGTCTCACTAGCACCATTTAATCCAGTTCTTCCCTTTGGATAGATTCCCCAACACTTTTGGCTACTTCTTCATAAAAGCCTTGATGTAAACTCATAAACGTATGACTCCTGATGACAATCGACACTTGTCATCCTGGTTGGATTTTCCATTCATGTTTGTATATTCTTCCCATGAGTCCATTATCCATTTATGGACTCCATTATATTCTCTGTACCCTTCGTCAGGTATAAAGTTTGCAAAACTAGTTAACTTATCTATTACGATCGACCTTTAACTTTTCCACTAGTGATAAGTTTCCAAATTCCATTCGCATCTCCGTCTAAATGGCAGATGGAAGGTCTCCCAGTCAAACCGTACCCGATTTTCTTTTGTTCCACTCCACACATATTTCTCTATGTGGGGTGATTGACCCTTGTCAATCAACGTTGCTCTTATGAGCAAAAATTTCGCTGAAAATTTAATACTGCGTGTCGCTACACTCCACCCTACACGATTGCCTTTGGATTCTCTTTTTTTTGTTGGCTTATCGCACTTGATCTCTTCCTCGAATTCCTACAATAGCTTTTCCAATAGGTCCCTATGACTCCCCCTGAATAGTAATCATGGTGACCCTTATTACGATCAACATTTATAGAATACTCCACGTCTTCTATTAAGCCATTCCTCCTACAATCCTTCTAACGGCCCTCGTTGGTCGTCCACGATGTTCGGTGTACTAAGACCAATCGAACTCGCCTATGAATCACATTAACTATAATTAATAGAAGGAGAACATAAATGTACGTATGTAAAGGAATACAACAATCCTATCATAAGTCTCTACATCAAAGAACGCTAAACTAAAACGCAAGAATCCGCACAGATTCTAAGGACACTAGAACCTTAAGCTCTTATACAATATATGACACCCCGCCTAATAAAATACCGGGTGATCAGTCCTATATCAAATTAAAATAAGAATCTCATCTTGTACATTCTTAGCATCACTGTCGAAAAGCTTTTTAAAACTTACTAACCACCTAGTATTCAAAAATCTTGTAACAAATTTTATCTTTATTAATCCAAGATAAAAATGCGGAAATAAAATAAAACATCCAATGATGAAAGAATAAATCATCACATAGAATAATAAAAGTCTTGCTGAATAAACCACCGGCTAAAATCCAAAACCAAACCAAACTAACATAGAGTAATAAATCCCATATAATATGAAAAGAAACTAAATAAAACTGTGAGCGACATGCTCGAGATAGACTAATATGAATCCTTACACTAGGAATAGAAAAATAGATGCATCTATCCAAATCCTGCAACACCCACATTTGCTGCAGCTGCGTATCTCTGGAATGAACTCAGGCTTGGCATACCTTTGGCTAGACACCTAAAAGGTTTTGAAAATATTTCATAGCAAGGGTTAGAACCCAAAATATTTTGAAAATATTTATCAAGTGATTAAATTGCAATAATTAAAATACATGAATGCTCTTCATATTTAAGCTAATGTTGCACTCCCTTGAGGAGAAACTCAACCCTCAGCTAATGTTCACACCTAACACTTTATTTTCCCACCTAGTCCTCTACCCCGAGACAGATATTTGATACAATTCATGTTAACCGCCCTACTCAATCCTCAGTATGTTTAACGCATGATTTAAGTTATTTATCACCTTAACTTAATTAATCATTTTTCCTTGAAAGCCATATAACATTCACAAGTTATATAAGTAATACAAGTTTCTCCATGTATTAAATTACCCGTAAATAATTATTCATCCCATTATATACGTAAATCTATATTACAACAATCACACATATGTTGAATATAAATAATCTATCATCCCGAGTAATACCTCACCGGATGTAATCTCTATAGTCCTATCATCCCAGGTCAACTTAGTCCCACCTGGAGTTCCAAGACAACTATGGCCCGCTGATTCCGAACGTAAATAATAAATGTAATGGAGGCGATCATATTCCCCCGAGTATGAGGACATCATCGCAATGTCCCCCCTCTATAATTGGACGCTATGACCTGGGGATATACTCGCCCTACTCCTCAAGCTAGGGGATTCACCCACATTGCGCAACCTTCCTTGATAGCACTAGAGTATATAAAATAACTAAATATCTAAACACCATTGTTCTAAAAAAAACGCCTAGGCTCCGCCTAGGCTTAGGAGGAACGCCTCGCCTTACGCTTTTCACGCTTATTCTTGGTAAAACCCTTACGACGCACTTTTTTTTAAAAACAACAATGCCTTAGTGAAACGATGTCGCCTTTTAAAGAATTTGTTTATAAACTGGACCATTATCTTATCCAAAATAATCAGATACTATTTTAATTTACATATATTCAGACATATTTTTATGATATGTGAATTTTTTGTATTTTAGTAGCCTTGTTATGGTTAAAAAATATCAAAATATACTAAGAAGGCCTAAACGCCTTTTCACGCCTTTTTACGCCTAGGCCCGCCTAGGCTTCTTAGGCTTAAGGCTTGGCCTCCACGCCTCAATCACGCCCCACGTTTTTTAGAACCTTTCTAAACACTGATAATTAGTAGCACACAATATATATATATATATATATATATATATATATATATACACTATCACACTACCGCATATATATTTTAAATTAAATCCCAACTTTACCGTGTACAATATCCGTAGCACTAGACTAAAACCTTCCTGAGTCTATGGTTCGACTCTAATTAAATTAATTTACCCCTTAATTTATTTTATTACCTTGGTGTCACTCAACAAATATATCCAGACTCGCTCACTTGGTCCGTATATTAATATTACCTGAGTCTCTATTCCGACTCTGAAATTAATTGGTTACCTCAATTAATTTAATAACTTAGTGTCACCCGGATTCATCGAATCTTGTCCAAAGATAAAATAATGTTACTTAATATTTTTCCAAAGTCCTTCACTCATCTACGAACATCTCCAAATAATCCGAATTTATTTCTTCCTAAGGATGTCGGTCTCACCCACCCTTTCGTAGAAAAATCATAACTAATTAAAAAAAATCAGAAAAATTCGAGGTCGGCGCCCACGCGATCGTGACGAAAAGATATACGATCTCATGTTTTACAATAACTAAAGGAGTCGATCGATGGACAAATTTGGTTAATTGATTGATCGATCAGATATCCATCTTCTTCCCCGATTCTGTTTCCACCATTTTTGAAACCTCAATCTTTTTAACTCAATTCCCCACATTTACCCAACCACAATCAACATCCAATTCATTAAATAGTAGGTTCTAAACACTCTAGAAACCTTTAATCATCAATAAATTTACATAAATCTAATGTTTACTAAATTGGCTATCTTTCGGGTTTTATTTCACCGATTTCAATTCATTGTTCATATTCGAAATTAGTGCTCAATACTTACAAATTTTTACCCTACAATCTGATTTCAACAGTGCCATATCATAGTCTCACATCAATTGAGTAATTAATATGCACATACTCTCACCCAAAATTGGATTTTTGATACACCCACTATGATATGAATTGATTATCACTAAATTAAAATCACAGCAAGTTAACCACTTGCCTTTTTGGATTCGTAGAGTCTGATTCGTTGAGGTAAAGGAAGGTTTGATGAAGAACACCCAAATCCCTCTCTTGATTTGTCTTTAAAAGCTCCCCAAATTGCTCTCAATATGTCTCTTTTATTTCTCTCTCAAAGCCCTAGGTTTGGAATATGATTTTTGTCGTTCAATACTCTAAGACCTAGTTTCATCATACTCTAGCCCGTTTTTAGCCTAATGAGCCACGCCCAAATGACCCGAACACTCCCGTGTGGGACCGATTATGGCTAAAAATGTCCCGAGACCCATTTACCACCTTCGGGTATGCTTTTCCAACTATCTCGGCCCATCCGAACTCAGTCGTGCACTCAGAATTTATATCCGAATTAATTTACTAAAAGTCCTTATCTCACACCCAAACTAGTCTATATCCAACTCCCGGTTAAGATAAATAAATGCCCCGTCATTAATACAGGCTATGACGTAAATGAATTATTACTATTCACTTAGTAATATAAATTCCATATATATTAACCATTTTCTCTTCGATTAATATTTAAATAAATATTAACATAATTAATTCAATTAAATTACGGTGCACAATTAATTTAAAATTATCCAAATTAATTAAAAATTAAATGTACTGAAAATACGGGGTGTTACACCGCCCCGGTGTGAAATCCTTGGTCCGCCCCTAGTCATACACGACACAACATGACAAGGACCATTTAGACACGACACGACACAAAATCATGTTTTTTTCACCTAAAATGAACACGGCTTATTTAAAGCACACGAATTACACAATTGGTATTTTTTACACTTAACTAAACACGATAATCTACGATACAAGAGTAAAAGTATGAATAACACAATAAGACACAATAACATGAATCATAATTTTCACATAAACACGATATACCGTGTCATTTTCAGGTCAATTTTGTGTCGTTCTAAATTGTCACCCCTAGAATATTCTCAGGGTATTTAGAGGTCTAATATTATGCTCAAGCAGGATTGGCCCCAATATTTTAAGGGCCTTAGGCGAACTCTTGAATTGGGGTCCCCATATTTTACAAGATATTTTTTTAAATAATTTATAAACTGTAAGGTTTTTTTAATCGAAAAGATGCAGACTTATTCTTCGGGAGTTGCGAAAAATTTAAATGTTTGTTCGTTCAATTTTCAACAAATTGTTTTGGGGACAATTGGAAAATGATGTTATAAATCCATCCAAATCCATTATGAATTAAACCCTTTTGAGAAAAATCAAAAATCACCTTGGATTAATAATCCTTAACCAATTTGGGACTGTGATTATGAAAATTATCACAAATCATACATAAATTCTACATAGAATCCTAAAATCCATATGGGTTCTAACTAGATCATATGTATGATAAATCAAACAATATCACTTCTAAATTACAATCACAGTACCAATCCAGTAATCTAATATGAAGAGGCTCTGATATCACTTGTTGGAATATTAAATAAAATTCATCAACATATTAAATTATTGATATCACCTAATAAAGGAATTTTAAAAACTGTGTACTTGAATCCAAGTGATGATTGAGACTTGGGGGTTGAAGGTCTTCCACAGACTAATCCCTCTCTATCTATCAGTTCTCTCTCATTGATGGGGATGAGGAGGAGAGTGTTTGAGTGCATTAGACTTGGGGACGAGAACCCTTCATTATATAGACATCTAATTAGAACCCCATAAATTTTAATTAGGTGACTCTTGAGTAACCAATAGGTGACTCTTGAGTAATACGACTCTTGAGTAACGAGTAGGTGACTTTTGGGTAACCACGCATTTCGAATTCCATACTTACTGTTGATGTCTTTTAAGCTTACCTAATTAGATCACTTCATTCAGTTTCTAAAATTCCTTTATTAGGTAATCTCAATAATTTAATATGTTGATGAATTTTATTTATATTCTAACATCTACAAGATAAATTGATAGTAAGCATGCTTATACGCTCTCTCTCTCTCTCTCCAGAAATGATACCTCTTATGGTTGGTTTACAAACCTCACATCAGGTATGACAAACCTTAGCCAATGATCTTGCGTCTCATTCTGATACACGTATCCTCAATCTTCATTTACACCTGCACCATCTCACTCAAGGAGACGACTCATCATCAACCTTTCTTCACCGAGCCAAAGCCATTTCCATAAACTTAGCGCAGTAGGCCACCCACTTTCCCAGGCAGAATTCAATATACATGTCTTCAAAGGACTCCGGTCACACTTTAAGGATCTCATCACATATCTTACCACCCGCTCAAAACTGGTTATATTCTCCGAACTTCATTCACTGCTTCTTAGTCATGAATTCATTCACGATGATAAACTATCATCTCTTTCTCTTAACTCATCCTCCTCCTCTACTAACACAAATTTCCCTACTGCTCACCTCACCACCACCAATCAAACACCTCACTCCTCTAACCCACCTTACCACTATTCTAATTCCTCTCGAGGTCATCATTCTCGTGGTCGTGGCCGTGGACGTGGTCGCGATCATTTCTCTTCCTTCCACCACACAAGCACCTATAATGACTATTGTCCACGTTTCCAAATATGTTCTGCTTCGAATCACACCGCCACTACGTGCCCCATTCAATTTAATCCCATGCCTTCTTATCCCATGGCATATTTTACATACTCTCCTTCTTCTCAACCCGGCCTTCTTCCCACTCCACCCTCACCCATAACCTCTTGGTTATCCGACACCAGTGCCTCCCATCATGTCACCCTAGATTTTTCTACCCTTTTTAATCCCACATAATACACTGGTAATGATTCACTCCATATTGGAAATGGTAAGGGTCTCCCTATCTCACATTTTGGTACAAGCTCCATTTCTTCTCTTACTTGTCCTCTCAATCTCAATAATGTCTTATATGTTCCTTCTTTATCCAAATCTCTTATTTTTGTTCAAAAATTTACTCATGATAATGATGCATTTTTTTAGTTTCACCCAAATTTTTATGTTGTGAAGGATCGTCGTACCTAGACTTCGCTTATGTACGACACCAGTAGGAATGACCTCTACACGATCTCATCTTCAAATTCTCACTCCTCTTCGCAAGCTTATCACACAATAAAATCATTATCATAATATTGGCATCATTGTCTTGGTCATCCTCATCATCAAGTCCTTTATCAAGTCATCAATCTTCATCAACTTCCAGTTACCTCCCTTCATTAGAAGCACGTGTGTTGCGTGTAAAATGGGCAAATCTTCCATATTGTCTCTCCCACATCGTGACAAGTCCTCCACGTCTATCCTCCATTTAATTTTTAGTGATGTATGGGGTCCATCCCCGACTATGTCTTGTAATGATCATAAATATTTTGTCCTCTTTTTTTATCATTATTCAAACTTTATTTGGTTCTTTCCTACGAATTGCAAATCTGATGTGCATGATATTTTTATTAAATTTCAAAAATTAGTTGAACGACAATTTAAAACTAAAATAAAAAATATTCAAACGGATTAGGGGGGTGAGTTTCGCAAATTGGACACTTTTTTTCAAAATTATGGAATTCAACATCGCTATTCTTGTCCACATACACAAGAACAAGTTGACTTTGTTGAACGCCGCCGTCGTCATATTGTTGAAACGGGTCTTACCTTAATGGCTCACGCCCCCGTTACCCAAAAATATTGGCATTTTGCTTTCGAATTCTCCATTTTTATTATTAATCGTTTAACCACTCGCACTCTCTCAAATATTTCTCCACTTCAATGTCTCTTCACCACCACCCCGAATTACAATTTATTAAAAAAAACTGGGTTCCTTTGTTTTCCTTATCTCCGCCCTTATAATTATCGTAAAATGGACTATCATACCCAACCATGTGTATTTCTCAATTATAGTCCCAATCATTCTAGCTATCGATGTTTATACATTCCATCTGGCCGTATTTACACAGCCTGCCATGTTCATTTTGATGAAACAGTCTTCCCGTTTGCCTAACCACACTTACCCGCCTCACCCCTTGTACCGTCCTCCTCTCTACCATTGGGTGCACTCACCAGTGTTTTATCACCCCAATCTATCTACCAAAATGTGCTACACCTCCCTCCCTCACACCCGCTCCCTTCTGTTCCAAACTCATGCAACCCAACTTCTACACCTTCCAATAACTGCCTGGGTCTTCTTCCATCAAGGCAACCTCACTCCCTGACCTCCCCTCCCCAATAACCTGTTAATCCAGCTTCCATATCTCTTTACCTATAACCTACTTTGGTTCAGTCCACCTTTACCATTACTCCGTCCATGTCACCTGACCCAGTCCAGTCGCAAACACCTGTTGTAGTTCCACTTAGCAAGGTTGGCCCGCTTCCTCCGTATTCTAACCCCAACGGCATTTCCCTTTCCATTGGCCTAGGAAGTACCACCCTAAAAAAATCCTCTCATCCCATGAAACTTTTTCCCAGACCACCTTCTGAAAAAGCTGTTACTTAGGCCGTTTGATACAAGATTAAACTATTGAAGTAACTCCGAACTATTTTTTGCGGAAAATATTTTCTTTACATCAAATTAGTTTAATCACAAGATGTGTTTAATAGAATATGTACGAGATCAGTTTAAAATTTGTTAACAGGTTTAGTAAAATAGTTTAAAACAATTAAACTCAGCACAACCAAAAGAATGAGATGAGGTGATGTATAAAGATTAAGTATAAGATATTTTTAACGGGGTAAAACCTCACCTAACTGAGGAAACATCCACGATGACTTCTAAGTCACAAACCAAAAATCCACTAAAACAAAATATTCAAGTTACAAACTATATAACACACATGCACACAAATCAGTCCTATACAAGTTTAGAAATGTACCCACCAGTTTTACTTATAACTTCTCTGCAGTTCTGATTATTGACATGGCTTTCCCAGTTTGCTAACTTCTACACTTTGTTCCAGTCTTTACGTCGACTCTTGATGATTCAAGATCTCATAACCAATACTTTTGTGTTGTAGTGTGTTAAGTGTTTGTGATGGTGCTCTAACACATGCATGCACATACACACACGCTTATTTTATACAAACAATCCTATCAAATTACAAATAAGATCTATATGCTGTGATTTTCAGTTTCTCTCTTCTTAGGAAACAAAAAACTTTGCTTGACCCTTTAATCAATCCCGAAATCTAAGGTTACCTTGCTCGGAAGACGTTCAAGGTCTTAATAAATTTCAGAGGGTTTTGAAAATATTTTTGAAATTGAAAACCACCGATTGTGATTCTAATTAGGTCAAAAGTCTTGTTTCAAAAGAACCAGAAACATAAAATGATTTATTGATTCTAGGGTTGAAAAACATTTACAGAAAATAAATCAACAAACTGATTTCTCAAGATGAGAAATTAAATATGCAGATCTAAGTGTAATATAACATATAATGACCAGATCTATAATTTCTATGAAACGAAAATACAGATCTAACCTAAATTTTTAAGTTCGAAACAAGATCTTAAACTCAAGAAGATAAAACTTTATCAATGACCTTCAAACCCCTACCGACAACACTGTCAAACGCAAGGATGGTGTTTGGTATAAACTGTTTTAGGATAAGGGAGAATAGGGTTTGAAAACGGGTTAGGGTTTGAAAACTGTTTTAGGATAAGTATAATAACCTTAAGAACTTTTACTAGAAGAAAATTTTCAAGTAAATGTAATCCTTCTTCTTGGAGTGTTCCTTTACCAATGATTTGAGATGATACACAATCACCAAAAATGACTTGTCCTCCAGCAAAGCTGGTTTTGTTTAAAAGTTTAATATCATTCCCAGTCATGTGCTTTGAACATCCAGAGTCTAAATACCAGCCAAAGGGAGTGTGTTCAGCTTTTGAAGCAGTAATCACAATATTACACTTCATCTGGGGCAATAGCTCATCTTTTCTAATCTAAATAGCTCTTATTTTCATTTTGCACTTATTTTCTCTCATTTGATAAAATTTGCGAGCATTAGGTTTTTGTTGAAATTTTTTTTGCGCATGAGTTTGAATTTTATGGAAAGTAGGACCATTTGGTTTAGGAAAGTGCCTAGGAATCCTTCTTGGAAATGATCTTTTAGGTTTGGTCTTTCTCTTTTTATAGTTAGAGTTTTTATCTGGTTGTCTAGGCAGAACATAATTGTTACGACTTCTCCTTGAATAGTTAAAGTTCTGATATACAGGAGTATTACAGACATAGTTAACTAAGCATCTAGAGTAGCAACCTTCGAAATATTGACCGTATAAGTCACAGTATGAGCAATGTAAATTACTTAAAGAGGGAATCTCCTTAGGAAAATCTCTAAACATAGTCTTCATGGAATTTTGGGGTTGAACCTTATTCCTAGGAAGTACAGTTTGAAAAGCAGAATCACTTTTCCTAATCGGTGGGCATACATATTTAGCCTTAGGTAAAATTTCACACTTAGAGTTCTTGATTCCCTAATATCAAACTTTTGTTGTTTGTCATCAAACTCATTTTTCAGAGAATGAAAATCTGGACAGGTTTCTATAGGTCTTTTGCCTCCTGACACAAACTTAATTGGTTCAAAGTTTTTAGTTTGCGTCCTATTCCAGTTCGATCATCAGAATTAGTTTTTGAATCAACAACAAAACCATCAAAACAGTTTGAATTATTTTCAAATTTTGCAAATTTTTTGAAAACAGTTGCTATCTTTTCTTTAGATTGTTCCAATTCTAATAATGTCCCTTTATATTTTTTCTCCAGAGTTTTATTTCCTTCAATTATATTCTTCAATTTTTGATAAAAAGTTTTGACTTCATTTTCATGAGTTAGACATTGGTTAGTATACTCTTCAGCATTAAGTTTAACCATCAGGCTTAGGTCTTCTAGTTTCTTGGTGAGATCTTTAACTATCTTCTCTAGTCTAGTGCTTTTCTTGAGATTTTTCGCATAAAGTGTGCGAATATCAGGGAGGTCTTCAGTGTCTGAATCACTAAGTGTAGTGTGTGAAGTGACCCCTAAGGATTCATTTCTCGAACTCACACACACATTGACATCGTCATTATCGCTTTCCCTTTGACTCACACACCCCGTAGTAGAACTAGCATTGTTCTCAGAAATTAAAGCATCTAAACCAGTAGCAGCATAATTCATAACAGCAGAAGTACAGTTATTATCATCATTATCATACATAGGCATATCATCATTATAGATTATCTTAGCAAAGAAAGACATGCAAGGATCAAAGGCATCAGATGATTCAGGTTCCTCGTTTTCATAATCACTTGAATCATCCCATGTTTTGCAAATGTTGTCCCTAGTACGTTTATTGGACGTGTTCAATTTCACTCTACAGTCTTGTGCAATATGTCCTAATTTTCCACATCTAAAACATTCAATGTTCTTGAAGTATTTATTTGTTCTCATATGAATGTCCTTGTGATGTTTGTCTCGACCTTTCTCATGAGGTTTGTAATTAGATTGAGGTGGATAATTTGGCTTGCCTTGTTGGTTTACCATATTATTTTTAAATTTGAAAATTTTCTTAAACTGTTTTGACATCAAGGCGATTTGATTATCCAAACTATCTATATCACATTCCTCATCAGAGTTATCAGTGGGAACAGTAAGCTCAGGTTTCATCAGCTTAGAGGAAAAACTCAAATTGGAACTAGTCTATTTCCTATGGGACTGGGTCAATTGCTTCTTATATTCTAATTCCATTTCCACAGCTCTCAGTTTACTACTGAGTAATTCAGGAGTGAGATTTTGGTCACTCATTTCCTCAATAGCATATCTTTTGTTATCAAATTTCTGTGGTAATGATCTTAGAATTTTAGAGACAATTTCATGTATGTCATAAGTGATCCCATTAGCATGCAATTTGGTCACAATGTCAGTCAATTTCATGTAAAAGTCATCAAATGATTCAGAGTCTGACATAATTAGAGAGTTATACTGCTGGACTAACATCTGTGTTTTAGCAGCCTTAACTCTAGTGTCAGCTTCATGTGCAGTAATCAGTGTATCCCAAGCTTCCTTAGAAGTGGAATAAGATCCTTTTGAACTCATGTTCATTTATAGACATAAATATGGCATTCTTTCCATTGTTATTGTTTCGAGAATTTTGCTTCTCTTCTTGTGTGAATTCACTTAATACTTTCTTAATCCTCCCATTACTTCCTTCAAGGGCTGGTTTTGTAGGATAAGTATATCCATTTTCAACAATATCCTAGACATCATCTCCCAAGGTTCCTTGTATGAAATCAACTATCCTTACTTTCCAGTAAGCAAAGTTGTTTCCATAAAATAGAGGAGGTCTGGTCAAGTTACCAAATATTTCATTTTTCTCGTCCATTGTTTGATTTCAAAAAAATAATTTCAAAAACACAAGATCTTTTAAAAAGATTTCAAAATCTCTAATACCAATTTAAAAAGATGTTATTCAGGCCGTTTAATACAAGATTAAACTATTGAAGTAACTCCGAACTGTTTTTTGAGGAAACTCTTTTCTTTCAATCAAATTAGTTTAATCACAAGATGTGTTTAATAAAATATTTATGAGATCAGTTCAAGATTTGTTAACAGGTGTAGTAAAATATTTTAAAATATTTAAACTCAGCACAACCACAAGAATGAGATGAGGTGATGTAGAAAGATTAAGTATAAGATATTTTTAACGGGGTAAAACCTCACCCAACTGAGGAAACATCCACGGTGACTTCTAAGTCACAAACCAAAAATCCACTAAAACAAAATATTCAAGTTACAAACTATATAACACACATGCACACAAATCTGTCCTATATAAGTTTAGAAATGTACCCAATGATTTTACTTCTAACTTCTCTGCAGTTCTGATTATTGATGTGGCTTTTCGAGTTTGCTAACTTCTCCACTTTTTTCTAGTCTTTACGTCGACTCTTGATGATTCAAGATCTTATAACCAACACTTCTGTGTTGTAGTATGTCAAGTGTTTATGATGGTTCTCTAACACATGCATGCACACACACACGCTTATTTTATACAAACAGTCCTATCAAATTACAAATAAGATCTATATGCTGTGATTTTTAGTTTCTCTCTTCTTAGGAAATAAAAATATTTGTTTGACCTTTTAATCAATCCCGGAATCCAAGGCTACCTTGCTCGAAAGACAGTTCAAGGTCTTAATAAATTTCAGAGGGTTTTGAAAATATTTTTGAAATTGAAAACCACCGATTGCGATTCCAACTAGGTCAAAAGTCTTGTTTCAAAAGAACTAGAAACTAGAAATTGATTTTTTGATTCTAGGGTTGAAAAACATTTACAGGAAATAAATCAACAAACTGATTTCTCAAGATGAGAAACTAAATATGCAGATCTAAGTGTAATATAAAATAAAATGACTAGATCTATAATTTCTATGAAACATAAATACAAATTTAACATAAATGTTTAAGGTGGAAACAAGATCTTAAACTCAAGATGATAAAACTCTATCAATGACCTTCAAATCCCTACCAACAACACTCTCAAACACAAGGATGATGTTTGGTATAAACTGTTTTAGGATAAGGGAGATTAGGGTTTGAAAACGGGTTAGGGTTTCTCTCTTTCTCTTTTTTTTCTCTCTTCTTTCTCTTCTCTCTTCTCTATTCTCCATTCTCTCTTCTGTCTGGTTAGACGAAGTGGCAAAAGTTCTCAGATGCAAAGGCTAAGCCTCCTTTTATACTGAGGAACGAATATTCGAGAAGGCTGTTCAAAATCAAGGCCTGAGATTTGGTTTTACCAAATTGACTTTGATCCAACGGTGAACTAAAAGTGGTGAGTTAAAAGGCTTCTGATTGGTTGAGAAGGGTTTCACATGGATTGGCTTCAAACTCATGTAGAGCGTTGATCACAATTATCCAAGGGATGATAATGGACCACGATTTTGAGTCTTTAAAGAAACACAAATCAGGTCGGTAGTGTAGTGAAAGGTGCAGGGATGAGATTGAGGCTCAGACGGGCATTTTAGAAATAATTACACACGCACCATATAGTCTTTAGCGCTTTCGGTTCCTACCCAAACCAACTTTCAGGTTTAAATCCATAAAACGAGAAATTACAGAACGACCCCAAAAGCTTTTTAATCCAAATTTTAATTTCCAAAAAAATCATTTAAAAATCATTAAAAATTCTCCAAAATTATAAAAATCAATTTTAAAGGGGATTAAACACACACAACTCTCACACAATCAATTTATGCAATATACATGGAATAAATGCAATCCTAATGTTTGTGGATGATTGTGAATATGCCTTTAATCAATCAATCAAGAGGAATGAAGAGTATAGTAGTGTCTGAGGCTTTTTGGATTTCTAGGTAATGGACTCAATTTTGTCACTATTTCCAAACTAGATGAGAACTTATACAATGTAGACTCAAGTGACTCAAGAGTATAAGGTGCTTCAACTTCAACACTCACCCACCCACCCACTACTCACTCTGTATCTGTCCAGCCCATATAACCTTCGTGTTTCACCTCTGCCAACAAATACATTTAGTGGCATCATGCAATGACTACCGAAATTAAGTCTCTTCTTCAAAATAACACATGGACACTCATTCCCCATTCTCCTAATATGAATGTAATTAGCTGTAAATGGGCTTATCGCATTAAAAGAAAAGCGGGTGATACTATTGATCGCTACAAAGTTCTCTTAGTTGCCAAAGGTTTTCATCAAGAATATGGCCTTGACTTCAACGAAACCTTTAGCCCTGTTGTCAAGGCCACCACCATTCGCACTGTCCTATCCATTGTTGTGTCTAATGGTTGGTCGCTTTCATAACTGGATGTCAACAATACCTTTCTTCATAGATATCTAAATGAAGTTGTCTTTATGGAACAACCAACTGGCTTTCAAGACCCCACCAAACCCTCTCACGTCTGTCAACTTCATCGGCCTCTTTATGGTCTCAAACAAGCTCCCCGCGCATAGTTTCAACGTCTCACTCATTTTTTCACTGCTCAAAATTTTATCGACTCCAAAACTGATTCTTCTCTCTTTATCTATCACTCGAATTCTTCTATTATTTATCTCCTTATTTATGATGACGATATCATCATTACTGGTAACACTCATTCTATCATCCAATCACTCATCACGACTCTTGGTCGTGAATTCTCTCTTAAAAATCTTATCTCCCTCCATTATTTCCTTGGCATTTAAATTATTCCCACCTCTACCAGGATCTTACTATCTCAACAACGGTACATTCTCGATCTTCTTTCTCGTCATGGCATGTCCAATTCAAAACCCCTTAATACTCCATTTCCCATAAATCTCAAACTCTCCCTCACCGATGGCACATCCTTACCTGACCCTACTCCTTATAGACAAGTGGTTGGTGCTCTTCAATACCTTATCCTCACCCGCCCCGATATCTCCTTTGCCGTCAATAAAGCTTTCCAACTCATGCACTCTCCCACGGACACCCATTGGTCTCTTGTTAAACGGATCCTTCTCTATCTAAAGCACACGAACTCATTTGGCCAACACCTCACAAAATCATCCTCATTTCATTTACAAGCCTTCACTGATTTCGATTAAGATGGTTGCATTAATGATTGAAAATCCAAGGGTGGGTTCGCCATTTTTCTTGGCACTAATCTCAATTCTTAGCAATTCAAAAAGCAAAAGACTGTTTCTCGGTCATCCACGGGAGCCGAATAAAAAGATCTTGCCAATGTCTCCGCTGAATTAATTTGGCTCCAATCATTATTAAATGAACAATGTATCCCCCCTCAAAACCTCCCATACTTTGGTGTGACAATATTGGTGCCACTTATCTTTCGGCAAACCCGGTCTTTCATGCACGCACCAAACATGTTGAAATTGACTTTCATTTTGTCTGTGATCAAGTTGCCAAGAAAGATCTTCAAGTTCAATTCATTTCTACGGATGATCAACTTGCAGACATATTCACCAAAGGACTCTCATCCACAGGATTTCAGTTCATTCGTGACAATTTAATGCTTCGATCATGTTCACCATCAACTTGCGGGGGCATATTAACCAGTCAATAACAGTTCGTAAAAGGCTCCACATTTTCAGCTATCTTCGAGTGCATGTTTATGTTCAAAGCTCCGATTTAAATTTCAAATTCTTGTTTTATCTTCTCCTGTAAACTAGGACCTGTTATACTATAAACACAAGACCTGTAGCTGCTCAAAAAATATATACGAAATATACAAAAGGGATTCCTTTGTCAAATATCTAATACCTGCCTTTTTTTACCAATCTGTCATTCTTCTGTTGCAAACATATTACCAAGCTTGTCAGGACGCGAGAATGAGATATATTTTTTTGAAATAAACCCTCATTAATAACACCGTTGTAAATGAGTAAGGATATTAAGATCTCTCTTAATTATGATACTGGTGTTATTTGTCTTTTTTCAGTATGACTATTGCCCATCACATTGAATAGGTATCTACCAGTGCCATAATGTGGTCATTTATTGTGTAGCTATATGTGAAAAATTCAAATTTATCTAAACAGCATTTTCACATTGACTAAACTTGCAACATTACTAACCTAGGTCTAGTGCTATGTTAGGTCGATAAGAAACTCATGTCATTTATCGTGTTAAGCGGATTTTCCTTTTTTAAATACAATGTGCCATAAAGTTTCTAGTTGTAACATGGATAAGGGCCATTGGTTGTGTTAAGAAGAAATATATTCAATACAAATCATTATATCATTTCGAGTGATAACATTTTTGACGCATGAACTCCACGTATCTGTAGACACTAAATTCATAACTATGAACGGTTACTGGATAATTGGGTTATATTCAGCCAAATATGGTCCAAAACATAATGAACTCGCAAGGATATCCATTCCACTTAACACCCCCATTAATATATATATATATATATATATATATATATATATATATATATATATATATATATATACTAGAGGATACCCGTGCCTAAAGGCACGGCGAAAAAATTTAAAGTATGTAATAGTCCATCCCGGACATTTGAAAATTTAGTGAGAGTTTCCTTTATTTATAGGACTATCCACTTATTTAAAAACTCTCCAACAACATTCACATACAATATGAAATACAAAATATTCACTGCATTCACAAATCCACTGCATTGACATTGTGCCTCAAATAAACAAATTATCCATTTAAAAAAATTGGACAGTCTCCTTTGTTTATTGAACTATCCACCCTCTTAAAGGGTTACAACCAATCCAACAATATTCAATACTCTCAAAAGTAAAATCTAACAAATATTTTAATGAAACAAATTTCGTAAAAACAATCACATATACATGAACTGAAGTCGTCCCGCATGTTCCACTAAAATAATTGTCCGTAGTTTTCAAAATGTGACCTGATACAAAACAAAAAATATAGTTAGTCAATTAAAATAGTTAGTCAAATATTCCCATGCCAACAAAATTATGTAACACTACATCTTATTCTTTTTACTAAGTTGTGAGTGTTCAGTACAAACACTAAAATTTATTTTATAAATATTAACTAAAACCTTGAAAAGCTTAGGCATACCGAAATGAAGAGAATCCATAAGAAGAAGCACAAAAAATGGTAGGATGTCTTCTTCACTCATTAATTCATATTTAACTTAAATTCCCTCCATTTACTATTCGATCACGATGCAACCTTTTACTCATTAATGCATCCTGTACTTGTACAAATAAGACGGTCAGATTAATTCAGTGTTATCGAACAAAATAAAATAATAAAATAAAAATGAAAGAGCATAAAATCTTGTCCGTGACACAGACCTGTGCAAATAAACAACATAAAATTTTAATTTAGGTACTCCTAAAATTTTTACAAATTAAAAAATAAAGAGAAAAGATGTTACCAAGATTGAGTGTGAGAGAATACATATTTTAATGTAGAAACATGAAAATAAATGGATTAGATATTTGAAGCAAGTTTAAAACAACTTTGCAAAAAAATAGTAGGGGTGGAATTTGCAAAAAACATACCCCACCCCTTCATCGCCTCCTCTCACAGCCTCATTCCCTCACCCCTCTCCCCTCATGCATTGTTGCTGGCAGCCTGGTACTACGGTAGTACCAGTACCCGACCGCTGCAGTGCTGCTGCTGGTACTACAAATCACAGTAGCATAATAGCTACTGCTATTACGCTCAACAGATCACATCTACATTAACAAAGTAGGTGAGTCCTTAAACCGATGACATTTGCATTAACAAAATCAGTCAAATGGTGCGATGAGTTCAAATGCATTTACTAAAACCATAGCAGTGTGTGGAATTCCTGATTAAATCAAACAATAAAACAACACGAATGAAACACCTAAACATCAAACAATAAACCTAAACATAAAATTAAATCTACATAATATTCATACATTGAAGAGTGTCAACGTGGAAATCAAATCCCGATTATGTTCCAAAACCTTTCTTGAGCATCAGTCATACTAAAAGTCCGATTATGTTTCGAACAAATCTCTGTCCTCTGTAGCTTCTTCATTGTGTTGACAAATCCATCAACTCCTCCTCTAGGCTGCAAAATTAAAATGTGAAGTAATGGTTCATACATTAGTTTTTTATCTGATGGTCTACAGTCAACTGTGAGAATAACAACAATATGCAAAATAATACAGATAAATTAAGTTCATACTAACTCGAGACAGACCCCTGACATTCCACAATATCCAATTTATCATTTGGATAACTGATTTTCATAAGCTTTCGAGTTGGATCTTAATATTCTTTTGTTTCCACTTTGATTCATCATGTTCTTTTTATGCTGGACTGTAATGAAATTATCTTCCTTATCTCGTGGGAGATTAAGGATATGACTTGGTGATAGTTGATATCTTCCTTCCACTTCTGCATTTTCCTCCTCTCAATCTTGGATTTCTCCTTCCTCTATTTCTATTCCCTCGTCTTGGACTTCAAACTTTTTATGATTTTTTTCCCATTTTATTGGCTTTTATCAACTCTAACATTATATGGATCTCTTTCTTGTTTTGCATCTTTTCTTCCTTCCACAACTGCTTCCCCTCTGCTATCTCCACTGTATAGATCCTTGACACCCATTATCAGGTCTAGAACAACCCCATTGGGTCCCACTTATTGGTCTGTTATAGCCTACGCCGTCAACAGACGCTGGAGGACACTATATGGTGGAGATGCATGCTCCATTGTGCTAGTGTCCAGTTACGTTATACCTGTAATTCCCAAAACAATCATTCAAAAATAATCCAGTTATGTTAGTGTCTAGTTCCATCTATTACAATAACGTGCGCATAAAATTTGGTCATAGGGGAGTTCTCATAATAAGAAACCAACAACAGGAAATTAAAAGAAAAAAAATATCCCAAAGCATGAAAAAAAATTGTAGTCAATATACAAATCCCAAAACCAAAATTTGAGTGGATTCTATTGTAGTATCTCTATATTAATTTTACAAAGTATTATGCATCAGTGTCTTCTATTGTAGTATCTCAAAGCATGCAAAAAAATGTTACAGTTACAGTCGCCAAGCTATTG
Source organism: Sambucus nigra (assembly GCA_949130495.1). Classification (NCBI taxonomy): domain Eukaryota; kingdom Viridiplantae; phylum Streptophyta; class Magnoliopsida; order Dipsacales; family Adoxaceae; genus Sambucus; species Sambucus nigra. Next base: position 632,217,447 of record OX422217.1, on the reverse strand, counting down.
TATATGGCCGAGTCAGCAGAGATGCTGCACTTCTATGCATCAGGGTTGCTATTGCATCAGGGCTGCTACTATTGCGTCGAGATGACATTACCAATTTTTGTCAAGGCTGCTACTATTGCATCAGGGCTGCTACTGCTACTACTTTTGTCAAGGCTGCTACTATTGAGTTTATCTTGTAGTGTCACTATTAAATAGACTAAAAGTCCATGAATAAAGAACCTATAAATGTAGTTCCCTAAAAACGGGCTAAAAGTCCATTAACAAACAACCTATAAATGAATTCCAATAGTAATCACCATGTTTCTATATGATTGAAAACAAACAATGCAATCCTAGGTACAATATAATAAATCGCATTTGACAATTTTATAATCAGTGTTTACCTTCTTTTGCTTCCAGAAAATAACGCCCGTGATATATTATAAATCACATTACTAATGCAGTTCACAATGAATTCAATGCTCAATAATAAATCAATTACCTAAATGCTCTCAAATGTTCCCTCAAATCTGCTAAATTTCCCCCTAAATGCTCTTAACTGCTTCAACTCTACCAGATATGTCCAAAACTGCCCGCCACATGGTGGTAACCACTCAATATCAAATATTCAGAAATATGGTGTATATTTGCACCCACCACCTATATCTTTTGAACAGATTCATGTGGTGGAAATCAACAGTTGCAATTTCAAATCAACATACGTTTAGTTCAAAGCGATCCATCAAAACTTTACAAAGGGATCAAAAATGGTTCCAATTTCGAAGATTACCAAAATAGGTGAAATAACTTCAGCTTGCAACTGTGTCATATAAAAAAAACTGTCATATAAAAAAAAGTAAAGAATCCTAAATTTCATATTATGCTGTAAAAATAATTTTATTAAAACTAAATCATTTAATCGTTCATATAGGTAGTCATTTAATCGTGACTTTATCAGCAGTATTTGAATGCGAGAGAGATGGAGTTTAGCAGGAAGTTTTTCTTGTTCAAGTGATAGATGTATTTCGAGTGAGAAATAATGGTTCGTTCGTATGAGAATAAGATCATGAAGCCTCAAATGAATGATAATGAGAATGAGAAGAACACAAATAAATGATAATGAGAACAGTTGTGAAAGAGGTTTACCACTTGGACCTACTTGAGGCACGCGCGAAGTAGTATCGTGGTTCTTCGAACGGTCGGTTGGTTACAGTTGAGCAAGGTCCCTCGTTAAAACTCCCCAATTCTCTCATAATGGCCCAACTTGATCTTCAACCACTTTCAAATTTCCCAAACATAACAGAGTATTTACCTGAGGCTTGGAGCAGAGTATATGGTCCATCAACTCATCCGGGAGATAACTCAAGATTGTTTCGTTATAGCAAGAACGAAATTCAAACAAACACATTTGCTGATTAACACTAAAATGGTATGTGATTATAATGGAATTGACCACAAAATATAAATAAGACAAATAAGAATCATAACCACAAAACTATAAATATGAATCCCAATATAAATATACAACTTAAAATAAATCCCATGCTAGTGTTAACTATTCCAATGATAAGCACAAACATACTTTTTACTTATAGGAAAAACATATATACCCAAATGAATAAGAAGAAAATAATATTAAAATCCAGATAACTCCAAAATGAGAGGGGTAGTAAACATCTACCTTGAATGGATTAGTACCAGATAGGGGGAACTCCTGAGAAGCTCGATTAAGCGAGCCTCAATCACGCACTATTTTATTTGGAGAGGCCATTTGACAGATGAGCAGAAAAATATTCCCAGAGCATATGGGCCACATCATAACAATTACACTGTAATAAAAATGGAGAAAAATTTCAAATCAATAGACACTAAACACTAATAAAATAGACAAAAATATAAAAAATTATATGAAAACTCGTTGTGTGACCTGAAGCTTCCAAACCTTCACCCGCACAACAGATATTTGTGGGAACTTTGCAGGAGTCGTAGATGTAATGAGTTGTGCCACTGATAACTTGTTAGATTTACCGGTTGCTCGGAGATCCATCCACGCATCTTACATCTATCAAGAACTTCTGACCCAACTTCATTTCTTCTTGTTTCACCCTATGATACCCGTGAAAGTTTAGCCTCCTTAGTACAATTTTATCTCCATTTATCATCTTGCCAGCATCGGTCATTAGTCCTTGAACAGCCAGAGGAAACAGCAGGTTAGTGCATTTTCACTTCATTCCCCACCTATTAGTTGAAAAACAACATACAAAACTGTGAGCCCCCCATTAATCAAAATGCTTGAAGACAAACCTAACATGTCCAAAGAACAATTAAAGTCTAAAATCAAAACTTCAATCTATGAACATATCTAAAACAAAATTCCTACATAAAAAAAACAGAGAACAAAAACTGTTTATGCTCAATGTATGTATAAAATAAAATTCCTACATAAAAAATAGAGAATAAAAACAAGGAAGCAAATGTGAGTACCATCTAAGATCTCTAATACTACCATCCAAATGTGAGTACCATCAAAGACCTCTAATTTCTAACCAATAATAGTATAGAGGTTAGACTAATTTCAAACCAAAATTAAATTCCACACTTTCTAAATCACGAAATAATTAGAGAGAATGAGAACCTAATACGTATTAGATCTGAGGTACTCGGGTAAAACATAAGTATCTAAAGTTATATCTGCAAGCAAAACAATATGTAAGATCTAAAGAAGAAAATGCATGCCCCAATTTGAGTATCAAAATGTGAGTTGAGTACCAAAATGTGAGTTAAAACACCAAAATCTAGATTACTTGAACTCAATAGGATGGCGACAACCTTGAAGCTCGGAGGGTGAGGGCGAAGAGAAGAGGATAGGGTGGGGAAGAGGAGGGTAAGGCGGCGGAGAGGAGATAGCAGATTTATGAGAGGGAATGAGGAGAGTTGTAGGTTAGGGTTTGTGATAATAAGAGGCCGTGTAAGGTTTTGGGGGTGTAAAAGTTGGGCGGGAGAATGAAATTGGAGAATCAATCTTGACCCTTTATTTTCTCTTAGAGAATCTGGAGCGTTAATGTGCTTTTACATTTTTAGAATTCAAAATCCATGCCATCTTATTATATATATATATATATATATTAATGAATAATTGGAAATATGATTTTTTAGTGGTGTTTACTCAAGTCAACAAAAGAGTTCTAGCTATTAGATTTTGTGGTCGTTGCCTTATCGGAACTCGTGGATCCGAGGCAACTTCGACAGACACCACCTGGAATAGTGTTGTCACACCATGCCACCTTCACACCACCACCTATCACTTCCAAACACCGAATCCTTACAATTAACCCATATAAAACACAAAAAAAGCACATACTAACAATGAACGTCACTATAATACCAATTTGATTTAAACGTATCGGAAGAACACTTGCAATTACTCACAAAGTTAAACACACCCAAAAGAAGGCTTCTCTAATTCATATTCTAATTCCTGTGTAATAATTCAATGAACAAGAGAGGGCCGATGCTAGCGTTAGTTAAGAAACAAAAGATTATTAGGAAATAAAATGTAACCAAATGTTAATACCTAAAATGTCTCCTAAAAATCAGCAAATGATAAATAATAAAATTAACACAAATTTAAAATATCTATTCCCATCCTTGCTCCAATCCAATCATAGGGCCCACTTGACCATATTTCATTTTATTTAGGGTAAATTACACACCCCCACAATATTGTGACACCCCGCCCAATTAAATACCGAATGATCAGTCTTTTATGAAATTAAAACAAAATATCAAGTTGGTTCATTATTAGAATTACACTCGATTTTTTTTAATATTTACTAACCACCTAGTATTTGAAAACCTGGTGTCAAGTTTTATCTGAATAATTAACATGAAACCAAAGAAATTTGTAATATCCCATTGAACCTTTAATAATCGAACACACAATGAATATAGAGACAGAATAATAAAAAGTGTGTTTGGAATACACAATCTAGTCTGAAATAATAATATAGCCATCCATAATGAAAACTAGCCCAATAGTCTGAGAAATAATATAGAAGACCTCTATCTCTGAATAAAGTCTGAATAGAGGTGGGAAACATGCCCGACTGAAATAAGTAGCTCATAAGGAATGAACGATGAATACAAAGGCATCTAACATCAAGGTCCTGCAACTTCCACAGTAGCTGCAACACATCAAATGATCCGAAATCCTACGTGCGATGTTCCTGTGTCTAGACACCTAAAATGACTTGCACAAGGATAATAAATTTGGAAGAAACATGTCAGAGCCCAAGTAGAAAACAGTTTAAAATATTTAAGCAAGTATTTAAAATTCTTAAAAGCATATATTATATAGATGTTAGTTTACAGTTCTCACTTGAGAAGTCTCACCTCTCATCTAGTGTGCACGCCTAACATACTTCTAGATAATTCTAGTTGTTGTTATCACACCTAACTGGTTCAACTACGTTAGTCTTTTTAAACTATTACTTATAGTGTCCATCCGTATTTATCACACAATACATTATCGATTATTTCCATATCTTTCTATTCAAGAAGAATTTCCTCAATTACTAGTTAAGTGTTCACATACTTAGGTTATTTAGATTTCACTATCTTTCTTATCTACTAAGCACACACAGTAGAATAAATCACAAGTGTACACACACACACGCACACACACACACACACACATATATATATATATATATACACTAATATGGCACCCTGAGGCTCAGTTGTGGTGCATGCATACTCTGCTATCAGGTCCGGTACATCACACACTGTATAAAGGACTGTTGGTTTTGTATCTCTCTCGAACCATAAATACAAATCACATATATTGCAAGGGAATATAGTTTCAAGCCTATGGGATATGCACATACTTACGCAACCATATGACCGCCAGCTTATCGTTCTCACAGATAGGCCTTTCCTAGGTTCTATATTCTAAGGTACAAGTCAAAAATCCCCCCAATGGCTCATCAAGATATGACTATCCCGGCAAGGAAACCTCCCGTGATAGCAAGGAGCGTAGGTATGTCATACACGTAAAAATCATAAAATAAGTATACACACAACTCATATACTTGTGTCATCGGTATAGGCATACGCACGTCTTATATCATAAGTCCCATACGTAGTATATTTATATCCCGAATATCCCACATATTAGTAAATTACAATTATACTTCTTGTCGTACATTCCCGAATATATCTCACCACTTGAAGTGTGTCCATTTTTCTATACATAATATCACTAGGAAACTCACTCATATCCTCCTTGTCTAAGTCATCGTTTTTCTCGAATTCTCATGACTCGAATTATCCTTCAATTTAGATTTTTCCTCTCGATTAAGCCTAATTAATTTAGCTCTTAAATTCTCGTCATAGGGCCAAGCCCAAACCTAATTTAGGCCTACTAGTACATCAATATAATCCCCATTATATTTAAATTTAATCCAACAAGTGAATCCCAAACATTTCCCAAAAATTCTAAAGAAAAAGAGAAAAGTGTCCAAAATATTGGCAGCCGAATAGATTCGGCTAGAAACCAAATCGATTCTCCCCTGCAGGTATTGTCTTCTTCGTTAAGAAACTACGGGTTTCACTATTTTTTAACACCAAAAACTTCAGTAATCATTCCCAAACTCCCAAACAATTATACTAAATGTTATACCAACGTATATGAATGATTTCTAATGCACAAGAATAATGAAATCATCAAGAATCATAAGTTAATCAAATTAATTCCAATTAAATTCTTAAAAATCCTAGTTCATCACTTTTATTAAAGAATCATTATGTAACCCATATTTCTTCTCAATTGGATAATCCCAATTCATCAATTTCATCCTACACAACTCAAATAATGTAACCTAACATTATTCTAACTCAAGAATATAGTTTAACCTTCAAAGATTGATTCAATTCTCTATAAATTCATGGGAATAATCATTCTATTCTAACATGGATACATTATATATTAGCAAGTTTAAACACTTTCCATTTATAGTAGGTCTGATCCGTTTGAGAATGAAGGGTATGGTGGTGTTCCACTTCCCCGGATCTACGCGGTGTTGGTGTTGGTGGTGCAATTGAAGTAGGAATTGGTGGTTCTAGCCTTTGAAACCTCCTCTCTTCTCCCTCTTATGGACTCTTTGCAACTCTATGAATTGTAACTCTCGAAGCCTCCTATTCCTAGATGATATAAACCTCCAAATTTTGTAGGTCATATTTTTCCAAAAATACAAATGATTAAACTACCCTTCGGGGTGCCGGTTCGCCCTAAAATGGCTCCGAGACCCAAACTAAACTCCCAAGTAGACTTTTCTGACTATCTTGACTTAGATGGACACATTGGTGCACTCAAAATGACCACTCAAATGACTTAAAAATAAATTACTTTTTATTTCATTAAATTGAGTCCCGACACGACTGACACTCGTGTCTCGACTAAAATACTGTAACTGTCGTATTTTTCACTTGCGATAATTTTAATATATTCATAATCTCATATTACTTTATTCACTAAGTAATACTCAATATAATTCACATCAATATATACTAATCATTATCTCGCTAGTTAATATTTATTTTAATCCAGATTAATTTTCAATAAATTTTTCATATTTAATTTAATTAATCTGACATTTAAAAATCATAAAAATTACGGGGTGTTACATACTTCCCTACTAATAATGGAATTTCGTCTCAAAATTAGGAAACATGAATACCTTTTATGAATTACTTTGGATAATTTTTTTTCGCGCATCTCATCCTCGCTCTCCCAAGTAGACTACTTGACATTTTGATGCTCCCACTGGACACGTACAAGTGGAACTACCTTTGACCTTAGTATCCTCTCACTATTATCTAAGGTGACCACCGGTCTCTAATCATATGTAATATCGGGATGTAAATCAATATCTGCCAATGCAATGTGAGTGTAAGCCAACACATCCCTGAGATATCGTTTCAACGCAGAAATAAGGAACACATCATGGATACAATGAAAATGCTCCGGCAACCCGAGTCTATATGCAACTGGACCAATCTGCTACCCATATTAAAGTCCAGAAGGTATCGCTTGGCATCGACGTAGCTATTCTCTCTTTCCTGAGCTACCCGTATTCAACTCTGAATCATCCCAATCCTAGTGGAGGTATTTTGAATGAGGAGCTTGTTGTCCCCACCTCTAACCAACTAGAGAGCGAGCGACAAGGTCTATTGTATAACACCATGAACGAAAAGTTCTGATAGTGGGAGATATTGCTCCCAATTTCTGCTAAAATCAAGGATACACATTCGTAATATATCTGATTCTTTCGCTCAATCTGTCCATCCGTCTGTGGGTGATAGGTCGTACTCAATCGCAACTCTGTACTCATGTCCCTCCTAGGAACTCTCCTAAAATCAAGATTTTTTTCCCTGCTGGACAAGACCTCAAGTGGCACCCCATGTAATTTCATTATTCCAATTATGTCATTTTTCTCTTCCCACTATATCTCTACTAACGGTGTCCTTTAGTCCAACGGCCTACCCCTAATATTCCAATTCGCGAATAATTTTCTTTAGTCATCACATATCTAAATATTTCTTCAACACTCTACCAATTTATCCTGGTGCCTACACAACACTCTTCAATTTCGTTCCCTTTTTACCACACTATTATGAGCCTCTCTACTCATAGCTAAAGTATTTCCCTTACTGGAGAAAACTCCAACTTCCCCATGTGTCAACTCCCTTATTCATTTACTCATATTGCACATATAGTTTCACATCGTTCTAAAGTTTGAAACATTATGCTATTTTCAGTACCCCTACATAATGGTAGTCTTTAGTCCGACGGTTTATAGTCTACCCTTCGAACCAGTGATCAATCCGTTTGTGGAATATCTCTGCAATCATACCCGACTGTTCACGTTAGACTTTCACATCCTCAGTTGGTTCTGACGGAACTGTCATCGTATTATTCTTTGGCACAGAGTAACTCCTGATTATCCCCGAAAATCTAAAATGCACATTTTGTGTACTTTTCAACACTATAATCATTCCTTTCCGTCCACTTTTTGGTTTCTAGTGATTCACCTCACGCTCAGAGTCACTACATTCTCTTTGTCCCAATTTGTTTCAGTTTCTAATTTTCTCATGCGTCTACATTTATTTGATAAATTTCTATATTTACTCATCGTGAATGATACTGAAAATCTTAACTATCGAGGGCATCCATACACATTATGTCCCATGCATTTCTGTACAATTGCATTAAACATAATAAACTTGTGTTAAATTAATTTTCGCGTACTTGGCGTGACCATACAGTAAGGTTATACTCAAATAACTTACTAATCGCAACTTAATTATTAACTAGGTTATTCCACCGATATACTCGTGGTATAAACATTCTACACTAGTTTTCACACCAGCATTATTCGATACTACGACCTTAATTGGTAATATAACTATTAACTATCGGTTATTATCACATATACGTACAATATATAGGGTACTAAACCTGAGTCCGAAGGACCAAACTTGTATCAACCTCCAACGTTCGCTAACTTTCATGCATGGGATGTCTCACAAAGGGAAATCCAAACAAGGGACTCCCCCGATACACTACTATCTAACCTTGCCGACCGTCGAGATCCGTTAGGTCCTTAGTCCATAACATGTACCCCCAAAGTCATGTATGCTTCTACTCATTCATTATCATGTCATTAAATATGACATACAACACGGCGCTCTTACTATCACAAGTTCTCGACGCTATATAAATAACGAGCTATATCTATCCGTTCGATAAGGAAAACATCGCACCCTGAATCACATCAGTAAAAGTCCCCACGCACTGGGATCAAATATAATTAGGTAACATGCTTACAGAAGTCTACGATACAATAAAATTTAGACACACACACACACATATATATATATAGGCCCCACCCTCTTTCAGGTGATGCCTCGTAAAACCATGCAACTCATTCTGGAATAACAAGCACGATATTATTATCACACAATCTATTATCGCTCAAACCCTCGGTATGCTGCGACTATATGTGTTCATAATAAGTCCTACTTTCCTAATATATATATATATATATATATATATATATATATATATATATATATATATATATATTCCCCACCCTCTTTCAGATGATTCCTTGTAAAACCATGCAACTCATTATGGAATAACAAGCATGATATTATCATAACACAATCTATTATCGCTCAAACCACGGTATACTGTGACTAAACCTGTTCATAATAAGTCCTACTTTCCTAAATCGCAAAATTAGTAAATCGTAACATAAAAATTATTTTAGTGCCCACACCCGTTCCCTTATAGGTGACACCAAAAAGTCCCGCTACCAATGGTGAATGTATTTATCATAAGTCTAGTACCGACAATGCATCTACTAGGCTTGAGTCTTAATCGAATTGTAATGTTAACAATCATATGTTATGATGCATTCATGTCACCCAAACTAATTCCGTACTCGCAAGGATGAAACAAAAATATTAACTCCATTTTCCATCTGCCTTGCCTGATAGTCGGTTCCCTAAACGTAACTCTCGCGCCGGAACTAACCCACAATCTATTGTAGTGGTTATATATTTAGGATCTCAGGATCTTATCCTGCAGTTAAACCTTGTCTCGCTTTGGGCAAACATCCTTCATGTGTTCTCCCTTCCCATAAGTAGTATGAATGCCAGAAATCTCTCTTGCTTCTGGAATTGACCCTACTGGTCTCCCCCGTCATTTCTTTAGCCCCAACGATCCTGAAAGGTGAACGTGCTGCTATTGTTGTTAAGTACTTTACTAGTCCTACCTGAACCTACCAATATCGTGTTAGTAATATTTAGACCTAAATCTCTTAATCATATTCTCCTGCTAGAAGTCTTGCTCTTGCTGCTGTTGTGCCCCACTGGCACCATTTCCACCATTCTTCCCAATCAGACCGATCACACTTTCTCGTTGTGGACACGTTCAATATAGGTGGCCCTACTCTCGACACATAAGACACTTTATGTGCCATCCCCTGGCTCTGTCGGGTGTCCTTATCTGAGACCTAGTATTCTTGTTCTTGATTTGCTACCCCTCATTGTTCCTTGGCCTCCACTAGACCTATGGAACTCGTTTTTGGTCTTGGCGGGCCCGACTGAATCCACCATTATTTGGTAGGAGTTTAATTTAACTGAATCATTTAAATGGGTCCCCTACTCATAATACCCTCCTTTGGTGCTTCATTAACACCGTGTACTCCAGTTTTTCTTTTCGGATATATACTCAACACTCTTGGCCCCTTTCTCATGGAAGCGTTTATATAAGTTTATAAGCGTACATCCTTGACGACATCGACACTAGTCATCCTAGTCGGATTTCCCATCAACTTTTGTGTATACTACTCACATCGAAAGTCCATTTGCATCTTTGTTTGAACAACAAATTGAATATTTCATGGTCAAATTGCACCCAAATTCCTCGTTTAATTCCATATATGCTCCTTCATATGTGGTGGTTGACTCTCACCACTCCATGCAGCTCCAAAGAGGTAAAACTATTGCCCAAAATTTAATTATGGGTGTCATTGCATTCCAACCCATATAATTATCTTTGGATTATCTCCTTCCATTAACCCATCACACTTCATTTTTTCCCAAAATTCTTACAGATGACTCTTCAAAAGAGTCCCTCCACCTCTCCCCTTACCTACTACACTGGGTGAGTCTGAGTTTATACCACTGTTATCTATGATAATGTTTGAGAGAGCTACTGCAACCGAGTGATTATCCTAGTGTCACCTGTCGGAACAATAATTATGGCGACTTTTATCATGATCACCGTTCTCAGAATATTCCATGGCTTTCTCTTTGACTTTCCTCCTATAGTCCTTCTAACGGCCTTCGTTGGTCGCCCTATATTGCTTGGTGTACGAAGCCCGACCGAACTCGCATATGAATCATATCACTAAATTTAATAGAAGAAGAACGTAAGTTTCATAAGTAGAGGAATATAACAATCCTACAATAAGGCTCTAAAACAAAGAACGCTAAGCTGAAACGTGAAAAGTCACACAATTCCTAAGGACACTAGAATCTGATATTCTGCCCAATTAAATATCGGGTGATCAATTCTTTATTAAATTAAAAAATAATATCGAGTTGGTTCATTCTTAACATCTCCATTGAAAACTTTTTAATATTTACTAACCACCTAGTATTTGAAAAGCTGGTGTCAAGTTTTATCTGAATAATTAACATGCAACCAAATAAATTTGTAATATCACATTTAACCTCAATAATCGAACACACAATGAATATAGAGACAAAATAATAAAAAGTTCATCTGGAATGCACAATCAGTTATCCATAATGAAAACTATCCCAACATAATAGTAACTAGAATTGTCTATAAGTACGTTAGGCTTGCACACTAAATGAGAGGTGAGACTTCTCAAGTGAGAGCCGAGAACTAGCATGTATATAATATATGCTTTTAAGCATTTTAAATACTTGCTAAAATATTTTAAATTTTTTTCTACTCGGGCTCTTACCCGTTTCTTCCAAATCTATTTTCCTTGTGCAAATCATTTTAGGTGTCCAGCCGCAGGGACGCCATGCATAGGATTTCAGATCATTTGACGTGCTGCAGCTGCTATGTAAGTTGTCAGACCTTTATGTTAAACGCCTCCGTATTCATCGTTCATTCCTTATGAGCTACTTATTTCATTAGGGCATGTTTCCCACTTCTATTCAGACTTTAGTCAGATATAGATGTCTTTTATATTACGCGTAATTGGTTCGAATACGCCAGTCTTTTTAAACTCTTACTTATCTTTTCCACCCGTATTTCTCACACAATACATTATCGAATATTTCCATATCTTTCTATTCAAGAAGAATTTCCTCAATTACCAGTTTAGTGTTCACATACTTAGGTTATTTAAATTTCATTATCTTTCTTATCTACTAAGCACACACAGTAGAATAAATCATAAGTGTGTGTGTGTGTGTGTGTGTGTATATATATATATATATATACACTAATAAGGCGACTGTTGGTTTTGTATCTCTCTCGAACCATAAATACAAATCACATATATTGGAGGCGAATATAGTTCCAAGTCTATGGGCTACACACATACTTATGCACCCATATGACCACCAACTTATCATTCTCACGGATAGGCCTTCCTAGGTTCCGTATTCTAAGTTACAAGTGAAAATTCCCCCCAATGGCTCATCAGGATATGACTGTCCTGACGAGGAAACCTCCTGTGAAAGCAAGGAGCGTAGGTATGTCATACACATAAAAATCATACAATAGGTATACACAAAACCCATATACTTGTCTCATCGGTATAAGTATACGCACGTCTTATATTATAGGTCCCATATGTAGTATATTTATATCCCAAATATGCCACGTATTAGTAAATCACAAATATACTTCTTGTCGGACTTTCCTGAATATCTATCACCACTTGAAGTGTGTCCATTATTATATACATAATATCACTAGGTAACTCACTCATATCCTACTGGTCTAAGTTATCATTTTTCTCGAATTCTCGTGACTCAAATTATCCTTTAATTTAGATTTTCCTCTCGACTAAGCCTAATTAATTCAGCCCATAAATTCCCCTCATAGGGCCAAGTCTAAAACCCAACCTAGGTATACTGGTACATAAATATAATCCCCATTATATTTAAATTTTAATCTGACAAGTGAATCCCAAACATTTTCCAAATATTCTAAACAAAAAGAGAAAAGTGGCCAAAATCTGGGCAGTTGAATAGATTCGCCCCTATAGGTATTGTCTTTTTCGTTAAGCAACTACGGGTTTCACCATTTTTGAACACCAAAATCTTCATTTAACATTCTCCAACTCCGAAACAATTATACCAAATGTTATACCAACGTATATGAATGATTTCTAACTAACAAGAATTATGAAATCATCAAGAATCATCAGTTAATCAAATTAATTCCAATTAAATTCTCAAAACCCCTAGTTCATCACTTTTATTCGAGAATCATTATATGACCCAGATTTCTTCACATTTGGATAATACCAATTCATCAATTTTGTCCTACGCAACTTATGAAATTTAACATAACACGATTCTCACTCAAGAATATTGTTTAAGCTTCAACGATTGATTCAATTCTCTACAAATTCATGGGAATAATTATCATATTCTAACATGGATACATTATATACTTATAAATTAGCAAGCTTAAATAATTTCCTTTTATAGTAGGTCTGATCTGTTGGAGATGATGGGTATGGTGGTGTTCCTCTTCCCCCGATCTACGCGGTGTTGGTGTTGGTGATGCAATTGGAGTAGGAACTGGTGGTTATAGCCTTTGGAATCTCCTCTCTTCTCCCTTCTACGGCCTCTTTGCAATTCTATGAATTGTAACCCTCGAAGACTCCTATTACAAGATGATATAAATCTCTAAATTTCGTAGGTTATCTTTCTCCCAAAATACAAATGACTAAAATATCCCTTCGGGGTGCCGGTTTAGCCTAAAAGCGCCCCGGGACCCAAACTAAACCTTCAGGTAGACTTTTCTGACTATCTTGACCCTTTCGGACACATTGGTGTGATCAAAATGACCATTCGGATGACTTAAAAATAAATTACTTTTATTTCATTAGATTGAGTCTCGACATGACTGATACGCGCGTCACGACTAAAATACTGGAACTTTCGTATTTTTCACTCGCGATAATTTTAATATATTCATAATATCATATTACTTTATTCACTAAGTAATAATGAACATAATTCACATCAATAAATATTAACCCTTGTCTCGCTAGTTAATATTTATTTTTGTCTGGATGAATTTCCAATAAATTTTATCATATTTAATTTAATTAATACCACATTTAAAAATCATAAAAATTACGAGGTGTTACAAATATATACGGGTTTATGGGTCAACCCCTCATTTATAAAACCTGACAATGAACTCCTTATCTTTATGACCTGTGATAACTAACGCAAAATTTTAGGTCCCTCCTATTTTATAACTTAAAATGACTTGAATCTATTACAATTACCCAAATACTCTACCTCTCTTTCTTCTCTCTACATATTTGTCGGTTTCAGATTTCAAAATGAAAAATAGATCTCGTACATCCAAATACCCAAATTCGATTTTCAAATCATTTTTAGGTTGAAACCCATGGCTGAGATATATAAACACCGTATATGTATCAAACACAACCTTATATGTATCAAAATGAATACTTGATACTGTGAACTGAGACATATACCCACGCATGAGTTTGTTTGCGGTAGGAATCACCGCCAGTGGATGAAAATAGAGGGGCCGTTTGGTTCTCTAAAATTGTTAGAACAAGATTAGGGGTATCCTAGACATTCTGCGACATAAAAATGTTGAAAACCTGAAATTTTGGGTTTGTTTTTACGGTTCATAAGTTTAAGGGGTTTATTGTAGTTTTGTTTTAAAAAATGAAAGCGGTCATCCGTAAACCTGAAATAGTTCAAGGATTTAGTTTAATTTCCCCTTTTATATATTTATTCATTAATGAGTTGAGAAAAAGGCGCAAAGCTTACCAACTTTAGAAATGAACTAATGTGCGATACATTTGGTTATAAATTTTTAAGGATGGACCCCATAGAAGTAATAAGCTGATTCTTTGTAGATTTTTGTAATTCTGGATTTTGGATTTTTTTATTATTCAATAAATGCTTGGTTGTAGATTATCGTAATATTTGATTTCGAAAATATATCTGTTATGTAATAAATGCATTGATGTAGGTTATCATGGTAATCCATATTAGGAAACTGAATATATTTTATAATAATGTATTAATTGCATTGATGTAGAATATCTTAATACTCCAATTCAAGAATCAGTTTATAAATCAAACCATCGTTTGCACTATCACATACATTTTCAAGTAAAATAGAGGCGACTCGTTCATATCTTCCATTCCATATCTTGGCCTTTACAAGGTTTCAATCCCTTAACTCCCCATTTTATTGCTTAGTGATATTCTATATCTTGTTGACATTGTTTGGATGTCAGTACCTTTTCTTGTTTTAGATTTGAAAAAAATTCTATTGTGCTTGAAAATTTTTCTTTTATTTTTTCAGGGTTTTCAATACATTTTTGACAATAGGAGGAGGTCCAAAGCATACTAAGAGGTAAGATTTGATAAATTTCAAGATTTAAATGCAACAATGGCTTTTTAGTTTTTTTATTATATTATTATTCATTAATGTTGGATTATGTTGTGTGTGTTCTATGGTAATCTTATATATTCTTAACACTAAAATGGATTAAAGTGAAGTTTGTAATAAACTATTTATATATATATATATATATATATATATATATATATATATATATATATATATATATATATATATATATATATATATATATATATATATATATATATATATATATATATATATATAAGTCCTTGTATAACCCAAGGAAAAGAAAAATGTAGAAAAATCCTTTTGTTTATGTAGTTTTATCACAAAGTTTTGTTTAAAACTCCTTAAAAGCATGCAATTTATGTAGTTTTGTTACGATCTCAAAGAGAATTTTCCTGTTCATATAAATATTCTTCCCATACTCAGTTCAAAAACTTACGACCTAGATCAGATTTCCTTCAAAAAAACATTTAAATGATAAAGCTATTTTTTCACTTATTTAATATCATTTTTTTCACACGCCTAAACCTGATGTTATATACAAGAATATGACCATTGTTTATTGGGCATTTGATAAAAAGTCCACAATTTACTCATATATTAATTTTAGTCCAATATTTTAAAATAATAATTTCAGTCCCGATATTGACATAGAGTGACATTAGTGGGACAAATGAAACAGCTGATGCGACACTTTCACATCAACACTCTCTGCCACGTCAGCATCGATGATGATGTAACACTGCTTTCTATGCCAGTATTTTCTGTCGAGTTTGCCAGAAAATGCTAACGTGACATTAAAACGTCCTCAACAGTTGATGATGTGGCGGTGACAGTATCATGCTAGGCTGCCAAGTTTCCCATTGAATGACACTATCCTTTAAATATTTAATGTCATCATCGAGCTTTTTGTCAGTTACAAAAATAAGGTGGGTTTAACTTATATACTAATAGAATTTTATTTGAGTTCTAAATTTATTTTTGATAGATATATCGTTTCCTAGTTGCAACCTACCACTTGGTTTCAATGAAAATTTTGCATTCTAAGCTGGTTGGACTTCATTTATCATAGTTGTTTATTGCAATGTTTACTTTAATGCTAGATAATTGTAATAGAAAAATCAACTCTTATAATAGAAATTTTTTTTGGAGTTTAATGTGGGGGATCAAGAGTTTAAAAGTTTTATAAATCAAAGATGAATTTTGATGATTTTGATTTAATCCTTGAAATAAAAACCATATATGATTAATCCCTTTTTGATATTAGAATTAACATCATGAAACTTGGGTTTATTTGATGAAGAAATTTGGGGTTTATACACGTTCTTAAGTAAGAAAGATAAAATGCAGATTTTCTGAATTAAAGTGGGATTACATTGATTAATCGAAATTCCATGATGATTTTGATATGACTTGATGTTATAAATCATATACATACTTGGGTATATCATTTGGGATGAATTATAAGGAGTTTGGGATCATTTGGTAGAGGTTTTGAGGATGAATTACATTGCAACTTGTCTATAGAAATATGTAGAAAAAGGAGAAATATTTTATGATAATTTTTAGGACTGTTTTAAGCAGAAATTAGTAGTATGCTCATGAGTTCTTGTATAAAATCACGTTCTGCAGAATTTTATAGGTTTAAGTTTTTTCAAAATCGAAGCAGAAAAGCCTTAAATTGTAATATTATATTTCTGGGCCAAATGTAACTTTATCGAGAAAAAGGATTATTGGGAATTAAAATATAATCCGGGCTTGTTATAATGAGTCTGAGTTTTGAACCAATAAGTATAGGTTGAAGGTATCTACTGGAAGAATTAATTAAATCCTTTCGGTTAACAAGAGACGTTAGGAGTAATAGGAAATGTGAATAAAATGTGAATTGTTAGTTTATGGGATAAACTAGAAATCTACTACGTGTGGGATTTGTATATGGGGTGAGAGTATACCCATTTGTTGATATATATATACATAGGTGGAGCAAATACCTATAACATAATTGAGGTTTAAAATACCATGATACGTAAGATATTCGAGATATACGTATACTACGTATGAGACTTGTAATATGGGATGTGCTTATGCCCTATTGTTGATATATATATATATATATATATATATATATATATATATACCTAGCCTACTTGCTATCGACGGTAGGTTTACGCGTTGACGACAGTCATATCCTAATGAGCATTTGGGGGGATCTTTGACTTGTGCCTCGGAATATAGAACCTAGGTACGGGCTATCTGTGATAATGATAGTGATGACGGTCATATGGGTGTGTAGGTATGTGCGTAGCCCATAGGCTTGGAACTATATTCGCCTCGAATATGTGTGATTTGTGATGATGGTTCGAGTGAGATACTGAACTAATGGTCCTTTGTATAATGACGAGATGTACCCGGACATGATAACAGAGTATGAACGCACCGCAGCTGAGTCTCGGGGTGCAGTGTTGTATATATATAATAGAGTGAATGTGTGTGTATATATATATATACACTTGTGATATGATCTACTGTGTGAATTAAGTAGACATGGATGATAAAGAAATCTGAAATGAATTAAGTTGGTAAACGCTTAATTATATTAAATTGAAAAAGTGATTATCCATATTAAAAGAGAAATTGGATATATATGTATTACTTATATTGCGAGAGAAATACGTGGGAACTATATTGGGCTATGTTTAAATATTAGACTGGAAAGAATTAGTTAGTATGGAGATTGGTTGAGAGAACTCATCCTTTATCTTCTTTTTCTTACTTATTAATTTGCGCTCTTCAGTAACATTGATTGTAATGCTGTAACGATTGTAGTATTCAATGTGAGGTCAAACGATACTCGTGAGAGACTAGGTCTGGTAGGGCCTGAGAGAGCTTACATGCTATATCAACTGACCTCGCCGTGGAAACTTCGGAGGGACTTGGTTTGGAGGATTTAGAAGTGAGGCAGCGTCAGGGATTGTCCAACCATTTTAGATACACCTGGTAAAATATCGAGTGACCTTTTACCGTGGAAGCTTGCGCGGAGTAGCTTCGACTTCCATCGTTTACTGAGCCTTGAGCTAAACAGTCCCCTACCAAATGTCACATCCACTTACGTGATGTCACCATCCAGCTAAACACCGACCAATCTAAACTCGAGTAAACTAGTGTGGTATTGGGGTTGTTAAATGGTTTGGTGAGCCACCTCTGTGGTGACAGTTTTCTGATGCACACTGGTTTGGAAAAAGGCTTGTCTTGAAATTTAATGTTCATAACGTAGGACAGGCTTGCCAATATGCATTTAATGCTTGTGATGTAAAGTCTGGTAGGGAGGTCTTTCACATTAATGAAGACTAAGACATCTTGGGAAGGGGTGTTGGGCTATTTATGGGCCTCAACCACTTCAGAGATGAAGGAGTTCTTTTTAAAGATTATTGTTAGAGAGATAATATATCAGAGAGAAGTTATTACAAATCAGAGCTCTTACTCACCCACCATCGTCATTTATTGTGAATCTTTTAATGCTAAACTAGAGATCCTTCAGTGTTACTTGGTGTGTTGGCTGCCTGCCAAGGTGTATCTAGGGTGTTTACTTCTCTCTTACTTTGAATGAGTTACTTCTGAGTTTTCTTTATTATTGTTTGAGTTATACACGAGTGACTTGTGAGTTCAATATGTGTGTTGATCATATATAAGATTGTGTGTTCACTGATGTTTATTGGAGGGTTCTTGGGTTATCGTTCATCACCATACTTATAGGGGTTATACCTCAACTTGTATTACCATATTCCCAGGGTACGAGGGGACTACCCACTTACATAGTTTAATTCATCGTTTTTGCTACCCCCAACGTACATCAAATTGGTATTGTACATCAAATTCGACGACTTTAGCTTGTTTCACTACCGAAGACTTCATCCAGCGTCCACAATCCATCCCGCCCCCATTACATCTCCGATCTTCCCACTTAGGGTCAAATTTGAGTTCGCGACAACACAACCACATCACCTGCAAACCTCAACAACTTCCGAACCACAACCCAAGTACTTCCTCATCCATCCTAGTCAAAAACCACCCAACTCTACAACCATCAAGGATCAACAACCTTCGTCAGAGCAAGGCGACTCTCGTCAGCACGAAACGAACACGATCGGACTGATAAGAGGTGCGATCAGGCAAATCAAAGCCCGGTAGCCATAGGTAGTAGGTTGTAAGTCCTAGGCAAAAACAACTGCAATTTCTTAACATCGGGAGTAAATCCAACCTCCGGGACCCCTTTTTCAATTTTCGGTTGACATTGGCACCGCTATAGGGGTCTAAGGCTGCCCAGTTTAGAGGTAAGGAGACCACTAGGATTTCCATTGCCGAGTTGGGGCTTTTAATTGAAAGTAAACAAGGATGGGACCATAAATCTACTGAGGATTCTGGGTGGCCTAATTGGTCTTTGTCTAATCTTGGCCAATTTTTAAGAGGCCCAAGTGGTTAGTTGTCCAAAATTTGATTTTATT
The DNA here is from genome assembly GCA_949130495.1 of Sambucus nigra. Taxonomy (NCBI): domain Eukaryota; kingdom Viridiplantae; phylum Streptophyta; class Magnoliopsida; order Dipsacales; family Adoxaceae; genus Sambucus; species Sambucus nigra. Next base: position 632,197,749 of record OX422217.1, on the reverse strand, counting down.
TGGGTTGGAAAATTTGAGCAACCCCCAATTTCTAAAGTGTTGAAAAATATTTTATTTGGGTCCCAAAATTTTGATTCAAATATTTTTCAAGTACGTTTTGTTTGGCATGGTCATTTTCAATTTTCACCTCATGCTCGAGTACGAGCTTTTTTGAAGGAGTGGAGTGATGTATACGCATGGCATTTGGGGAAAATTTTGATTTTTCGAAGGAGGGAAAAATTTTGATTTTTAATTGTAATTTATATTATTATTAAAATAAATGAATATTCCTTTGGAATATTCTAGGTTAAGGTATTTTAGTACTTTAGTCCTTTTAGGGTCTTTATTTAGTCTCCAAGTATAACTAGAGGTTATGTTTAAGTTTTTTTTATTTGGTCCTTCTTAGTCTTTTAGCTTTTAGGGTTAGCTTGTCTAACAAGCTAAGCTGACTTTATACATAAGGTCTTTGTCCTCTATTTGTAAGGACAACTTACTTTTATAAATGAAGAATTAAAGTAGGAGTTGTCCCTATTTTATCGTTGTTGTTGTTTTGTATAATTCATCGCTTCTGCTACCCACTGCACATCAGCATACATCATCAAACAATCTGATAACGGATGTACGTGTCGAGAATTTCGGTCTGCAAGTAGTGTGAGGACTCACAAGGGCATAATATATTCCCACTTCCTATATAAGTAAGCAAAAAACTAGAGGAGACAAGTGATGTCACGGGTTAGGGATGAACCTCTCGCATCAGGTCCAAATTTATTTACTTCCCTTAGTCTATAAGTATTTTCGTCACAATTGTACAATGTCGAATATCTATGTCAACTCTTGCAATCATCTATGTTAAGTCTTGCAATCACACACAATTATTAGATGGCTATATGGCCCCACTACTTACTGGAACCATTAGGGAATCACCGCTCAATCACGAAATCCTATACGATTTAACTAACGACTAAACCCATTAAAACTAGGTTCTCGTTGGACTCGTTTTCATATTCAAAGTTCACAAATGACCCCAAGACAAACTTGATGTGCTGAACAAATTATAGTGACGCATCACTACCATTTGACTCATTAGAGTGGGATAAGTAATATGACTTACACAAAGATGTTCTCTCTCATCCTATCGATCCACAAATAAACTATGTGAATTAGGAAGTCTCTAGTCATGTAGTTGGGGATGGTGACTTTCAGCACCCCTGATTGTCACAATGACATTGTGTCTCCCTCTACCTCCACCACGCAATTGCCATAGGATCAAGATATAATGGCTCAAAGCCCATGGGGTATTTAAGCAGCTAACTAGTATAAGAGTACGGTTATTTTTGTATGAGGTCCTAAGGTTAGTGATGCCGAGTTGGGGCCTTTTGGGACAAATCTCAAGTTTGGGAGATTATAGTGGGTAACGGTCAATGGGTTCGATTTGTGTGCTCCAAGGTTGGAGCTTGCCGTTGTCACAAAGGTCAAAGAGGCGAGGAGTCGGGGTTCATTGTAGGTTTGAGAAGGCCTGTCGGTGGGCGAACAACCTTAAGGCCTCTGGATGTTGGACTCCTAAACAACAAATCCGCGATGATCTGCTATGCGGGAGGTAGTTGCCCGATTGCTACTTTTGCCATGTGAGTGACTCCCGATTCTAATTAAAATATGTAAGGGTATGTTTGATTGCCATTATTTTACATGGAAAATTAAAAATTTTAAGGTATTTTCCATATTTTAATATTGTTTGCAAAATTTTCTACATAAAGAATTTCCACGAAACTTGGTCACGTGACCTATTTTCTTTCAAAAAGCAGGAAAACAATTATGAACAACCCTCCAAATATTCTATTTCCACCTTATATTTTCCAACCCGCGTACGACCTCCTCGTCCATATCTCGACCTTACTCTCCTGCAATTAAAGGGTGCATTTGATTGCAAAGTTTAAAAATGAATTGAAAAGGATTGATTTCCATAGAAAACTATTCAGGAAATATTTTCCATGAAAAAGTATTCTGTTGGTTGCTTGATTGCTTTTATTTTCCGACTAGAAAATTAGCTATTTTCCAACTTTTGTTGTTTGATTAACATTGTTTCCAATTAGGAAGTACGAGGCTTATCGAAACTATATACGTAATAATTTATCATTTTTTCGAAAGTTTCAAATTTAAAACTTAACAAATAAATATTATTCAACTTTCAACATTTATAACCAAGACACATGTCATTAATCAATAGTAATATAAATTCAAATTGTAAATTACTTAAACATTGATTCATAACCAAAAAACCTAGAATGTCTAAAAAACTACGAACTATCCAATATGTGTCAACTGTAAGAATAATAATTAACCCAACAAAATCAAGAAGTCTTAAAACTATGAAAATAGGATGTCATTTGACGACTCAAGGCCTACCCCACCTTGTCAACAATCCAAGCACGTGCAAACTCGTCATCATCTAAGTCAATGAATATTCGATCTTATTCTTTGTCTTACTAAAAACTTTCATGAGTTGTATTATATCCGTTTTCTCTTTGTTTTTAAGTGAGTTTGCGATGTTTTCTTTTCAAATGCAACAATTTGCATTTTTTAAGCAGCCGCAATCTTTTTTGATGAATCAATAATAATAGACAAGGTAGCAGAAGCATTGTTCACAGTTTGCCTGCATTTACGCCAAACTTTTGAGTTTGGTACATGTGAGGTTTGTATGGATGTGATTGGACAGTTTGTCTCAGTTGTAACATTCTCATCTTCCTCATTTTCATCGTTTGAGCCCACCTCAACATTTTCACTAGCATAATTTGCATTCATTAGGGAAAATTCATTTCTAAATATGGTCTGATCACCCGTTGCAACGTCGTCACCAAAAATAATTCCCAAATTATGGTAGTGAAGCTACACCTTCCCCTTTAACTTCACATTAGATTTTTATAAATACAAATTATATAAACATTGATAAAAGGGAAAACATAGGGCATGAGTCTCCGATCTTTGCGGGATACAGGGGGGGTTAGATGTACGCAGCCTTACCACTACATACGCAGATAGTATATTTTTGTTACTCGAACCTATGACCTTCAGGTCACAATGGGCAACCGTACCATTGTTTCAGGTTCACCCCTTTATATAAACATTGATAAATAACCAAATTTCATTAAATTAAAATTATAAAAAAATAAATATTTGTAAATGCTACTAAAAAAAATTGATGCTATTTTAGTGTATTCTTGCCAAACATTGGGATACGCTGTGGTCCGTTCGGTGTTGGTGTCCCAGCTCAAATCTCTAACCTTGAATAGGTCACGAAGACTCGTATAATCTTTTTTCAAAGTCTTTAAACGTCTTCTTACATTTTTCTCAACAGCAAATACGCCAAATCTAGAATACGTGCTCAACCACCTTCAAAATCTGAGTTGTTGTGAATCCATTGTCCACTTGTTTTGCCCCCATTAACACTTATTAAATGAGCGTGTTTACCAACTGCTCATCCATCTCATCAGTCTAGCGAACTCTTGCTTTTTTTACATTATTCGTGACTGATTGAGAAGAGGGTTGACTAACTTCCTCAATATTAGGGTGAGGGCACGTGGTTTTGGTAGGTTTATGAATTATTAAATTACTTAAATGAACATGAAATGTTCACCAGATAATGTCAAATAGGTTTAATTGAAGCTTATCATCAAAGTGGAAGTTATGTGCCATTTTATGTCCCACGACCATGTGTTATCGCCCAGATATTGAGGAAGTTAGTTAACGCTCTTCTCAATCAGTTTAGGGTAATGCAAAGAAAGGGTAAATTCATTGGACTAATGAGATGGGTGAGGAGTTGGTAAACACTCACATTGAACAAGCTCTAGCGGGGACAAAACGAATGGATAATAGATTCACAACAACTTAGACTTTGAAGGTGGTTGAGTGCATATATTCTGGATATGGCGTAGTTATTGTCGAGAAGAATGTAAGAGGACATTTGAAGACTTTGAAAAAGGATTGTACAGATCTCCGTGAGATATTCAAGGTTAGTTATTTTGGATGAGACACCAACATCAGACGGATCCAAATGTTTGGGAAGAGTACATTAAAGTAACCCCATTTTTTAGTGGGGTTTACAATCATTAATTTTTTTATATCTTTAGTTTAATGAAATTTGGTTATTTATTAATTTTTATATATTTTATATTTAGGATAAACTTGATGCAGAGAAGTCAAAGGGGAAGGGTGTGTCTTCACTTCCATGATTTGGGTATTATTGTTGGCGATGACATTGCAACGAGTGATTGGACCTTTCCCCCAATGAATGCAAATGATACAGTGAAAATATTGAGGTGGGCGTACACGATCAAAATGAGGCAGATGAGAATGTTACTAGTGAGGCAAACCCTTCAATCACATCCAAGTGAACCTCACAAGAACCAAGCTTAAAAGTTCAAAGTAGATGTAGGCAACCCGTGGACAATGCTTTTGTTGCCTTATCAGTTATTGTTGATTGATTAAAAAAGTTTACGATTGCTTTAGAATTGCAAACTGTTGCATTTGAAAAGCAAGCAACGCAAACTCATATCAATTGGAAAGTTATATTTGACAAGATCAAGGCCATTAACGTAGAGAAAACTAATATAATGCAACTCATAAACGTTTTCGAGCAAGGCAAAGAATAAGTTCGGATATACATTTTCTTAGATGATGATGAGTTTACAAATATTTGGATTGTTGACAAGCTTGGGTAGGAGTTGTCAAATTGACATCATATTTTAATAGTTTGAAGACTTCTTGATTATTTTGGGCTAATTATTATCCTTACAGTTGGCATATATCGATAATAAATACTTTTTTTGATGTTCTAGTTTTTTGGTTATGAATCAATGATTAAGCGTTTTAATATTTGAATTTATATTAGTATTATTTTATTGAAATGTGCCTTGGGTTATAAATGTTGAAAGTTGAATAATATTTAGTAGCTGAGTTTTAAAATTAAAACTTTACAAAAAAATAAACTTATGTATATAGCTGTCAAGAGCGTCTTATTTTCTAGTTGGAAAATAATGCTTATCAAACAACAAAAGTTGAAAAATACCTAAGTTTCCAGTTGGAAAATGAAAGCAATCAAACAACCACTAGAATAGTTTTCCATGGAAAATATTTTCCTTGAATAGTTTTTCATGGATATCAATTTTTTAGTTCATTTTCCAACTTTGCAATCAAATACATTCTAACATCATACTTTATGATTAAATTAAGATGCAAAATTTTGAAGGGAATCAATCATACATTATTACACGTATTGACAATACTTGTAAGAACACAAGTCTCCGATTGAGTCTTAATGTAGTATTGGCTCAATTCCGGACAAAAACACTCGAGTCATAGGATTAAGTTCTTGAGCATCCTTCAAGCCTATGACCTGTTACAGTTGAAGACGTCGCGTCCCGCGTTTCAAGAAAACATATTTGTCGTGTTTCATTGCCTCATTTCACGTCATCAACATGAGGATTTCATAGTTTATAAAAGGTATGAATGTATTAATATATATATAGGAGCTTGGAAATTTATTTTGGGTGTTAGTATTTTTTTTGAATTCATAGTTCTAAAGATTTTGTTCTCGGACACCTTTCCGTAGAAAAATCATATCAAATTAAAAAAATCAAAAAAATATGAAACTGGCGGCCATGCATTCATGTCGAAATTATCTAGAATTAAGGTCTGAAATCTCGTTAGAAAAGTCGTTCGAACGACCTCATTCGAACGAGATTTCAAACAAAATTTTAGAATTTTTTTCTATTTTTTGGTTAGAAGTTTCGTTCGAACATACTCGTTCGAACGAGATTTCTAACAAAAAAATAGCGAGAACAGTTTTAAGCCTATTTTTTCCACTACTTTGCCCCACTTCCGTTTTGACATACTTCTTAAGTGCGAGAACTAACTTTTTGAAGACAACCTTTTCACATTCTTCTATCTCCAAGAGAGAGTTTGAGAGCAAAATCCTAAGAAGAAAAAGTTCATGTTTGAGTGTTCAGTTTTCAAAGAAAATCCTTTAAACACCTTTGTTTCACCCATATTATTTATTCCAAGTTTATATATATATATATATATCATTGCTTGGAGTGTTTAGCACCGAGTTTCACTCTACTATTTGAAGAGTTCGTTTGGGTTTCCTTCTACATCCCATAAAGAAGAAGTTCGTGTTTTTGGCTTCGGCATTCTCACATGGTGAAAGGAACTATGTGTGGTTGACGGTTGCTTCCTCGTTCCTCATTGGTGGATTCCAAGGTTCTAGTGGACTCCGGGATTGTAGGCTAAGCAGAGGTAGTTAAAATAAGACGCATGGGGGCTTGAAGGAGTCGAGTCGAGTGTTTTAAGTCATCTTTCTTGTAATTATAAATTTCGTACTTAGTGGACTTAAGGCTAGGGCCGTCCGAGGTTGTTTCCCATTGTGGGGTTTTCCTCGTACATCGCGGCGTAGTGATTTATTGTTTATTTTATCTTTGGCATAATTCACCTAGAACGCATGCTTAGGTAAAAAAATAAAATTTGGTTTAATCACTACTTAATTAATTTGGTGCTAAATTAATATTGGGTAATGTTTATGTGTATTTAATTCAAGTCTTTAATTTAATTTGGTAAAATTAGTTTGGCCTAATTTGGTAAGATTGAAAACATGTTTTAGGCAAATTTCTAGGACTTGAAGTGAATTAAGTTGGTTTAAGTGAAATTTAAATTGTGTATGTGTTCCATCATATTTCACTTGGTTTAATTTTAATTTAGAAGAAATTAAAATTTGCTTTTAGTTGAACCATCTCTCACTTCCGCATATTTATGAAAGGAAATTACTTTTTGTCCTTCAACAAGTGGTATCAGAGCCGAAGCGCTAATTTATCGCGCCAAAGATCCGTTTTTCGGCTTTTATATTTTTTGTGTTGCTTGTATTTTTAGGTGGTTTTCATTTTTTTACTCACTCTCATTTTTGTTTTGTATCTCTCGATGGGACGTCTTAATCATAATTTGTCAATTTCAAATGATAATGAAGTTTTTGCTAGTGGAATTTAATGAGCTCAATAACTGTAATGAAAATTTAAGAGAATTAAATGTGAGATTTGCAAAAAGAATTAAGTTTCTTGAAAATGAAAATTATTGTTTTAAAGCTAAAGTTGAATTTTTGCAAACCTCGCTATCTCAAAAAGATATTTTTTGTGAAAAGATCATGGACATAAATTACAATTTTACTATCTTAGAAAAGTCCAGGAAAGAGAGTGATTGTCAAGAAAAGACTCTTAGGGACAAGTTTGCTCACATTGAGGGGGAGCATGATAACCTTCTAGGAGTTATAGAAAATTTAAAGAAGGAGTTTCGTAAATTTGAGGAGTCTAATTTATTACTTGAGTCCGAAATTTTAAAAATGAAAAATAATTTTCAAGACTCGAGTAGTAGTTGTAATGGTTTTAGCTCATCTTGTTCAAATACTTCCATTGCTAAAGCTAAGACCATTATTTATTTTAGAGCATCAACTTTTTCCAAGGACTTTAGAAAAGGTCACATCTTAGGTAACATTCCTTGTGTTTACACATGCTTGCATTGTGGTAGGAAAGGTCACCTTAGGTCATTTTGTTTTGATATTAAAAGAAGCCCCAAGAAGTCTATGTTTAGCATTTCATTAGTTCCCAAATCCCATCTGTTTAAATATACATCTATATGGGTTAGGAAATCATTTTTAGACGCGCTAGATATTAGATTTGTTGATTCTCATTTGCTTTCACATGAAACCTCCCTTGCTAAATTTAAAGGTTGAATGTGTTAGTTTTGTTTGCATACTCTAGCTTTTTATGCTTCATATTATATATCATTGCTAGGTGTATGCATGTTTAGTCATTTTCTAGTCATTGCTTTATTTCATATCTCATGCTAGAAATCATGACTTGTTTATCTTTTGTATTATATTTTTTGTTGTCATTAAATGAAAAAATACAAAAAGATTTTTGTTTAACATTTGTGTTTTATTTTTTGGTAATTTAAGATTAATGAAAAATACAAATGATTTTTTTTTGTATTTTGAGTACATATTTTTAATTTTTGGTTAAAAAAAATTCAAAAACTCGAAAAGATTTTTTTTGTGTGTATTTTAGTTTGACACACTCTATATGGCATATACTTGTATTTGAATCCCATCTTTTACGCTCCCATGTGGCTAGAACTTTTAGTTTAGATTGTTAATCCTTATTATGTTCTTTACCATGCCTACATGGAGTAGTTGGATTTTGTGTTGATTAAATGGATTCTTTTTTTTATATGCCTCAATTCACACATGCACGAGCTCTTTTGAAATTTAATCGTCACATGTTATATTTGAGCTTTGTGAGGTGTTCTCCTACCAATCTTGTCATCTACATATTTGTGACCTAGGAGGACTAGTGCATGTCAAAATCCATTGCACGTGAGATTTGTGAGATATAAAAAAATGTTATATATGAATGTGCACGGGGAAGGGCTCCGAAAGGATTTGTTATCCTTTGCGAATAGTAAGCCACTATTTATTTGGACCTAAAAGAAATACGTGGTCCAAATGCCTAAAAATAGAATAATGGCATTAAAAGAAAAATAATTGCCAAGGCTTATGTTTAATTGATATTATCATTTAAAAGAATAATATATGCTTATTGAGGCAGATTGGATGGTATATCAACGGTTTGCACAATGTCCGTTTATCCTAGTTGTCCTTTCATTGTCATGACTCTATTGGTTTGTAGAATCATCAAAAGTCTAGGCTTGTATGCATTATGTATATTTGTTCATTGAGTTCAATTTATATTGTCACATAGGGTTATATTCAAATGTGATGGAGTTTGAAATCAATTGAGAACTCCATGAACATGTTTTAAGTGATTTGGTCTAAATTTAATTGTTACTGGTTCACACCCCAATACTTCCGTTTCCATATGACACATTTTTGCCATTCGAGTATGAAAAACTTATCGTATTTTGTGTCATTTGTGTGTTTATATCTATATATACTTGCATGAGCATTATTGGTATATTTAGTCTATGTATATATATGATATTTTTCTATCTTTGCCTTACTTTCTAGTCCATCTATGCTATAATTCATAATTGGTATCTATCTAGTTGCACTCTTTGTTGATATCACATGCTTAATACTTTATGTATCATATTGGTATCATTTTCTTGAATCTTAGTTGGTATCCATAATTATTTGTTGATTCAATTATGCATTTGTTGCCCATATGCTTTCATGTTCTTATCACTTTCAACTTCATCGTGTTTAAAATTAGTTTGTATCCTTTGTCTATTCCTGAACAAAAAGGGGGAGAATGATAGGAGGACAAATGGTATCTAATCCTATTGTAATCGTATCTTAGTTTAGGAGATTTAACTTAGGGAGAGAGCGTTATCTTCTTAGGTGGATCATAGTTGATAAAGGGGAGAATTAATTTAGGCGGAGTATTTATTTTACATGCATTTAATATCCTTGATATTCCCTATGCGTTTAATAGTTTTCTTAAGTGTGCAGGAATTCTTCTAAGTGGAAACTTTCATCGGCAAAGATATTGATCCTTGGGTTTTTGAGTCAAGCTATGTAATTTTTTATTTTGGGTGGGATTTGCTTTATAGTTCGAAAGTAGAGCTTGACGGCCCTTTAGGATTTTTGTTTGGTTTTTGTCCCGAAATAGCCGAAGGGGGAGATTTATAAGGACACAAGTCTTAGTGTAGTATTGTCTCAATTCCGTACAAAAACACTTGAGTCATAGGATAAAGTTCTTGAGCATCCTTCAAGCCTATGACCTGTTACAGTTGAAGACGTTGCGGCCCGCGTTTCAAGAAAACATCTTTGTCGCGTTTCAGTGCCTCGTTTCACGTCATCAACATGAGGATTTCATAGTCTCCAAATGGTATGAATGTATATATATATATATATATATATATATATATATATATATATATATATATATATATATATGAGATTGGAAATTTATTTTGGGTGTTAGTAATTTTTTGTTAATTTTTTTTGAATTCATAGTTCTAAAGATTTTGTTCTCGGACACCATTCCGTAGAAAAATCATATCAAATAAAAAAAAATCAGAAAAATACGAAACTGGCGGCCACGCGTTCGTATCAAAATTATCTAGAATCAAGGTCTGAAATCTTGTTAGAAAAGTCGTTCAAACGACCTCGTTCGAACTAGATTTCAAACGAAATTTCGGAATTTTTTTCTGTTTTTTCGTTAGAAGTTTCGTTCGAACATACTCGTTCGAACGAGATTTCTAACGAAAAAAATAGCAGGAACAGTTTTAAGCCAGTTTTTTCCACTTTCCCACTACTTTGTCCCACTTCCTTTTTGACATACTTCTTAAGTGCGGGAACTAACTTTTTGAAGACAACTTTTTCACATTCTTCCATCTCCAAGAGAGAGTTTGAGAGCAAAATCCTAAGAAGAAAAAGTTCATGTTTGACTGTTCATTTTTCAAAGAAAAATCCTTTAAACACCGTTATTTCACCCATATTGTTTATTCCAAGTTTATATATATATATAATAAAGTAGGATGGTGTTTTCACTATTCATAAGTTGGGGGCATACTTTGTGGTTGAGATTGAAGCCACCTAGGCGCGAAATGAAGGGTTGAGATTAATTTGCACTTAACACATTCCCCCAAACCCTATCTCATCCACCTCCCTCTCATTCATTTCTTCTCTGTCCCCGTTTCAAGACAAACCCTCCCAACACTTACCCTATTCTTCGCCGCCCTACGCCTGCACTGTCTCCCTACGCCTCCACCGCCCGCATCTGGCAGGTAATCTCTCCCACAAATGGAGGTTTCTAATTTAGGGTTTCAATTTAGGTTTTTTATTAATTTTGGGTTTCGATTTTGGGTTTTTATTTCAATAGTGGGTTGTTGTGTACTTTTGGGTTTCGATTTTGGGTTCTTAGTTGCGAATATGTTTTACATTTCGATTTTGGGTTCTTAGTTGCATATATATGTTTGTGTTTCATTTTTGTGCTAGATCTACACAATGTGTTTTGATATTTGAATTAGTTATATCCACATTTGACACATGATTGTGCAGGTAAAATTAGGACATTATTGTAGATTGATTTCATTCAGAACATCGCTTGGAAGCAAATTGCGAGGATTAAAATTTAGTTAGGTCTATACTTTTTTTTTAATCTTAGATCTTTAGAGTTTATTTTGTGTCTTTTTATTTCTGTTGTATTACACTCTCATGAATATCCCGATTTGACATCATTATTGTAGATTAATTTAATTCAGAACATCACTTTGAAGCACATTGCGAGGATTCAAATTTAATGAGGTCATTAGCTCCATACATATTGTGGGAGATCAAATTTGGTTTTTTTATGCATAATATATATTATAATTTGTTCTATTCTTTCATTTTGCTGGTACAAACTATGTTGTGTCTTCAATATCTACCACAATCGATCAATGTATGGATATTGTTATATATTGTTTGTCAATTTGATTGGGGCTCCGAATGTATTATTTTCCAGTTTATTTAATTTTGTTGGTTGCATGTGTATCGGTTATTTCTTTTTTGTTTCTTATATAAGCAATATATAGTTTTCATAATTAGTGTGTTAGAATTTCAAATGACAGATTCATTTTTCTTTCATCTCTCTTTAGGAAAATATGTCCCTATGTTCGTGTTTTATTTTAAACCAGTATAGTAAGTTACTGTTTGAGATTTTTCAGTTGAAAAAGATAGATGTATTGGGGGTTTTGACTGAAGTTTCATAAAATCAAGGTTTGACTGATGTATTGGGAGTTTAGCTAAAGTTTAAAATGTCCACTTCATAGCTACATGTATAAGTCTATGATGCATATTACTGAAGCATATTCTGAGCTACTGACGCATAACTTGCTTTTAATCTCCTAATGAAGGATTTCAGTAGCTATTGTTAATTCATAAGCTTAGCATCGATGGTACAATATTGCTTAAATATTAAATAGTTTATATATAGTTTAGATTCGGACATGTCATGTGTTTGTATAAATCTCGCATCTTTAAACATTTTTAGTGTTGCATGTATATATTTATGCTTTTAATTACCAATTCTGATTTTAAGCCACTTTCTACAAATTATTTTGAATAATGATCTTTAGGGTACTTTTGGCACGTTCATGTATATCACAACGGTTCCTTATATCTTAGCTGATTGTTTGCTTTGTAAATTGATTAATAGGAATAACTGTTTGCCTTATATTGTGACCTCAATTTTTTATTTCATAGGATTCAAAACCAACCTAAAAAAGATGACCTAGTAGTCATTTTGTTAAATACTTTTTAGAAACCTACATTATTATTCAAAAACATGTATGAACATGTTCTATTTGTATTTTAGGCATGCATTTTAAGCATGTATTCAAAAACATTGTTCTCCATTTGTTCATTCCACCCTTTTCTTCTTTTACGTGTTTTTGGTTGTGCATAGATTCTTTATAAAGGTGCGAAGCCAAGAAAGATAAACTGATATAGTTTGGGATAACTACTTTCATAATTAGTGTATACATTTGCATTTAGCAATTTATTTGGATACCAATTACGAGGATCTCTCTTACATAAATGAAATCCTAAAATTCCACCCTGTGAGAGAAGGTCAGGACGGAATGGAGATAAAGTTTTATTTTGAGTACGTTGTGCTACCTACGACTCAATGTTAGTGAGAAAGAATAATGATACGCCCTTACGATAAGTGGAATTTTGGAGAAGCCCACTGATCAATCCATAAGTTGAATGTATACCTATATGAGCATATTTATAGGTAGAGTGAGTGCCTATATGGACTGTACATGAGAATTAGGTTCGTGGGTACCGATTACGAACAATACATGTACTTTGGGTGTGGTTCGAGTAGACATTTCAAACTTTTAAGTCCTTAACGCGTGATATGAGGACATTCTATTGGAGTATGACATTTAGGGTATATAAATTGTGTAAAATATAGCTCACAAATTGTCTACTCATGTGCGATGAAATATATGTACATATATTAGTGCTCGAGATGTGATCCGGAGACAAGTAATTAATAACTATTGGTGATCGAAGTGAAATTCCGAGCCAATAACCCCAAAAGTGTTATAGAAGGGGGTGATTATAAAATAAGTGTTGGTAGTATATGTTATGTGTAAGATATATATACCTATTGATTTTTACTACTTATGTGCGATAGTAAGTGTGCTTAATCTCTGTATTGGGGTCGATGATGTTCCGGACCAATACATGGGGGATCGATTTGGGGCCGATATTTTTTCGAACCAAATCAATGATAAATATTGAGATTGACGGAAGGTCTGAACCGACATGTGCATTACATTTACCTTGGGGTCGAGGAATTTCCGGACCAATGTAAATGATAGGATTATTATGGCCGATGATTTTTGCCGGACCAATTTTCCTTAAAGTATATATTGTGTATGAAATATATACCTTATAATATTCTACTTATGAGTGATAGTAGGCACTTAGATGTTATATAGAGATATACATCGAATGGGTAAATTAAGTAGGGAGAAACTTAATTCCAAGAATTAATGTTGGATTGGGAAATCTTTGAGAAATTAAGTAGTGAGACTTAATTATAATATATGCGGCATGGGTAACGTGCGATAAGAAGTTATTACGAAGCAAGGCATGTACTTGGGGCGACCGTTAGGATGTGATGATTTGACATTGGGTATTAGAGGATGCAATTATGTCTTGGGTCCTTAGCCTTAATACCAGCCTTATCCTAATTTCGAGGACGAAATTCCTTTGCAATGGGGGAAGTATGTAACACCCCGTATTTCTGAATATTCCATTTAATTAGATTGGATAATTAAATGAGAAAAATATTCCATTTAATTAGATTGGATAATTAAATGAGAAAATGCCGGCTTAATTTAAATTACGTAAGAGTAGTAATTTAAAGAGTTTTTATTTAAAATTGTAATTTTGGTATATTAATCGAAAGATAGATACCGATAAATATTGCCTCATTTTATTTACTTAGTGCGAGTGGTAAATAGTTACTTAACGCGTGTAGACCGTGTTGGGGTGAGAACGAGTAATATTTTTTTTAGTGACTCAAATGATAATTTAGAGGTCACCAATGAGTCCGAAAGGGTCAAATTAGTCAAAATAGTATACCCGGGGGTACTCGTTGAGTCCCGGGGTAATTTTGGGTTAAACCGAGATCGTTCGGGGGCGTTTTGGTCTTTTAACATATGAGGGTATGATGACCTACGAAATTGAGAGTTTTATATCAGCCATATGATAGAGGAATTAGGGTTAGAACACCCATAACAACACCAATACCATTAGAGAGAGGAGAGGCACAACTTTCTAAGGCAAAAGAAGATTTGGGAAGAATTCAAAGGGATTTTTACCATCAACTTGTTGGGGAAGAAGGATTGAAGGATGAAGATCATCAATCATCAACAAGAACCACGAAATCAGACCCTACTGATCATAAGGCAAGTTGTTTATTGCAAACATCTTAAAGTTATAATACCCATGTGTAGGGTTTTGAATAGTTTTGTTTAAATCAATATTTTGATTGGAGGAAGACGATATTTATGCATGTTGGGATAGGAATCGCATGTAGAATGATTTAACCTATGTAGAGGGTTAATATTCAGATTAGATTTGATGATTTTTCGGATTAAAATATGGGTTTTGAATGAAAATATGGGAAGAACACCATAACTAGGGTTTCAAGAATTTTGGGGTTTAATTCATTATTTCTTTAAAGGAATTGGAGTTTTGATGTATTTGATTACGTTAGAAACTATCCTAGTATATGTGGAAATATGTTAGGATCATTGGGTCGAAGTTTGGTGGACTGTAATGGAGTTGATGTTTTGTTAATGGAGGAAACGTCTCAACGAAGAAGACAGACTGCGTCGGTCCCTGTTCGATCGATCGATCGATATAGAACTATCGATCGATCGACGAAGTCGATCGATCGAACCCAGCCGTCGATCGATCGACGCAAGCTGTTTTCTCAAAATTTTTGTGTTTAAATCCTTCGCTGAGTTTGGGAATGAATGGGTATTTTAGGATTTACATTATACTTATATGGGAGTAAGAATAAGACCAGTAGGTATATGTTGAGGTCCAATAAGGCCATTGGGTGTAGGGCTTGGATTATGAACCGAGGAGAATAATCCGATTTAGTAGAGTATCGGGGAATTCGGAATTTGAGTTACGGGGCGAAGTAAATTCAATTTAAGTAATAGACCAGTAGGGTAAGCAATAACTACTGAAATTATATGTAAGGGGTAACTAGAACCCTTAGAGTTGTGTGTATACTCAAATAAATACGATTAATGAGATAAATCGTAAAGCGAATATTATACGGTAAATATATGAGATTAAAATATTACGTACGTATACGATTAATAGGTCGGGCGTGTACCTACTGAATTATGTGATCTTTTAGGTAGAGAGATTATACCTAAATTAATTATGTTAGGGTCGATGAGATATTTCGAACTAACATAAAGTTATTATAAGTTTGGGGTCGATGAGAAATACCGAACCAAACTTTGAACTGGTGTCGCGATGAGAGAGTCCCGAACCAGGATATGTGTATATAGATTTTTAAAAATAATTGGGGTCGATGTATCATGCCGAACCAATTCTTACTTGGGGTCGATGAATCATTCCGAACCATGAGTCCTTTATGTGTATAAAAGGGGAAAAATAGCTGTGACTAATATTTAGTATATATTGTGTGTGAAATATATATACCTGATGATATTCTACTTCCGTGTATTAGTAGATTGATATATTATGTATTTAAAGATACATACTGAATTGGTAAGTTGAGTAGTGAAACTTAATTACGAAATGAACCTTTAGATAGAGAAAATCTATTTAGTAATTCAAGTAGCGAAACTTAATTACATAAGAGGGAAAGTTAAAAATTGTGGGAATTGTAGTAATTTTAGTAAGTGAAACTAAATGAGAAGTCTTGGTAAAAGATAACATAGATTATATGTTACTTGGGAATTAATTAACATACGCGTGATGTTAGAAAAACGGTTGTACTGTATGGGCGGTACTGGAACTTGGGTACAGATAAGTTCAGTTTACTACTTTGGTTTAGTTAGCTTGAGAAATACGGCTAGATAAACTAAGTGTAGAACGTTAGGTGTGCACAAAAGATGAGGGGTGAGTTAACTCAAGAGAGTGTACGAGAACCTAACATGTGTAATCAATAACCGCATTTTATATTGTGATAAACGCTTGCAAAATGTTTTCAAAATGTTTTGAGTACTAACTCTTGCTATAAAATATTTTCAAAACCTTTTAGGTGTCCAGCCACAAGGATGCCAGGTATGATGATTCCATTCCAGAGACTCGGAGCTGTAGCACAGTGGATGCTTACAGGATTTTGACTAGGCGATATCTCTCATTCAGATCTAGTACAGGATCTCACACTATTCTATGTATGGACTTGTTGTCCGGTTTTAGTCTAAGTTATTGGTTTCAGTCTGGTGGTTACTCTATTGTTGTTTGGGTTTTCTTTAGCCGATAGTTTATTCGGTAATACTTTTATTCTGTTGTAATTTTACTTGTTGTTTGATTTATAGTACATGATTATTTGTACTTTGTTCCGCATGGTTGATTTATCGGTTTTAAGAAAGATAAAATTTGGCACCGGTCTAATTTTACTTAGGGTATTAGTAATTAAAAAGTTTTCGACAGTGATGCTAAGAATGAACCATTTGAGAAACTTGTTTTAATTTAATAAAGGACTGATCACCCGATGTTTAAATTAGGCGGGGTGTCACAGATGGTATCAGAGCGTCAGGTTCTAGTGTCCATAGGATCTTTACGGCTTACTACGTTTTCAGCGTATCGCTTGATTGATATAGAGCCCTATCTTAGGATGATTGTACTCCCCTACGTACGTAGTTTACGTTCTCCTGCTATTTAATAAACGTAGTGTTATATATATACGAGTCCGATTGGTCATGGTACGTCGAATATGGTGGTAAGTCCAGCATTGATGTTAGCAGGACTACAGGAGGGAGGAGCTCGGCATAAAGCATGGGGTGTTCGAAGATGGCAATCATAGGAGAGATGACCGTGGTCGAGGTCACTCCTAGCGTGTAATGGAAGTAAATGCTGCAAGGGTTGTTGAGGCATAGCAGGCATTTTCCAAGTGTCGCGACGGCAAGAGGGATGCTAGTCTAGACCGCCCAATGCAGTGATAGTGGGAGTAGGTCTGAAGAAAATTTGATGAGAACGAGCCGTAAATGTGATAAAATGGCGACTGTGCATGTTAACCAATGGAAGTAGTATGTCCAGAGGTTTTGGCAGTTAGGACGAAATAGAAATACTCAGAAGTGAAAATTTGAGTAAAATTTTTGGAGACAACGTGGCGGAGATGCAAATCACCGCATTCGGACCGAAGGTCCGTATATATAAATAGAAGAACTTTACGTATAGTTTAACCGAAAAGTTCTCCAATGATGATTCAGAAGCGTAGTGAATGGGAATATATGAACCCCTCACATGTAAGCCTGGTTGAGGCCAATCGTAAGAGAGAAATTATCCTGTGAAGTGAACTTGTACCGATGAGATAGGTATAAGGGAAAAGAGCCCTTGAGAAAATGGACTCTCGAGTTATAGCTTGCAATTTTTGGTAAAACTCTTCTTGAACGACTTATGTATATGAAGGCAGTATGGTACTTCTTACAAGGTTGGTGTAAATGCTCCTAGGAGCGAAGTCAAGAGAGTTTAAAGATTTAGTCAATGAGTAAGACTGAATGTAATGGGCTGGTGCAAGCCATAAGTGGAAACTCACTAGTGGATTTAATGATTAGATCCTAAGTCGGGACTGTTAAGTCCCATAGTGCGTTCCTCTTGGTCAGCAGAACTAAGGGAACCAAGATGATAGTGTTCAGGATCGAGACTACCCAGTCCGAGACGAGGGGTACCCAAACCGGTCAGCATGGCCTGGAGCCAGGAATGTTTTTGAAAAGATGTCTAGTGTGGATTCTAGGGCCACGCGTTTTATTTTTAGCTGGAAGTTATTTGAAGAAATAATAACTCCAATCATTTTTGCATTTCGGAGAGGACAAGCGTGTTATGTCCGGGAACCATCTAAATCACCCGAGCGATGGATAAGGAAGTATATGAGTTTTAGCCTCAAGTGAATGGGGTATATGACGACTCCTCACCCGAAAAAGGGTCGAGTTGTCATTATTCATCGAAATGTGAGAAATTTCGGAGATTATGAACATCTCTTAGTAATTGATTTCGGTGTGTGGGAACCTAAATGATGTGAGTCAATGTTTGTGGTATGACTGCTGAGCGGAGAGATCGAGCTCGCTGTTGTAGTTAGTGCTAAAGACTTAGTGATAGTATAAGCGTAATGAAACTGACTCCTTTAGCAATATTGGAGTATGGTTGCACATATTGTCGAGAGATCGAATTTGAGTATATCGACTATGTGTTGTTCCGATAATGCTCAGTAAGAATACATGGGGAGAAGTCCCTTGTTTAAGTTCGGTTGCGAAAGGGTATACGACTGAATTTTTATGCACGTCAGGAGATGAGACTTTGTTAGATGCTAGGACATCAGTGGAGCCGGTAGTGTTGTGGAGAAACACTGAAAGGCTTACCTCACCACGAAGGGATAAGTGGGACTTTGTGGGCAAAGATTTGATTTTTGTCTCTAGGGTATTGAGAATACCCACAAGATTTTAGTCACGTCGTGTAGACTAGGCCAGAGTTGAAGAAAAGCATGTTACGGGTGCGACATTTGCAATGTCTTTGCAAATGTACCCGGAGAAAAGGGTGTATGGGCACCCTAGTCAATTGAATTCCTTAGACATCCGAAATAGAGGGATGCGGAATATTTTTGGTACGACGGTGGGGAAATTAGGAAGCAAGTTGCATCGATGAAATGGGTTGAACGTCATGGGAGATGGACGATGATCCAAGATTATATGTGCTGAGAGATCCATCACACCCTATTGGATGAAAGTCGGTGGGAAACCGTTCAAAGGTTATCTCTTGATATGGGAGACCTAACTGTGGTGAAGAAGTAGCGCAAGTTTATCTCTTGACTGAGTGTTGAGGGTGACCTACATGTTACTAAACTGTTGATTCTTATCAAATAACCAACCTCAAAAGGTGCGCCAATTGCGAAGAGTGCACGGATTGTAAAGTATAACAAACCCGGAGAGAGAGGGGAATAGAGTACCACTTGAGGAAAGATGACGTAAGTGGGAAGCGATGTTGAGAGGAGACATAGTGAGATTGTCTTCAGATACACCTCTAGTTATAGAGCGAGTTAGACTCGAAATGAGCAACTGGAATGTAGTAGTGAACCTACATTTCCAATGATGGAATGAGGAGACAAACTTATAAATTATTGATGGGTTGTGAACATCATAATTTAGCCAACATTTCGTTGGGGGTAGCGAAATGGGGTGACCAGGATGGATTAGTGTATAGTTGAAAAGGGAGAGTGCACAAGTGCACGATGCCGCTCTATATGATTGTGAATCAGGATGAAATCCTAAAATTCCACCTTATGAGAGAAGGTCAGGAAGGAATGGAGATAAAGTTTTATTTTGAGTACGTTGTGCTACCTACGACTCAATGTTAGTGAGAAAGAATAATGATACGCCCTTACGATAAGTGGAATTTTGGAGAAGCCCACTGATCAATCCATAAGTTGAATGTATACCTATATGAGCATATTTATAGGTAGAGTGAGTGCCTATATGGACTGTACATGAGAATTAGGTTCGTGGGTACCGATTACGAACAATACATGTACTTTGGGTGTGGTTCGAGTAGACATTTCAAACTTTTAAGTCCTTAACGCGTGATATGAGGACATTCTATTGGAGTATGACATTTAGGGTATATGAATTGTGTAAAATATAGCTCACAAATTGTCTACTCATGTGCGATGAAATATATGTACATATATTAGTGCTCGAGATGTGATCCGGAGACAAGTAATTAATAACTATTGGTGATCGAAGTGAAATTCCGAGCCAATAACCCCAAAAGTGTTATAGAAGGGGGTGATTATAAAATAAGTGTTGGTAGTATATGTTATGTGTAAGATATATATACCTATTGATTTTTACTACTTATGTGCGATAGTAAGTGTGCTTAATCTCTGTATTGGGGTCGATGATGTTCCGTACCAATACATGGGGGATCGATTTGGGGCCGATATTTTTTCGAACCAAATCAATGATAAATATTGAGATCGACGGAAGGTCTGAACCGACATGTGCATTACATTTACCTTGGGGTCGAGGAATTTCCGGACCAATGTAAATGATAGGATTATTATGGCCGATGATTTTTGCCGGACCAATTTTCCTTAAAGTATATATTGTGTATGAAATATATACCTTATAATATTCTACTTATGAGTGATAGTAGGCACTTAGATGTTATATAGAGATATACATCGAATGGGTAAATTAAGTAGGGAGAAACTTAATTCCAAGAATTAATGTTGGATTGGTAAATCTTTGAGAAATTAAGTAGTGAGACTTAATTATGATATATGCGGCATGGGTAACGTGCGATAAGAAGTTATTACGAAGCAAGGCATGTACTTGGGGCGACCGTTAGGATGTGATGATTTGACATTGGGTATTAGAGGATGCAATTATGTCTAGGGTCCTTAGCCTTAATACCAGCCTTATCCTAATTTCGAGGACGAAATTCCTTTGCAAGGGGGAAAGTATGTAACACCCCGTATTTCTGAATATTCCATTTAATTAGATTGGATAATTAAATGAGAAAAATATTCCATTTAATTAGATTGGATAATTAAATGATAAAATGCCGGCTTAATTTAAATTACGTAAGAGTAGTAATTTAAAGAGTTTTTATTTAAAATTGTAATTTTGGTATATTAATCGAAAGATAGATACCGATAAATATTGCCTCATTTTATTTACTTAGTGCGAGTGGTAAATAGTTACTTAACGCGTGTAGACCGTGTTGGGGTGAGAACGAGTAATATTTTTTTAGTGACTCAAATGATAATTTAGAGGTCACCAATGAGTCCGAAAGGGTCAAATTAGTCAAAATAGTATACCCGGGGGTACTCGTTGAGTCCCGGGGTAATTTTGGGCTAAACCGAGACCGTTCGGGGGCGTTTTGTTCTTTTAACATATGAGGGTATGATGACCTACGAAATTGAGAGTTTTATATCAGCCATATGATAGAGGAATTAGGGTTAGAACACCCATGACAACACCAATACCATTAGAGAGAGGAGAGGCACAACTTTCTAAGGCAAAAGAAGATTTGGGAAGAATTCAAAGGGATTTTTACCATCAACTTGTTGGGGCAGAAGGATTGAAGGATGAAGATCATCAACAAGAACCACGAAATCAGACCCTACTGATCATAAGGCAAGTTGTTTATTGCAAAAATCTTAAAGTTATAATACCCATGTGTAGGGTTTTGAATAGTTTTGTTTAAATCAATATTTTGATTGGAGAAAGATGATATTTATGCATGTTGGGATAGGAATCGCATGTAGAATGATTTAACCTATGTAGAGGGTTAATATTCAGATTAGATTTGATGATTTTTCGGATTAAAATATGGGTTTTGAATGAAAATATGGGAAGAACACCATAACTAGGGTTTCAAGAATTTTGGGGTTTAATTCATTATTTCTTTAAAGGAATTGGAGTTTTGATGTATTTGATTACGTTAGAAACTGTCCTAGTATATGTGGAAATATGTTAGGATCATTGGGTCGAAGTTTGGTGGACTGTAATGCAGTTGATGTTTTGTTAATGGAGGAAACGTCTCAACGAAGAAGACAGACTGTGTCTGTCCCTATTCGATCGATCGATCGATCTAGAACTATCGATCGATCGAACCCAGCCATCGATCGATCGACGCAAGCTGTTTTCCCGAAAATTTTGTGTTTAAATCATTTGCTGAGTTCGGGAATGAATGGGTATTTTAGGATTTACATTATACTTATATGGGAGTAAGAATAAGACCAGTAGGTATATGTTGAGGTCCAATAAGGCCATTTGGTGTAGGGCTTGGATTATGAACCGAGGAGAATAATCCGATTTAGTAGAGTATCGGGGAATTCGGAAATTGAGTTACGGGCGAAGTAAATTCAATTTAAGTAATAGACCAGTAGGGTAAGCAATAACTACTGAAATTATATGTAAGGGGTAACTAGGACCCTTAGAGTTGTGTGTATACTCAAATAAATACGATTAATGAGATAAATCGTAAAGAGAATATTGTACGGTAAATATATGAGATTAAAATATTACGTACGTATACGATTAATAGGTCGGGCGTGTACCTACTGAATTATGTGATCTTTTAGGTAGAGAGATTATACCTAAATTAATTATGTTAGGGTCGATGAGATATTCCGAACTAACATAAAGTTATTATAAGTTTGGGGTCGATGAGAAATACCGAACCAAACTTTGAACTGGTGTCGCGATGAGAGAGTCCCGAACCAGGATATGTGTATATATATTTTTAAAAATAATTGGGGTCGATGTATCATGCCGAACCAATTCTTACTTGGGGTCGATGAATCATTCCGAACCAAGATTCCTTTATGTGTATAAAAGGGGAAAAATAGCTGTGACTAATATTTAGTATATATTGTGTGTGAAATATATATACCTGATGATATTCTACTTTCGTGTATTAGTAGATTGATATATTATGTATTTAAAGATACATACTGAATTGGTAAGTTAAGTAGTGAAACTTAATTATGAAATGAACCTTTTGATAGAGAAAATATATTTAGTAATTCAAGTAGCGAAACTTAATTACATAAGAGGGAAAGTTAACAATTGTGGGAATTGTAGTAATTTTAGTAAGTGAAACTAAATGAGAAGTCTTGGAAAAAGATAACATAGATTATATGTTACTTGGGAATTAATTAACATACGCGTGATGTTAGAAAAACGGTTGTACTGTATGGGCGGTACTGGAACTTGGGTACAGATAAGTTCAGTTTACTACTTTGGTTTAGTTAGCTTGAGAAGTACGACTAGATAAACTAAGTGTAGAACGTTAGGTGTGCACAAAAGATGAGGGGTGAGTTAACTCAAGAGAGTGTACGAGAACCTAACATGTGTAATCAATAACCGCATTTTATATTGTGATAAACACTTGCAAAATATTTTTAAAATGTTTTGAGTACTAACTCTTGCTATAAAATATTTTCAAAACCTTTTAGGTGTCCAGCCACAGGGATGCCAGGTATGATGATTCCATTCCAGAGACTCGGAGCTGTAGCACAGTGGATGCTTACAGGATTTTGACTAGGCGATATCTCTCATTCAGATCTAGTACAGGATCTCACACTATTCTATGTATGGACTTGTTGTCCGGTTTTAGGCTCAGTTATTGGTTTCAGTCTGGTGGTTACTCTATCGTTGTTTGGGTTTTCTTTTGCCGATAGTTTATTCGGTAATACTTTTATTCTGTTGTACTTTTACTTGTTGTTTGATTTATAGTACATGATTATTTGTACTTTGTTCCGCATGGTTGATTTATCGGTTTTAAGAAAGATAAAATTTGGCACCGGTCTAATTTTACTTAGGGTATTAGTAATTAAAAAGTTTTCGACAGTGATGCTAAGAATGAACCATTTGAGAAACTTGTTTTAATTTAATAAAGGCCTGATCACCCGATGTTTAAATTAGGCGGGGTGTCACAATGGAGCTTATAATATCAGACTCTAATTGAATTTTATAAGATATGGAGCTTATAATATCAGATGTTTACATCTGATATTATGATGATTCTAATATAACCCATGTTTGCATGACCCTAATTCACGGTTTAGTTATTGTGCGTGACGTGTTTTGAGTGTTCTTTATTTGATTTTTTTGTTTACTTCCTTGATAATTTAGCCACGAAACAAAGATTTATGCGCATGATACTGTTTGCTATTTGCTATTTGCTATTTTTTCCTTTATTTGATTCTTTAATTTTTTTGGTTAATGCAGTGAACATGGGTCCGGGTAGACACATAATAAAGTCAAGATAATTCTCCTCGCCCACACTTGAGACTAATTAGGTGCACATATGCGGGGTTGTCACCTGCTGTAACTATTACTTTCATGTATGAATTTGAGATCCATATAATTGAAGAGATCATAGACATTGATCTTGACACCGAACAGGTTATTGTGGTTAACTCCAAGGCATACACGTATAACGATGAAGAGCTCGATTTAATTTGTTTTTATTTGTTCATAAACAAATCTTTAAATGTATATTTGGTTTGGTTCAGTCATAAATAGAGCTTTAATTTGGTTTATATATAGTTATACCTCTATATTTGGTTCATTTTGTTCATATTGGTTCGATTTGTTCATATATAGCTATATATATTTGGTTCAGTTTGTTCATATTGGTTCGAGTTGTTCATATATAGCTATATATGTAGAGCGTAGCTTTAATTCATATATTTATTCTCTTATAATCAAGTGGTCTCGAGCTATGTTTTGAGCGGCATGAGAGCCTCTAATGTACGAGATGGACAAAATCGCTGGGTGAGCACAACTGGCAAGGTGAAGCCACTTTCTAGCTGCGAAACACTTCCAGCCCAAGTTGATCGAATAAAGAAGGTGAAGCCATTGGTTCGGTTTGTTCATGAGCGTAGCTTTAATTTGGTTTATATTGGGTTATACATGTATATTTTGTTCACTTTCTTCATATTGGTTCGGTTTGTTCATATATAATTATATATGTAGAGCATAGCTTTAATTTGGTTTGTATTATAGAGCTGAGATTTTGGTTTGTTAATGAGATTTAGTTCATATATTTCTTCTCTTATAATATGGTGGTCTCGAGCAATGTTTTGAGGGACCTAGGAGACTTTAATTTAGTTCGTATTTGGTTCGGTTTGTTCATAAGCATAGCTTTATTTTGGTTTACATATAGTTATACCTTTATAATTGGTTCATTTTGTCCATTTGGTCCATTCCTATATTGCAGCAGATTCAGGTATGCTCAAATGCACTTAGTCCCCTCACCTTAAGGTATGCTCAAGTGCATTTGTTGAATCTGCTAAGTGCATTTGAGCATTTGAGAAGATTCAACATTTCAACATGTTGCAATAGTCCCCTCTCCTTAAGGCTGATGTGATTCAATAGTTGAGGTATTTAATAAGTTATGAACCTTGCCAGAAATATTATCAACCCAAATTCCCTATAGAATTCAGACTGCAACCCAAACAGATTCCAATAACCATTCGCGGTGTGTACCCTCCCATTAATTAGAACATCAGCCCAACAATATTTTCACTGATCAATAACTGACAGACTTGGTTTCTAAAACCAACTCAACTAAGTAACACTTTTCTGCTGACCTTCTATATTCAATGTAATTGGGACTATTGTGATGCATGAATGTGATATTCAAGAATAGAATAACTCTGAACGGATTCTAACTACTGATTATTGAGCACCAATATCACAGTGGAGCACTTGAAATTACGAACAAAGCTAAGTGGCCCTTTTATTTTATTCCCGTTATTTTCATATATCAATTTTAATATCTTCCCAGCTAGTGACCGAATATCTATTAAGGCCTGATTGTCTCTCATAATATATGTCATGATCGCCACTCGGCTCAGAAACTGGTTTCTAATAATATATCTATTAAGGCCTGATTGTCTCTTATACTTTGATAGAGCAATTTTGTTATATATTCTCTCCTAAATCTGCTTGAATTGATATTGGAGTTTCATAGCAGCTCTCTGAGGATTTCTGTAGTCCCATCTCATATGTAATTTTGTTTGAGGCGTGCAACCTGATCATGATCACCGATGACTGACCGAGCAATAAAATCCATCGATATATTTGACGATTGTAATGCAGTATCTTAACTTCATAAATCAACTGCAATGATTATTTTCCCGTTGCGTTCTACTTTAGCGAGGACTCCCGAAGCCAAGTCTCCCTCGCCTTAAGGCTGATGTGATTCAATAGTTGAGGTATATTATAACTAGCTATCAATTTTTTTTACACGTTTTCTAATTTGGAGTTTATTTCTATGTCTCCGTCTATGTGGTTTTTAAGTAGCTAACTTTTAGAATTAGGATTTTGTGCCTGCATCATATTAAACTTAAATAGGTTTGGTTCACGTGATTCTTTTTTTACCTATACAATTGTATTTATTGATTCTTATTGATAACAAAATTCATTACATATATGGCTTATAACTGAAATTTTGTGTGTATATGTATAACTTATAACATATTTTAGATGTATATTGGTTAGGGGTTCGCGTGTGCGTTTCTTGGTGGACTGATCTTGGATACTTTCCCAATTTGAAACCTAAATCCAGCAGACACACCGAAGATCAATACATAATATAGGTTTGATGACGTCAAGCATCAGGTATAATGTATTTTGTTGGTGAATTTTTGTACAGGTGTTTAGAAATGTATTTTGATGGGGATGATGTTGTTTATAGCAGGACGAATCACATAAACAAATGACATTGGACAACAAGCCAGGTCAAGGAAGCGATGGAGTAGGTGGGCCCACCGCTGTAGCTGTTGTAGCTCAAAAGTGTTATCTTTGGCAGTTCATTGCCTCTTTCGATCAACACATTGTGGTCCAGAGGCGGGTGAAGAACCCACTGAAAGAAAATGAAGTAGTTGGAATAACTAATTACATTGACTTCGGCTTTGAGTTATAGACCAGCATTGATGATTACAAAGCTTCAAACAATATCGAAGATTCTACATTTCAGGTTGTTGCATCTTGGCAGGCCAATAAAAACTTCTTAGTGAAGGGGAAGTTGGGGCCTCTCGGTTCGTCTATAGCCTTAGCATTCAAATCATGGTGGAAACCTTCTTTCACTTTTAGCATCTCAGCTACTAGAGATCATAATGTTGGAAAGACATCATTAGGATTTGGTATCTCTGTTGACAATGTTAGAGAAGCGAGTTATGAAAGGGCTGATCTGAATTCTGTAATGCTGACTCTAAATAAGGAGCATCTAGCAGAGGGCATTCAGTGGAAAATGGTCAAGAGACCAATGTTACAACCAGATGTTAATTCAGGGAAGTTTGAAGGTGTACCCAGGGAATTGAGACCTTTGGGTAAAATTTTGTAATATTTATGTAATTTATTATCTTAATTTTTGAATGGTTCCAAAAAGTAGGTTGTCGTGCACTTGGACAATTGCCATTGATTTCAGTATTGTAATTTCATTGGTTTGAACCAGTGAACGAGGCCACATATATCTTGCAATTTCAGGCTTGAATTCTGTCAATTTATATTGTTATTATTTTACAAAAAAAAATATTCA
The DNA here is from genome assembly GCA_949130495.1 of Sambucus nigra. NCBI lineage: Eukaryota > Viridiplantae > Streptophyta > Magnoliopsida > Dipsacales > Adoxaceae > Sambucus > Sambucus nigra. The sequence goes on along the minus strand of OX422217.1, from coordinate 632,170,442 downwards.
CGTGCACTAATTTCTTAATATTGCCAACGTGCCATAAAATTTAACTGGTGTGTACCCATGTTTTTTAATTTCAACTCACATAATGTTTTAGCTATCATATGTTTATGCAAACTGAAATTAAGAGATATTAAGATGGCTGTTCTTTACAAATTTGTAGGTCTCACTCTCTTTAGCTGTCAGATTTGGGGGTTGGATTTCCAGAAATAGATCTTCATGAAATTGATCAGAGGAAGGTGAGGTTCCACTCTCCCCATTTACCTCACACCTTCGTGCGGATCTTCATCCTACCGAGGTAAATAAATCCACTTTTTTATCTATCTAATTAAACAGACCATACTCATTTAGGTGTTTGATTGATTTTCTAATAACCCCCGTATCCATATTTTAATTGAGATATGATGATTATAAGTGTTTTAAAATTTCATTTTGAATGTTCTGTTGTCAATTATTTCATCAACTCTTTAATGTTTGGCAATTTGATGACAAAGCTCTATTGGTTTTAATATCATGTATGGTCTGTTTATGTTTCTGATTTGTTTCAATTTGTTTTTAGGCTGATTTGTTTCTATTTTAATTTGTCTTTTACAGGTATGTACTGATCTATTTTAATTTGGTTCTGATGTCAAAGCTCTATTGTTGCTGATTATATGTTGATACAAGTCTCAAGATTAATATAATAGTGGCATGGCAGTTATTATGTTGGGAGAGTGATAAAAAATGGACATATATTTCTTTCACTTAAAACATCATTATTGGTAAACATTGAACAATCATTTCAGAATATAGAAATTTGATACGACAGAAATAGGCAGTCTGGATGGTTATTTCCTAAAATATCGATATACCCGAATCTCCGCGATTGTTGACTAGAAAGCTCTCAACATTGCCACGACAATCAACTGATGTGCTGTAGTTGGGGTTCTATATCTTTAAACTTAGGGAGGATTATTATGTTTGATTCCACACAAAGACAAATAATATGCTGAAATCCTTACTTATAAAGGCTAATCTTAAACAGACCTTTCATCTTGACCACTTTAATCCACGTAGAGGAATGCACAACAGAAATAAGAAAGCGATGGAGCTCATCGCCAAAGGGTGAAATGCTGTGAAGGAAGTTGATAGAGTGATTGATTACTACAAACTCAATGATAAATGCCTCATCCCTCTCCTCAGGACGACAAAGGAGAACTTTGAATTGGATCTGGAGGTTGACAAATCAAATACATATTGGGTGTCCAAACTGCATCACAAATACTGTATCCCTGGGGCATGTAAAGCTATAGGAGCTGCATTATTAGCCAAAGCTGTAGATATGGGCGATCCAGATACAGAATACTAATTGGGATAATGTTTAAGAGTTGAGAATGATTACGTTCAGTCAGGTCAACAAGCCTTCTATTATTTGGAGAAGGCAATGGACAAGTTGCGTCCAGGTGCTCTTTAGGAGGTATGGCCATCGAGAGGAGGCAGACGTTGCAAGGAATGCATGGGTGGAGAAGTGTTGGGATCTCGATGCTCTTATCGCTCACAAGTTTAAGGAGATTGAGGCATTTTTGAGTGACTGCAACTAAGATATCCACAGGCTAAAACTTGAAAATGGTCTACAATATGATCTAATTTTGTTTGGTTATTTTACTATAGAGTTGTTAGTTAAAGTGAAAAATTACCATCACACTACCATATGTTTTGATATTCAACCTTTTGTGCAGGATATGACTGCAATTCTATACATACTGGATGCACGCATGATAATATATGCAGTATAAATTGTGGGACAGTTTAATAGAAAAACGATAAACATTTCAAAAACTATTTTCAACCATTTTCTAAAAACTTTACGTGAATGTTTAAAAAACATTATGATCTTTGGTTTGTTTTCGGAATTAAAAAACATTACAAACTTTAGAAATTTTGTCGGGGAACGAAATTTTCACCATTTTGCAATTAGGTACTTTGAAATTTTTGGAATTTACGTCATGCTTTCAGGCACGAACATATATAAAGAAGTTGTTCATGTGTTCCGAACTCGAGATCAACTGTAGCTTTAGTGAGGGCACTTGCCATCGTATTAAGGCACGTCTTTATGCATTTCAAAACTATCAGTGTGCCTTCAGGCACGGGCATACCCTAGTGTATATATATATATATATATATATATATATATATATATATATATATATATATATATATATATATATATATCATTGCTTGGAGTGTTTGGCACCGAGTTTCACTCTACCATTTGAAGAGTTCGTTTGGGTTTCCTTCTATATCCCATAAAGCAGAAGTTTGTGTTTTTGGCTGCGGCATTCTCACATGGTAAAAGGCACTATGTGTGGTTGACGGTTGCTTCCTAGTTCCTCATTGGTGGATTCCAAGGTTCCGGTGGACTTCGGGATTGTCGGTTAAGCAGAGGTAGTTACAAGAAGACGCGTCGGGGCTTGAAAGAGTCGAGTCGAGTGTTGTAAGTCATCTTGCTTGTAATTGTAAATTTTGTACTTAGTGGACTTAAGGCTAGGGCCGTCCGAGGTTATTTCTCGTTGTGGGTTTTTTCTCGTACATCGCGGCATAGTGATTTATTGTTTATTTTATCTTTCGCATAATTCACCTAGATAGCATGCTTAAGTAAAAAGATAAAATTTGGTTTAATCACTACTTAATTAATTTGGTGTTAAATTAATATTGGGTAATGTTTTTATGTATTTAATTCAAGTCTTTAATTTAATTTGCTAAAATTGGTTTGGCCTAATTTGGTAATATTGAAAACATGTTTTAGGCAAAATTCTAGGACTTAAAGTGAATTAATTTGGTTTAAGTGAAATTTAAATTGTGTGCGTGTTCCATCATATTTCACTTGGTTTAATTTTAATTTAGAAGAAATTAAAATTTATTTTTAGTTGAACCATCTCTCGCTTCCGCATACTTATAAAAGGAAATTACTTTTTGTCCTTCAACAGTACTAGACTAAAAGCTAAGGCCAATACCCAAATCTCTCTCTCTCTCTCTCTCTCTCTCTCTCTATTCAGAGATCTTTTTGTGTTAATTGTTACCCAATCCAAGTCTAGTCTAGACTTGCTCAAAGCCAAAGGAGAGCGTTGGCTATGCTCATACTTAATTTACTTTATAGATCAAAAAGTGATGGTAAGATCATTAAACACACTTTCAATTGTCGAAATTGCTACAAAGTTGTTATGGTTGAAAATTAAAATAAAATTAGGATGATTCATTCATAAGTTTTGCATTAAGAAATTTTAATTGTAATCATTCCAAATCCAAATTTGATGAAGGTAAATAAAAAAGTGAAATACATTACAGGAACTTATGCACACCTTACGCCAACACCACCACATTCACATTTTAGATTGAGGAACAATATAACAATTTCATTGGGAACGAATCTTGAACAATAAAGGTAATTATCAAACTCCTCTCCCTGGCACACAATTTGAGTCAATTCTATATTTTTCCAATTCAATCATTACCAAATTACTTATTTTTACAATGCCCATAGTACTTTTCCTTCTTTAGTTTTCGTCTGGAATTTGTTCTTAATAGATATTTCTATAAATGACGTCTTTTTTCATTGAAAAGATCTTTAAAAGAATTTATGTGTTAAAGAATTAATATTGTACTACTTAAGAGCAATATGAAATTTACTTCATGATTCATACTTTTAACACTTCCTTCGCACTGGAAAATTGTATTGTTGGTAAATCTTATGATGTAAACGCATTAGAAGAACACCTGTACGAACTACATTCGTACACACATTACAAAAAAAAATCTATATCTAATTTATATTATCATTCGTTCATAATAATTTAGTCATTACAAGAAAAAGTCGAATGCCCTTATTAACTAGCAATATTAGCTTGAATACTAACTCTAACTTGATTAAACTAGGTAACAAAAGATCATTCCTATCCAAACTTTAATCCCCATTCACCCTCCTAAAGTTAGCAAACAATAAATAATAAAAATAATAAAATATACAAAATACACAAAATCTCTTCTATCCTTCCTAAAAGCTCAACAATGAGCTTTAAAGGAAAATTTCAAAAGCTTGTGCATGTAGAATAATAGTTCAAAGTTTTTTTAACTCGTATTGATTTCTACTAAAATAATGGGGCCCATATATTAAATTGGTGACCTCATGTTTATAATTCTTCCCCTACTCATTTACTAAAAGACTATCGTAGATAAGGTTTCCCTTAAAAAGCAACATTTGAATGATAAAACTAGTGATTTATGCTTGGGGCCCAAGGAAAATAATTGTACTTTTTTAAGCTTTCATATTGGTAGAATAAATGAATATTCATTGCGAATATTCTACAATATGCTAGCTATTTTGATGTAAATGATGACAAATGGGAGCAAGAAAACATAAATCTCTCTAAAATATCTCAAATCACTATATCTCAAAATGGAATAATGATTCAAATGAGGCTACATATGAGTATTTATAGGAAGAAGGTTGCTTGGACTTTAAGCTAAGAATGTACTTACAATCCTTAGGAGCGAATAACCTTCCTTCTTCTAAATATTAAACAAGAAAAAAATACAATGAATAATAAAAATAAAAGAAAGAATAAAAATGGACCAAAAAAGCCCTTATTCACATCACTCCCCCCCCCCCCCCCCACAATTGAAAAAGTTCGTCCTTAAACTTAGAGGGGAAGGCCTTCAGTGTCACCATCGAGTATAGTAATGAGAGTAGGCTGGGTGGAATCTCCGGTGTCTCCTCAAGATACTCAGGATCGCTCAAAGCTAGGAAAGCATGACGATGAGGAAGGGAACAATATGAGGCTCTAAGGACAATCAACCCATAATTCTAACATTTGAATGGTACAGGGTGAGTGGGTTAAGGAGGAAGGACTGTGGGGGTAAGAGGAGCTGATGTAGACGGGGTCACAGGAGTAGTAGAAGTAATCGGTGCTAGAGGAGCTGGCGTGGAGCGACCACGAGGAGGAAGATAAGACTGATGGAAAGGCTCAACTTTAGTGACGTAATCCACCGCCTTGGCAAAGTAGGTGATGTCACGTAAAGAGAGATCACACTGGATATAGCTCTAAAGGTCGTGAATATACCGACTGATCATTTGTTCCTCGCTCTCACCGAGGCGGGCATAAGTATAAAGAAGATGAAAGTGCTTGGTGTAGGCCAAGACTGTAATGTCCTGACGAAGAGACTGGCCCGTGAAAAGAGATCACGCTCATAAGTGGTGGGGACAAAAGCTATCATCAACTATGCATGAAGCTCCCTCAAGAACATGACGCTGCTGCAAATCATTCCACCAGACACTCGCATAGCCCTGAAATTTGGTGGCCGCTAGCAGGACACACCAACGACCTTTCAGTCGCTTGTACTCAAATATCCTCTCCATGGCAGCAAGCCAATCAATAATCGTATCAAGTTGTAAGTGGCCATCAAACATTAGGAAATCGACCCAAATGTCACCCTACATACTCCTCGATAGTAACTGAAGTGCCAAATGTGTAATGGCATAACCACCTTGTAGGGTTAAGGCATCCTCATCTAGGTCATCATCGCCAGGTGGAATCTCGAAAAGTAATGTTCGTTGTGGTCTTCTTCGAGGTGGTGGATGAGGAGGGTCAGGGACTGGTGGTGGTAAATGGGAGTGTGGAGGGGGAGTATAAGGTGGAATGGTCTCTCGTGGTGGAGAAGGAGGCGGAGCTGGGACCAACGGTTTGTGGTAGGGACAGTGGTTCATTTGGTGCCCCTTTTGATAACACAAAAAATAATGGCGCTCGGAGAGGGGTACGTATGGAGTAACCTTCGGAACTAGTGAGTAAAAAAAAGAGACATCGGTGCGCTACTCTCTGGGAGGAGGAGGATCAAACTCTTGAGCGGAGTGGGGTCGGGGTAAAGGTGGTTCATTATATGGGGGTAGTCTAGTCCATTCCCGTACCCTCTCATGGGAGTCAACGGGTGCGGAATGAACGGAACGAGCATCCCATGTAGAATGGGAGTGGGGTACATGTGTCACATGACCGGGTAGTGGTGAGGTGCGGAGAATGGGTGGGGGAGGAAGTGTTGGGAAGGAAATATAGGGTGGGTGAGGGCGTGTGGTATCAGATGGAGCGGGGGGCATGGAGGGAAGATGGGGAGGTTCGAGGTCTTTTTGCGAATGATGGCGAGGGTAAATGGAGATAGGAGGCAAGGAGTAGTCATGGGGAGGTGGAATGGGAGAATTGGGTGGGTGTGGTAGTGGGGCATTGGGTGTGGGGGTGGGCTATTCTTAGGTCCGGTTTTGTGCGATTTGTGTTTTCAAAGAGTGGGTGGGATGTTCTAGTTTGGGTTGTAAATTATGTTTTTTTGGTATTCTGGCCAGTGGGTTGTGGTGGTAGTGCACCATATTCGGTGGTGGTGCTTTCTTAGATATATATGGGGTTATAGTTTTTGAGATTAAGGTTTTTTTTTAGGTAAGGGTGTAGAATGGGTTGATTTGGGGGGATTAGGGTTAGGGTTTTGAGATGTTATTGGGGCGGTGCGAGGGCGGTCCTTGGTGGTTGTTTGTGGAGAAATTCGAGCGTCAATGTCATCTACATGGGCCATCAATCGGTTGATAGCCTCCAAAATTTGTTCGTGAGGAGTAGCCACAGAGGTGTTCATCTTTCTTAGACACTCCTTGACGTTGTTTACGAGTTTTTGTTTTGTAATAGCAACAACAACAACAACAACAAAAACAACCGATGGGGAAAAATGGGCTTTGAAACCAATTGATGTATGCCAAATAGGAGCAAGAAAAGATAAATATCTCAAAACTCTCTCAAATCACTATATCTCAAAATGGAAGAATTCCTCAAATGAGGCTATATATGGGTATTTACAAGAAGGAGGTTGCTTGGCTTCTAAGTTAATAAAATAATTACAATTACGTCTCTAGGAGACAATAACCTTCCTTCTTCTAAATACTAAACATGGAAAAAATGCAATGAATACTAAAAAATAAAAGAGAGACTAAAAATTGAAAAAATGACAAAAAGTCCCTTATTCACATCATATTTTATGATGTAATGGTTGATGCCATCACCCATGACATCATCATATTCTACAAAGCTCTCCACCTTTTACTTGTACCGTATAAATACCCTCTTAAATGGGAAGATTGGAGAGAGATATGAAAGGAGTTGGGAGCTATCGTTGTTTATTTCTAATAGCATGTGTGTAAAATCCGTTGAATTTACATTAAATTGGTATCTAGAGTGGCATTCGCTCCTGATGTAGTCAGAGCAAGCGACCTTAGTCGAAGCTTGTTGAGGTCCAATGACACTGTTGACCCTTCGACAAATATATACAAAGTCGTTTCGATCTTGAACACTGTTCCACATCATGGCAACTGGAGATCAACAATGCCTTAAAATTGGAGTTCCAAAAACCCGTCGAAAATACCCGTAGGTCTAAGGCTTCTACGACATCCGAGTGGCCACAAATGCTCTATTTTATCTTTGGATACGGTCCTAACCTATCCGACTAATATCGGACCTCCGGTGAACCATGGTGGAGGTCACCAATATCATCCTCGTTCTTTTAAGGAGCCACAACCGATAACTCACTCTGAAAATTTTGGATCCGAATACAAACACCCTCAATCTACCTCATCCCAACTCTGGAAGACTAGCACTATAGTGACGTGACCTTAGTTATCAAATCGTGAATTGAATCGTAAATTGGATCCCTATGAAATGTGAATCGAATCATAAAAATTGGTATATAATGCAGTAAAAAATATAAAAATGCATAAAAAACACATTAGAACATGTAATAAAACATATTATGAATTAAACATATTTGTTACTTTTTTCTTAACCAATTTGATGACCAAATAAAAATAATGACACCTACATAAAGATTACACACACAAATATATTACCTCAAATGGTTGCAAATGTAATACATAAATATTAAATGCAAAAATATAATAATACAATATGATATGTCATATAATAATAAAAACAAGGGATCTTAAGTATTTAGTCTCACTTGTAAAGATTAACTTCTGTTCACTCCCATGTTTTTAATTTTTTAGTTGTTGGTTCTATTATAACAAATATGGGACAAGTGTGCAAAAAGAAAGAGGGTTGGTTACATAGAAGTTATGGGCAATTTTGGGTGGTTATGGGACTTGTTACAATTTTAAAATAATATGGGATTAAAGCCTAACAAATCTTTGAAGATAGGACTAACGCAAAAAAAAACTATAAAAACAATACAATATAAATATATATCATATAATAATAAAAACAAGCCTTATTACAATCAAGAGAAACCTCTTTATCTTTCTAGCAAACAAATTATACAACCAAGAAACTGAGTCGAGTAATGATCGAGCTAAGAGAACACAGTCGCAGAGTGTTCATTGTGCACAGTGCACCACTAAAAGTTATAGTTTTCATTTTTAGAACATTCTTTTCTCTAAATTTAGTTTTGTAAAGGTAAATTTTATTGTTTGAGGTTCTACTGAGGGTTCTGCTTTTTTTTTCGACCCTGGATTAGATCAATGGGATTCCCCTCCCACGATCGGTCGATCGAGGTTGTGAAACAAAAGATCAAGATCTAATTTCAAGTCATTTCATGGTGAACATGATCTGCCATAATCTCTTTGATCCCTTCATTTACGTGCCAGAATACATAGAGATTTCGTAGTAAAGTGGAAGTGACTTTGTTAGCTTTTTTTTTATTTATTTTGCTAAAACGCACGTGTGGTTATAAGAAAAAACACCGATCACGTTTTCCGGGGGGTGGTTGGGTAGGAGGACTAAGGGAGAACGGTGAGGGAAAGGTTGTGGTGAGAGAGATTAATTCTCTAGAAAACTAACAGCCCTACGGATACATGATATGTTAAGGATTGTGCGGTTCTTTCTTTAGGCAACACCATTTTATTGAGATGAATATTCTAAATACTTTTTGCCAAGGGGAGCAAAGGATTGAATTGAATACCTAGGGAGAGTGAAGTATCATTCCATAGCTTGATCTAATTCACTCTAAATTTCTCCCTTGTAATTTGATTCCCACGTACAGGTTAACTGGTGCTGCTTAGTAACCATTTTCTTGTTTAATACTAGGTTACGATGCAATAGCTTCGGTTTGAGTGTTAAAGAAAACTTAACCCGTAAAAATGAATAAAAACCGAATCGTGAATTGCTCGATTCATGATTACTTCCCCGAATCGCTGATTCAATTTGATTTTTTAACCCTAGTTGATTCTCAACTCGAGTTGAATCGTTTTATGTGGAAATCAAATCGAATTGTACGATTCAACTGATGAATCATACAATTTTGGTAACTATGGATGCGACTCTTATCAAACCTCTAATGTGTTTCTTATTTTTTGTGTTGGTCATCTTAGAAATTCACTCAATACCGCATCAAATTTTAAAATATTTGAAACCCCTCCCTCAAGTTGTGAATACCCTATTAGAACCCTCTAAGCTAAAATCCTATTAGACCCCTCTAAGCTTTGAAATAATTTTGGAAAAGTCCAAAATCGTGAAAAATTATGATCATCTACAACTTTCCATATCTACGAATATAGCACCTACCTTTTAAGCACAATTACATATGATGCGAATAAGAAATTAGGGGTTATTTTTAGTATTTTAGTATTTTATTGTATTTTTGTTATTTTTTAGTCTATCTTTTATTTTTAGTATTTCATTGTATTTTTCATTTTTGTTAATATTTAGAGGATGGAAGATTAATTGGCATTAAGGGAATATTTGTAATTAGATACTTAGCTTAGAGGCCAAGTAACCTCAACTCAACTCAACAAAGCCTTTTCCCAATTATTTGGGATCGGCTACATGAATTCTATTTTTTCATTTCACTTTTTCCAGTGCAATATCTTCTATTAAATGACATGACATAATGTCCTTTTTTATAATATCCCACCAAGTCAATCTAGGCCTACCTCTACCCCTTGTGTTACCATCAATATTAACTAAATCACTCTTCCTTATAGGAACATCCATTGGTCTATGCTTGAAGTTTCCAAACCATCTAAGTTGATTTTCTCTCAATTTATCTTCTATAGGAGATACTTTTACCGTTTCACAAATTTGTTCATTTTTAAATTTATCCTTTTGAGTTTTACCACAAATCAATCTTAGCATTTGCATCCCCGCCACACTCATTTTCTGCATATTTTGTTTCTTTATTGCCCAACACTCTGTCCCATATAACATGGCAGGTCTAATGGTCATCCTATAAAATCTACCTTTTAACTTCAAAGGTATACGCCTATCACACAAAATGCAGGTAGCCCTTCTCCACTTAACCCAGCCTTCTCTAATCATATGAGTAACATCATCACTAATATCTCCATATTTTTGGATAATCGATCCTAAATAACAAAACTGATCATTTCTAGGTATCTCTTGACCCTCCAATTTCACATCTTCATTTGTCCTCCTATTATTACTAAAATTGAACTCCATAAATTCGGTTTTAGTTCTGCTTATTTTAAATCCTCTTGTTTCTAAAGTTTATCTCCATAATTCCAACCTAGCATTAATCCCCGTCTTAGTCTCATCCACTAAAATAATATCATCTACAAATAGCATACACCATGGCACCTCTTCTTGTATTTATCTAGTCAAATCATCCATAAAAAGAGCAAAGAGATAAGGACTTAATGTTGAACCTTGGTGTAGACCTACCGTAATTGAAAATTCACTACTTTCTTCGGCTGATGTTCTTACTGTAGTCATCGCACCATCATACATATCCTTAATCTCATCAATATATCTGCGAATCACTCCTCTTTTATGTAGAACCCACCATATTATATCTCTGGGTATCCTATCAAACGCCTTCTCCAAATCTGTAAAAAAACACACGAAGATCCTTCTTTTTCTCCCTATACCTCTCCATTAATCTCCTCAATAAATAGATTGCTTCCATTGTTGCCCTCCCAAGCATAAACCCAAATTGATTCTTAGATACTTTTGTCTTTAATCTCAATCTATATCCAATCACTCTCTCCCAAAGTTTCATTGTATGACTCATTAACTTAATACCACGATAATTTGAACAACTTTGTATGTCCCCTTTATTTTTATAAATAGGTACTACAACACTTTTTCTCCATTCATCGAGCATTCTATTAGTCATTAAAATTATATTAAATAATTTTGTAAGCCATGATACTCCATCCTCCCCTAAGAACTTTCAAACCTCAATAGGGATACCATCTGGTCCTAAAGCCTTCCTTATTTTCATCTTTTTATAACAATCCTCACCTTTGTTGTCCTAATTCTATGGAAAAATATATTTTTTCGAGTCTCCCTAAGTTCCTCTGTATCTAATATACTCACATTATTTCCATTTAATAACCTCTCAAATTAGTTTTTCCGTCTTTCCATAATTTCATCGTCTTTAACTAGGACTCTCGAATCATCACTTTTGATACACTCAACGTCATTAAAATCTTTTATTTTCCTATCCCTAAGTTTAACAAGCTTATAAATACTTTTTTCTCCTTCTTGTGTACCTAATTTTGTATAAAGATCGTCATATGATTTTAACTTAGCATCTCTTTCCACTTTCTTAACTTCATTTTTAGCCCATTTATATTTCTCAAAATTTTCTTCATTTTTAATTGTTTGCCATGTTTTAAAGCACTACTTCTTAAATTTTTACTATATTTTGTACTTTTTCATTCTACCATCAAGTTTGTTTAGACTGTGGCCCCTTGCGTTTTGATTCTCTAAGAATTTCTTTTGATATTCTCCTAATGCATGTGGCCATCTTACTCCACATTAAAATAGTCTCTTCTTCAGTATTCCATGTTGCTTCATTCAATAATTTATTTTTAAATAGTTCTAATTTCTCTCATTTTAAGTTCCACCACCTAGTTCGTGGATTAATCTTCACTTTTCGCACTCGTGATTGGTTTTAGATATTTATATCCAACACCATTATCCTATGTTGTGAGGTTAAACTCTCTCCTAGGATAACCTTACAATATTTACACGTTAATTGGTCTCCTTTTCTAGTAATGAAAAAATCTATTTGGATCTTATGCGTTCCACTTTTATAAGTTATTAAGTGTTCAATCCTCTTTTTAAATTATGTATTTACTAGTACAAAATGATAAGCCATCGTAAAATCTAAGATAGACTCTCCCCTGTCGTTCCTATCTCCAAAACCATATCCTCCATGCACTATCTCATATCCTATACGATCTTCTCCTACATGGCCATTAAAATTCCCACCATATAGATTTTCTCACCTACGAGTATTTCTTGTATTAGTTCATCCATTTGTTCCCAAAATTGTTCTTTAGTGTGCTCATCTAATCCTACTTGAGGTGCATAAGCACTAACAATATAATTATGTTTTCACCTAATACAAATTTTACAAGTATAAATCTATCACCTTTCCTAATAATGGTTACGATATCATCCTTAAAGTTCTTATCTACTATTATTCCAACTACATTCTTATTTCTATGTTTTCCTGTATAATAAATTTAAATCTTGTATTTTCTATATCTCTAGATTATTCACTGACCCATTTAGTTTCTTGTAAACAAGATATGTTAAATTTTCTTCTTATCATGGTATCTACCAACTCCATCCTTTTTTCCCGTCATAGTACCTATGTTCCAAGTCGCTAACCTAAGTCTAGTATCCTGGATAAGCTTCTTTACTCGCACACATCGAGCTTGTTGCAGGAACCCTTACATATTTATTGTCACATTCGGGCACCGATGCGATGCCCCTTGCCTATTTTTTGAGACACCCAATAGCAGGCGCAACGCCCCTTGCCTTTTTTTTGAGACACCCTATGGCAGGTGCAACGCATCGATTAAGGGTAATGCCCTAGCATTAGCACATATATTCATAGGATTCATGCTCATAAGGATCTAACAAAGTTTTACGCTGGTTGTCAGCTACCTAATGCAACCCTCGTCCATTATTTGGGCTTGGGACCGACAGTGTAAAAAAAATAAGAAGTTGAGCACGACACAGGCGGAGTTGTCCAAGTAACCTCCTCCCTTTAAATACCCCTTATGTAGACTCATTTAGGTCATTCTTTAATTTTATGAGATTTGATTAGAGAGAGTTTGAGAGAGAATTATCTTTTCTTGATCCCATTTGACGTTATATACATCAGTTGGTATCAGAGCCTAGTGTCTCCACCCATTGTTGTTGTAAGAAAACAACAACTCATAAAAAACGTTAAGGTGCGTTCAAGATAGGATGAACACCTCCGCGGAAAACCCTTTCGAGCAAATCATGGAATCCCTCAACCAATTGAAGGTTCAAATGGATGTGATGAATGCGTGACTCCCATCACCGACAACCATTATGGACCTCCCTCACACCACCCCGGTAATACCTTAAAACACTAACCTTACCCCAAAAACCAATCTACCCACTCTTCCGCAACCATTTTCACCCTTCTACCCCAAACAAACCTTAGCCCTAACTCTATTTATCTCCAAACCATCCCCACCAGAAGTGACCAGGCCCCACCGCCACTGCCCATTGGCCAGACTACCCCAAACCACTGCCCAAAGCAGCAATTATGCCCAGACGCATGCCGAACAGCCCAGTGGCCTCTCTTGACATATTTTTGCCCAAAAACATCACAGAATATAGGATGACTACCCTTTCGACGTCTAGTGACCCTTCCCAAGGCCATCAACCTCCGTTCGGCACCCCCTTCATTTCTGCGACTTGGTCAGGTGGTCCTGTCAATGGCCTTGCCCCTGGCCTGCAACAAATCTGCTAAGAATCTGTTACAAATATGCCCTGAATCATAACCAAAGCACTCGATATTGAAAAATAACCCACAATCTAAGAAAATCACCAAAATTTCAAGATTCAACCCCAAACAATTCCAGAATTACAGGAATGTCAAAGAAACACTAGGGTTTCTAGTATCCCTTGTCTAAGAACCCACCGAAACAAACCCAGCCTCTTTATTTCTCCTCTCTTATTTGGAAACCCTCAACCATATAACCCACCCTTCTAAACCCTAAGTCAACCCACCCCACCCCTCCAAAATTACCAAGAACCAATCAAGAGCCTCGCTTCGACAAAATCCCTTCAGTTTCATCCCGTTTTGATCCAAACCCTTCCCATAGTAACCAATCATTCTTTTGCCTTAGGTGAAACCCACCAACATGTGCAAGAACTAGGATTTGACATCAAAACCTTGGTTTTTAACCCCAGGGGTAAATAATTTTATTGATTGGACATGTGTGGCATGAGGAAGAAGATGAAGAATGATGCAAGAATTGAAGAGTCTTCCTAAAATTTTCTGAATTTCAATTTTGACCCCTCAAGTTTTCCCTCTTCTGCAATTTTAGGAATTTTTGCATTCGAACTAAATTTTCAACTTCGAGGAAGAACTTTTTCAAAGGAGGAAAGAATGATGTGAATAAGAAGTTAGGGGTTATTTTTAGTATTTTAGGGTTTTATTGTATTTTTGTTATTTTTTAGTCTTTCTTTTATTTTTAGTATTTCATTGTATTTTTCTTTTTTTGTTAGTATTTAGAGGATGGAAGTTTAATTTTCATTAAGGGCGTATTTATAATTAGATACTTAGCTTAGAGGTCAAGCAATGTTGTACCTTTAAATACCCCTTATGTAGACTCATTTGCGTCATTCTTTCATTTTATGAGATTTAATTAGAGAGAATTTGAGAGGGAATTATCTTTTCTTGCTCTCATTTGACGTCATTTACGACAACATATCCCTCCTTCTAAATTTCCAAAATTCCATTTCAGCGCAAACTTATTAAAATATTTGAAAGCACCCTTCTCGCGCTATTCACTTATTTTGAACAATCCACCCTCTACCATACACACGATTTAAAGGCCGCTTATATTGATTTGGGTTATGTTGAGCAAATTGAGGATGTATATGAGAAGTTTGCGATTTACTAGATAGATGCACTCTGAGAAATTAAGGGGAAGGTTGAGCAATTAGAGGTGAACACTCTATTTAGTACGATGAGGTCATGGGATATCGGTTAGGCCTCATCACACTGTCCCAATACGAGGAATGTAATTTACATGTTGATTCATTTGATGAGGTGTTTCTTTACTGGAAATTTGAGTATGATGAGATGGAGCTTGATTATTGGCACATTTTTTTGAGCTCTATCTACATGTCGATGCCAGCACTAGTTGTCTCTTCTCTGTGGTGGAGTGTCACCCCGTCACTACTGTGCCTACCACTATTTTCTCTCTTTTATGGAGGTGTTGGTTGTCATTTCGAGTGTATTGGTGTATGCTAAGGAGGCCTCTACTTGTTCGATTGCAGATTTCTTCGAAGTTTTCGTTAAGTGTTGGTGGGTCACATGAAGATAATTTGGAGACATTAAGGTATTCAACATTAATACTTCGATATCTTTGAGATTGTTTAGGGTAATTTGCACTTATTATTGATATGTTTAGTCATATTGTTTTGGTGACTTCTCCCTCCCCTCTCAGGATGAACATGGCTCTTCTAAGGGTGATTGAGAGGCGCAAGATTATTATGAGTAACAAATAAAGTTTTGATGTAGAACAATTAGCACAAGAGTATATGGTTACACAGGATCGTCGCAAGTTGGGGTTGTTGAAAAGGTAAATTCAACCTATATGTGAACAATAACTGTATACATGAACAATTTCGTATGTACTGTTCATATGTAGAGTATCTAGCATCCCTTGGGATACTCCCTTGGATCCTTTTTGAATTCCATATTCCTTGTATTACTTTCATTCATTCTTTCACTAAAATTGGCTAAAGTATGTTTCTCTTTTATTTAGGATTCCTTTTTATGTCATTATATTAATAAGTTGTTATATTTTATGCCCCCTAGGATACCCAAAGTGTGTTTCTCCTCCAGTAAATGGGTTAGAATTTTAATAATTGTTTCTTTTGCAACTCACTATATAAGAGCAATATTGTAAGTGTTTCAAAGCATCTCGATTTCAAATATAAACTTTGAGTTTGCTTCTCTTTTAAGTTTGCCTTGTGGATTCAAGGATAATTCTTTTATTTTCACGTTTTTCGCTACGTGAAAGGGTATAGAGCAAGGTTTCAAATTCTAATATTCATTTTTGTTTCGATGGTTGGTTCACGTTATGGAAGAAACACCGCCAATAACGTTGTTAGTAATGTAGTCATTCTCTTGGAAGCTGAATTTACTGAGTTCCAAACTAACGTCAATCAAACCTTTCAGCAATTTGCATTAAATCATGAAAAAAAGGATAGCAAGAATACACGAGAACAACAAGATGCCCAACGACGGTGATTATGGATGTCCTACCAATAATAGCAATCCAAACAATCCAATTAGTCAACCAACCTTTGAGGGAAACATCGATTTTGGTAACTGTGTTGTACCAGTGTTTGGAGACAATCGAGGTTTATGGGAGCAAGATGATTTCAGGTACTTTCGTATGGAAATTGACCTACCAAATTTTCAAGATCATATTCGTATTGAAGAATTTCTAGATTGGATTTACTGAAGTTGAACGTTTCTTTGATTATATGAAAATCCAAGAAGAGAAGCAAGTCAAATTAGTCGCGTACAAATTGAAAGGTGGCGTGCCTGCGTGGTAGGATCAGGTGCAAATTACCAGTGCACATTAGGGTAAGGAACCATTCTGTACATGGGTCAGGATGAAAAAGTTCTTGAAAACCTAATTTTTATCACCTGAGTATGAGCAGATTCTTTACTAACAATATCAAACGTGCACATAGGGAAAAAAATCGTTCCCGAATATGCTAAAGAGTTTTACAGGTTGTTATCTCATAAAAACTTGGTGGAACTTGAGTTTAGTATGTTAGCCCTCTTTAAAAGAGATTTGCGATGGGATATTGAAGAAAAGGTGGTGTTACAACTGTTGTTCAAGTTGTCCGACATTCTCATAGCGGCTGAGAGAACAGAGTCACTACCGAAAAGGGGAGAGAATTGGTCGTGTGGTTCGTATACCCCATGTCCTACACAGGACAAAGTAAATAAGTCACTATAATTTCTCCTCATGCAACAAAATGAGACATTGGAGATTGTGATACCCACAGGCTCAACTATAAGAGCAGCCCTTACAGCATGAGAAAATACATGCACATGTAGGCCCAAGAAAGTGTTATCGGTGTGTGGAGCAATACCATGAATTAAAAATTTATCCAAGATGACCCACTGTGAATTTGGTTGAACACGATGAAGATGAGAATGAAGAAGTCGATTTCACCCCACTTATGTGGATGGTGAGGTGATTGAGGGAGACGACGGTGAGTTGTCCCATTCTTTAGTAGTTTGGAGGCAGATATACACACTAAAAAAAGGATCATCCATAACATCATAACATGTTTCGTATATGTTACACTATAATTGAAAGGTATGTGACGTTATCATTGATAGTGTCAGTTATTATAATATTGTTTCCTCAATAATGGTTTGATTAAATATTGAAAACATTCTCACCCTTATAAAATTAGATGGATCAAGAAAGGTTGAAAAACGCGAGTGACTAAAACTTGCCTTGTCCCATTCTTAATTGGTAAGGTCTATGCAAAAGAGATACACCGTGATGTGGTTGATGTGGATGCTTATCATATGATATTAGGGAGGCCCTAACAGATTGATATTGATATAATTAAAAGAGGTAGAATTTCAGAAGGCTACTCTGGTTAAAGTAAATCCAGTTATGTTGATCAATCGAGAAGAATTTCCGGAGGAAGGGAAGACAACCCCTGAGATCTTTATTATTTTGCTTAAAATATAAGTGGCCGAATAAGCTCATGTTACTATACCAGCAGTCGTACAACACTGTTAAATCAATTCGATAATTTAGTATCGAAAGACCTCCCTAATAGTTTTCCACTCATGAGGGATCTTCAATGCCACATTGACTTGGTGCCAGGGGAAAGCCTTCCAAACTGGCCCCATTACAGAATGAATGGGGCAGGCCGAATTCTGTAAGATCAAGTAGAGGAGTTGGTACAAAATATCTTGATACAGGAAAGTATGAGACTATATGCAGTGTCAACTTTGTTGGTGTCCAAGAAGGATGGCAGTTGGCGAATGTGTATAGACAACTGATGATGTTGAAAACAGCACCACCAGATAAGGTGTTGACAAGATCAAGCAAGTGATAACACTGGCAGCCCAGGAGAATATATGTATGTATATGTAGAAGGAGATGAGGAGAAGAGTATGAACACTTATATATAAGTGGTTCAGCCAATTTGGCCTACTTCCACAGTGAGTGTCTGAGTAATATCACTAGATGAAGGCACTAATGGCCATAGATACAATCTCTTAATATTTCTCTCTCTCTATTGTAAATGCACAAGAGTTTTGCTAGGGTTTGTAATTATGGATCCTTTTATAAGGTAGAGGGTGACCTCTATATATAGTGCTTAGGGGGTGTAATGTACCCCCTAAGCATGAAATTAGCATGTGCAAGAAGATCCAAAAAGTGCAAGGATGACACCTGGCTGATCTTAACTAAATATTAATGACCTCAATATTCCCTCACGTGGAGGGAATGATTCAGTTATAATAGGATTTGTCCACGTGTTCCAAGTCATACATATGCATGTAATGCTCGGTTGTCTTTGATTGGTGCCAACTTTGGCCTCGACGAGTATGACGTTGGTGAGGTCTGACCCTAGCCTTGTCCGAGATCGACATCCATAAAGACCTCGGTCAGGAAAGATGGCCGAGGTTGGAAATGAGGTGTAACGTCGGCCTGGGCCAATGATGACATACTGCTTGATAATTGAGCTCGTGAGGCTTTATTGAATGTAATGTCAGCTTGGACCGATGCTGGTGTTGAGGGATAGTTGAATGCATTAGATCTTGATGACCTCGGCATCTTCCCAGGCTTTTGGTCCACTCGGCTGTGAGACTGGCCGAGGTTGGTTGCTCTGAGTAAGAGGGTTCACTTTGGGCATATCAATCACCCTTAGCCCTTAGTTACCTATGTGAGTATGTGATTGAGGGGTATTGCAAGGCCGAGGCTAAGTTTTCTTATGTACTAATATTCTCTTGACACATGTCACTTGTTGAAGTGAGTGGCATGTGCTTCAAGGTGGCGTGATTATGGTTTGTCCCTTGGGTTCCCTAGGTAATGATGGACTTTGGGAGTCGCGCCAAAATGATTAGAAGGGTTTTAAAACCCTTTCTCTTTCCTTTTCTTTATTTTCTTCCCGCCTTAGTTTCCTTGCCTCCGCAACTTCTCTCAAGCTCTCTATTGATCGCTCTAGTTTCCATATATTTCTGCCATCCTTGTCCTTCATTTTCAACCACAGGTACCATTTCCAACCTTTTTTTTCCATTTTCAGCCTTCATTTTTCATTTATGCACTTTTTGATAAAGGCTTGCATTTTTCGACAAGGGTTTTTTGGTTTTCCGATGAGTCTTTGAATTTTCCATTGATCTTGTTCTTAGGTGTTCTTGGTGTGAAAACCTTGCACCTTTCCTATTTGATCCTTAGTTTAGGTTGAGTCAAGTTGTTTGTCTATTTGTGATTTTGAGTCCCAAGTGTTGTGTCTTTTGCCTTATGCTCAGGCCTCTGCATCAACTCATAGAAGAGTTCCCTTCCCTTCGCGAGAATATATTTGAAAAAATTAGGCAGATAGAGCTAGACCAAGAACAAGCTCATAGGGTTGAGGCCTTTCCCCTTAGACCTATCTTTCCTTCACCTCTGAAGCTAATATACCCTGAGTCAGCCGAGCCTGTTGAGCCAGTAGAGGTTCCAGTTAAACCAACTCCTATGTCTGAGTTTGATTCGTCTTCCTCAGACCCTATGTCTATAGAATCTTTTCAAGAGGCTATGGATTACTCTATTAGGCAAGATCAGGTCCCTGATTAGGATGAGGTTGTAAGTCGTGCCTCGTCGTACCAGGGTGCTAGCTCCTCACAGTCTTCTTCTGATGTCGAAATTGTGGGGACAAGTGTGGCTATTCCCCCACTTATTGATGCTATTCCCCTGTCATCCACCACTGGGGTCGAGTTCACTCAGAGGTTTCCTGATGGTTTTCCTACACCTGCCCAGGCCGATATTGTCAAGGATGAAGATGATAGGGACGAGAGCGATATTAATACCTCTGAGGTAACCGAGATTGAGAGCTCCATTAGTGAGTACGATATTCTAGCATTTAGGCACCTTTACTCAATAGGCCCCTCCATTAATCTTAGGAGACATTTGAGGGGTGAGAGGGCCTTTGATGGATGAGATGGGGAGATCTATGTCTATGATCAGATGTTCAAGTTGGGCTTCCGTCTCCCTATCCATCCTTCAATCAGAGCCATATTGTACCATATAAATTTAACCCCTTCACAATTATCCCCCAATGCCTGGAGGGTCATGATTGGGTACATCGTTCTTTAGAGGGCTGTCCACCACTCAGACCTTTTAGTTAGGGTATTCACGGGTTGCTATGTCCCTTCCTCTACCAAAAACCATCCTAGCTACTACCACTTCTTAGCTGTGAAGTCAGAGAAGAAGATGTTGTTGGTTACCCAGACCTTTAGTCACAACTGGAAACCTCGGTATATCTTTGCATTTGGGGCATAGGAGTTTGGTCCCCATGAGGCTTCTGAAACGTTGGTTCTAAGGACCCCCCCTGAGGTAGGGGAAGGTCTCACTTGCTGATAAAGCTGACCCTGGGCTTAGCCAAGATAATTTTCAAAGGGTCAAGGATCTTCAAGATCAAGGGGAGCAGGGTTGGCTAGTTAAATATGAACATCTTGTGACCCCCTACTACCTCGCTCAGACAGGCCTGGGGGGTAGCCCATTGACAGTGCTTCGTAAGTATCATTTTTTCATAAGTTATACCTATTACTTTTCATGCCTCTAACTTATTAACTCAAATACTTCTTTTGTAGAGCGCCAAATGTCAGCCCCAAGTCTAGTAAAGTTGATGAAGAAGGTCGGCCATAATGTAGCCCCTCCTCCTCCCAAACAGAACATCATCACGTCCAAGGCCAATCTTACAAAGAAGAGGAAGACAGAAATGGACTCGGAGCATCAGAGGCCAAGTAAAAATAAAAAAGGGGATCGTTCCATTCCGATCTCTTTAGACGATGCCCTGACAGCTCATCTTTCTCAGTTAAAGATCAACGATAGACTGATTGGCCATGGTCTGAAGGCAATTGACGCCATCGACTCTGTAATATCTGAGGAGGATAAGTGTTTCCTACGCTCTCTGGATATCCCTTTACTGGCCGAGTTTACCCTCCATAGATCAATCCAGATACTGATTTATGCTACTTTTCTCTTCCAATCATAACCATGACTTTTTTGTAAGTTATAGACCATGCTTATACTTCTGACTTTCTACTGGAGGGCATCTTGTCCATGCATCATTTAGTTAACTGGAAGCTAACGAAGTTGCCTCTCATAGAGAAGGGTCAGGAAGTTCAGAAGGTGCAGGCCTCTTTGAATGTAGAGATTAAACGTCTTCAGACAGAGTTGAAAGAGGATGACAAGCTGGTAAAGTAGAGGGACGGGGACATAGGCCAGCTCAAGAAGGACCATGAAGTAGCCCTGAAGGCTAAGGATGATTCCCTTTAGACCAAAGTTGATGCTGCAGTCAAAGATTCATTGGAGGATGCCTCAAATAAGATCTTTGTAGATTATAAGGTCTCTGATGAGTTCATCAACTTTGGCTTTGAATATCTTGAAAGAGGTATTAAAGCAACCGATAAATGGGCATCCTCCAAGGAACAAGAGTCAGGGAGTTTGACTGCCTCAGACTTTGTTGGTCTAGGCTTTGGTGACCCCCATTTTGCTCAGGCCTTGCAAGAGCTTGAGGAGGACGATGCTGCCCCTGCAGAGACTGCTCCCTTGGAAGCCACTGAGACTGAAGATGTTAATCCCCAGGATGATGGAGCCGAGGTGACTGGCGTAGTCCAAGAGGACACCACTACGGCTGCAGATAGTTATGCCTGGTTTTGTGAAGCTTAGTTGTATTCTGAATCTTCTTTTCGTCTTTAATTTTCATGAACTCTGGTTACATATTTTGGTATATTTCATTTTTAACTCTGACTGTTCAGTGGTAAATATTAATACCATCTTCCTCAGATTATATTGCTTCTTAGTGTCTTCTCTTGTATGTTGTTTTAAAGTCTAAGGATAACATATAACGATGTTTACCTTAAGGTCTAAAGTCTGAGCTCTGAGGTCACCATATAATGATGTTTCACCTCATAAACTACCACCAATTTAATGATGTTTAACGTCTTAGGTCACCATATAATGATGCTTCACCTCATTATTTCACCAATTAATGATGTTTAAGGTTTGAGGTCGTCAAATTCATAAATTGCCACCAAATTATGATGTTTAAGGTCTGAGGTCACCATATAATGATGTTTCACCTCATGAATTACCACCAAACTAATGGTGTTTAAGGTTTAAGGTCACTATATAATGATGTTTACCCTCATGAATTACCACCAAACTAATGATGTTTAAGGTCTGAGGCCATCATAATATGATGTTTACCTCATACCTTTCACCAAATTAATGATAGTTAATGTCTTAGGTCACCATATAATGATGTTTCACCTCATAATTTCACCAATTAATGATGTTTAATGTCTGAGTTCATCAAATAATGATGTTCAGGGTCCGAGGTCATCAAATTATGATGTTTACTCTCATAAATTGCCACCAAATTATGATGCTTAAGGTCGGAGGTCACCATATAATGATGTTTTACCTCATAAATTACCACCAATTTAATGATGTTTAACGTCTTAGGTCACTATATAATGACTTTTCACCTCATTATTTACCAAAAAACTAATGATGTTTAAGCATAATGCAACAAAGTATTGACACAGGAATTGTTCTTTTCATCAACATCCTCTTCATAAAATGATACATGTATTACAAAGAAGGAAACTGCAACATTATATGTAATATTCCTTCAAGTGGTAAGCGTTCCAAGGATTGGATAAAGGTTCCCCATCGAGATTTTCTAGTCAGTAGGTGCCAGGGACAACCTCATCAACTACTTTGTAAGTACCATGCCAGTTTGGATGGAGATTATTTTCTTTTGCAACGTCTTCTTTAGAACTAGGTCTCCCACAGCTATAGGCCTTATTTTCACCCTTTGATTGTAGAACTTCGCAGTTCTCTACTGGTAGGCTACCTGTCTAATCTCTGTATCTTCTTTTCTTTGCTCGATCAGATTTAGATAAAGTCTTCTCTCTTCCATATTCCTTTCAGGGTCATAGGTCTGGACTCTATGAGTGGGAAGTCCTACTTGTGTAGGGATGACAACTTCTGAGCCATGGGCTAACATGAACAGGGTCTCTCCCGTTGGTGTCCTCACTGTCGTCCTGTACGCCCATAACACTGCATATACCTCTTTTGTCCATGTCCCTTTGGCTTCTGCCAACCACTTCTTAATCCCATCAAGGATCATTCGGTTCGTAACTTCAGTCCTCCCATTTGCCTGAGGTCGGCCAGGATAAGAGAAGAACTTGATCCCGACTCTTTCGCAGTATTTCTCCATGGAAGCATTCTTGAACTGCATTCCATTATCTGAGATGAGTGTGTTTGGCAAATCGTACCTACATATGATGTTCTTCCAAATGAACTGAAATGTCTTCTGCTCGGTGATGGTGATCATTGGCTCAACCTCTACCCACTTGGAGAAGTAATCAATAGTTACTCTAAAAAATCGATAGCTGTATGAATCTCTTGGTAATGGTCCTACCAAATCAATCCCCCGTATTTCAAATGGCCAAGGATAAATAATTGACTTCATAGGTTGATGAGGTTAGTGGGCGATAGTGGAAAATCTCTAGTACCCCTCGCATTTCTTCATGTAGGTAGCAACATCTTTGGCCATGGTAGGCCACAAGTATCCTTGAGTAATTATCCTATTAGCTAAGGGTCTTACTCCTATGTGACTGGAGCAAGAGCCTTTATGAACATCTTGCAGGATGTGTTGAACCTCTGAGGGATGGACACATCTGAGGAGAGGGAGCAGGAAACCTTTTTTATATAAGACGTCTCCTATAATTGATAACTTCGCAGCCCTGTACCTCAGCTTTCTCCTTTCAAACTTTGATTCTGGAAGCTCTCCCTGTCAGATGTATCTGATGAGGGGGTCCATCCATGAGGCTCCCATATTCAAATTGAGGCAATATCTAATAACCTCTTCTTCTTCAATGGTCGGTCTTAGCAAAATTTTAACTGGTACTATTCTTTTGATGTATGTCCTGGTTGTCGAGGCCAACCTAGCTAGTGCATCTGTCCGATTGTTGTCTAGTCGGGGTATCCTCTTCATCTTGACTTCTCTAAATATTTCTAATATCATTCTCACTCTCATCAAGTATATGTCCATTCTTTTATCCTTGGCCTCATAAACTCCCAAGATTTGGTTAACGACCAGCCTTGAGTCACTGTGGACTAGGAATTGGCCGACACTAAGAACTCTTACTAAGGAAATACCTACTATCAATGCCTCATACTCTGACTCATTGTTTGAAGCCTTGAAGTTGAACCTCAATGCGTATTCAATGTCGGTACCATCTGGTGTTGACACTATCAGCCCCGCTCTGCTTTCGCTTTCACAGGAAGACCCATCAACGAAGAGGTTCCAAACATCTTCATTTGAAGAGAAGTTCCCCTCTTATAGGATCCCTTGCCTGAAGAGGTACATGTCTTCCTTATTCTTAGCTACAGTTTTTCCAAACTTGCTTGACCCAACCTCGTCCGGACCATGGAAGACATTAATGCTTGATTCATATGCAATCTCCTAACTATTCTTGATCTCAACCTCGTCCCAAGTTAACTCTGCTATAAAGTCTGCAAGATCCTTCCCTTTGATGGAAACCCTAGGTTGATAAACAATATCATACTCCCCCAACTCGATGGCCCAGGTCATCAACCTGCCCAACTTCTCAGTTTTGTGGAGGACCTGTCTTAGTGGGGAATCAGTGAGGACAACCATAAAGTGGGCTTAGAAGTATGGATTCATCTTTCGAGAAGCGTGTATCAGGGCATAGGTTAACTTCTCCATTCGAGGTTCGAGGGTAGTTCTATTCAGACCCTTAAAGGGACTTACTATTGAAGTATACCGACATCTGCACTGTGTCGTCTTCTCTTACTATGGCTGCACTAATGGCTGATTTTGAAACAGCTAGATACACATATAAATTCTCCCCCACATTGGGCTGAGATAGGAGCAGAGGAGACCCGAGGTAGGACTTGAGATCTTTAAAAGATTTATCGCATTCATTATCCCATTCGAAGGCCTTTCTAAGTATTTTTTAAAAAAAAAGACACTTGTCCGTAGCTCTTGAGACAAACATGTTAAGTGCTACAACTCTTTCGGTTAGCCTCTGAACGTCTTTCATAGTTTTAGGTTTCTTCATTTCAAGAAGATCCTTGATCTTATCGGTATTGGCCTCTATTCCCCTTTGATTAATAATGAATCCAAGAAACTTTCCTGCTCTTACTTCGAAGACACACTTGGAAGGGTTGAGCTTCATCCTGTATAAATCCATGGTGTTAAAAGTCTTTTCCATGTCAGCCACCGGAGTGTCGGCCTTCAAACTCTTCATCAACATGTCATCTACATATACCTCTATAATCTTGCCAATTTGATTCTCGAACATCTTATTTACAAGATGTTGATAAGTGACCCATGCATTCTTCAAGCCGAAGAGCATGACCTTGTAGCAATAAGTCCCCTTGTCGGTTATGAACATTGTCTTCTCTGAATCTTCCGGGTCCATAAAAATCTGGTTATACCCGGAATAGGCATCCATGAAGCTCATGAGCTCATGGCCTGCTGTGGCATCCACCATATGATCAATTCGTAGTAGAAAGAAGCTGTATTTTGAATAAGACTTGTTCAAATTAGTGAAATCTATGCACATTCTCCATTTCCCATTGGCTTTTGGCACGATGACGGCGTTGGATAATAATTCAGGGTATATGACCTCTCTGATGAACTTGGCTTCTTCAAGTTTTTTGACTTCTTCTCTGATGACATCGTACTTTTCCCTTGATTAAACCCTTCTTCTTTGTTTGACAGCCTTAGCGTCTTCTAAAATATTGAGTTTGTGGCACATAACTCCAGGGTCAATACCCGGCATGTCTACGTGGATCCAGGCAAAGACATTATGTCTCCTCCTTAGTAGCTTCACCAGCTCTTACTTAATCTCAGATCTTAGGGATTTGCCAATCTGAACGGTTTTTTTCGGCTCATCTTCATTGAGAACGATGGATTCTACCTCTTCCACGATTTCTCCCTTCTTGAGATTTGTCTCATCCCTAGGATGAAGTGTGTCGATGTTATATGTGGTTGTTTCCCTCTTATGAGCCTCTCTCTCTTCTACATATTTGAAGTAGTATTCACGTGCCGATGTTTGGTCACCCTGCACTTCCCCTACCCTATAGGGGGTCGAGAATTTTAGTATTTGGTGGACCGTTAAAGGCACGACCTCAAATTCCTTGAGGACTACTCGTCCTATAATGAGGTTGTAGGCTGAGAAGACATTTTCATACATCACGAAAAAATTAATCTTACGGGTTAACCTCTTAGGCCACTCTTCTCCCATTCGTACATCCATCTCATACATGCCCAAGGGATGGACCTTTTCACTGCTGAAGCCAATCTACGGATGATGATAGGGTACAAGCCTAGCTCTGTTGAGGCCTAGGCTCTTAAAATAGGGCCAAAACATTACATCTGTTGAACTTACTCCATCCACAAGGATTCTCTGCACCTCAAATCTATGAACTCTTGTTGTGATTACCAGATGGTCATCATGCGGAGCTAAGATACCTTTGAAATTGAGTCTTGAGAAGACAACTATGAGGGTCTCCATATCTACCTTCTTCATCTTCTCATGCTTTACCTATGTATATGCCAAAGTCACAACCTCATCTTTTCTCACTGACTTGGCCTCTGCCACGTGAGCTTTGCGATCAGCGACCTATGAACCTCCTCCCACTAAACCTCCACAAATGGTATTTAGCCCAAAAGAGATTATACCAACTCTCTTTATCGATACATTGTCATTTTTTTGTTGGGAGATCAGGGTCATCGTCATCATCATCTAAGTCCTCTACTCTTCTGGTTGGGGAATCTTCCCAACATCTATCATTTCGCTTCTTCTTAGGGTTATCTATTCCCCTTTTAGAAGCTCTGCCATCAACATACCTTCTGCGCTTCCCAGATTTCAACATCCCTAATAGTTTTCCACTCATGAAGGATCTTCAATGCCACATTGACTTGGTGCCAGGGGAAAGCCTTCCAAACTTGGCCCACTACAGAATGAATGGGGCAGGCCAAATTCTGCAAGATCAAGTAGAGGAGTTTCTGCATAATAGCTTGATACAGGAAAGTATGAGCCTATATGCAGTTCCTACTTTGCCAGTGTCCAAGAAGGATGGAAGTTGGAGAATGTGTATAGACAACCAATGGTGCTGGAAACAGTACCACCAGATAAGGTATTGACAAACTCAAACAAGTGATAACAAGGGCACCCCAGGAGAATATATGTGTGTATATGTAGAAGAAGATGATAATAAGAGGATGAACACTTATATATAACTAGTTCAGCCAATATGACCTACGTCCACTGTGAGTGTGTGAGTAATATCACTAGATGAAGGCACTAATAGACATAGACACAATCTCTCAAGCTTTCTCTCTCTACTGTAAATGCACCAAAGTTTGGCTAGGGTTTGTAATTATGGATCCTTTTACAAGGTAGAGGATGACCTCTATATATAGTGCTTAGGGGGTGTAATGTACCCCCTAAGCATGCAATGAGCATGTGTAAGAAGATCCCACCAGTGCAAGGATAACACCTGGCTGATCTTAACTAAACAATGATGACCTCAATATTCTCTCATGTGGAGGGAATGATTTAGTTATAACAGATTTGTCCATGTGTTCCAAGTCATACATATGCATGTAAATACTCGACCGTCTTTGATTGGTGCCAACTTCGGCCTGGATGAGTACGAGGTTGGTGAGATTCGACCCTTGCCTTGTTCTAGATCGACATCCATGAAGACATCGATTAGGAAGGCTAGCCGGGGTTGGAAATGAGGTGTAACATTGGCCTGGGCCGATGATGACATATTGCTTAATGATTGAGCTCGCGAGGCTTTGCTGAATGTAATGTCGTCTTGGGCTGATGCTGGTGTTGGAGGATAGTTGAATGTATTAGATCTTGCTAACCTCGGCATCTGCCCAGGCCAAGGTTGATGTATGAGGTTGATGCAATGGCGGCTGGGGACGGCCTTCTGAATAACGACCTAGTTGATGGATATCACAGGATTTTGGTTACCTCGGCTGTGAGACTGGTCGAGGTTGGTTTCTCAGAGTAAGAGGGTGCACTTTGGGCATATCAACAACCATTCAATCAACTGAATTACAATTAAATATCGATTTCCCATTTCACGATTAGAGGATTTGTTGGATATGTTAGCTGGAGCACCTATTTTCATCTAAGTAGCCCTTAAGAGCGGATACCATCAGATTCGAATCCATTTTAGGAATGAGTGGAAAAAAAATTTTAAAACAAAGGAACGACTGTACCAGTGCCTAGTTATGCCATTTGGATTATCCAACGAACCTAACACTTTTATGTGGTTAATGAATCAGGTACTAAAACCGTTTATTGGTCGATTCGTAGTTTATTTCGATGATATGCAAGTTTATAGTAAGACAAAAGCAGGATTTTTGCACTCGAGGGAGGTACTAATAGCTTTGCGAAAAAATAAGTTGTATATATTCCATAAAAAAGTGCAGTTTTATTACCTCGAGCCTATTGCTCTTAGGCTTTGTAATTAGTGGTGATGGTCTTTGAGTAGACGAAGAGAGGGTGAAATCCACTCAGGAGTGGCCCACATTGAAGAATGTGAGTGAACTATGCAGTTTCACGGTCCTTACTATGTTCTATCGAAGGTTCATCAAAAAATTCAGTAGCATTATGGCCCTCATCATCGAGTGCATGGAAAGAGGGAAGTTTCAATGGGGAGAGGAAGCTTAAAAAAGTTTTACCTTGAACACAGAGACGCTATCAACAACACCAATATTGGCCTTCCAGATTTTGAAAAGTTATTCCAGGTGGAGTATAATTCTTCAGTTGTTGGAATATGAGAAATTTTTTCACAGGAAGGGAAGCCAGTGGCATTTTATAACGAGAAGCTGAGTGAGGCGTGCAGGAAGTGGAGTACTTATGATTTGCAATTCAATGCTTTAATGCAAGCTTTGCATACGTGGGCACATGATCTTATCCAACGAGAGTTCGTATTGTTTATTGATCACCAAGTGCTAAAATCCGTTAATAATCAAAATAACGTTAATTGAATGCACTCGTGATGGATGACTTATAACCAATGATTCACATTCTCTCTAAAACACATGTCTAGTTAGGAAAATGTGGTGACAGGTGCATTAAGTCATAGAGCAGCCTGTTTAATAACTATGAGAGCTGATATAATAGGACTCGACTATTTGATGGAACAATATGAAGTTGCCAAAGATTTTGATCAAGCATGGACAATTTATAAACAGGGACAAGCCTTTAAGGGGTTGCATATGCAAGAAGGATTTATTTTAAGAGAAAACTAGTTGTGCATCCCTCGAAGCTCTTTGCGAGAGTCGGTGGTACGTGAATTACATGGGGAGGATTAGGCGGAAACTTGGGAAGAGATAAGACGTGAGAGCTGGTAGAAGAGCGATACTAATGGTTGCAGCTCAAACGAGATGTGGAGAATCATGCACGATGGTGCACGATCTGCCAAATTAGCATAGGCCAATCACATAATACTGGAATTTACACATCGCTGCCTATATCAGATGGCCCATGGGTGGATTGATTAATGTATTTTATCATAAGGATGTGAACGACGCAACGAGGAGCAAACTCTATATTTGTGCTGGTTGATCAATTTTCCAAGATGACCCATTTTATTTCATGCAGGAAGACCAACGATGCAATCTAGAGTAACAACCCGCGTAATTTTTGGGGTATTTTCAAAATAAAGAGGAAAAATAAAATTTTGAATTTAATAATTTTTTTTGTTGGTTAAATATTTTGGTTATAATTTTAAAGAATAAAATTTCGAGCGGAATCGAAATCAGATTTAAAATGAAGTTTTTATGATAGTTATAAGTTTTGCCTTAAAAAAAGAAAAAAACATTTGTCAACGACTTAGTCCGTGACTAATAAAAAAATTGATTTTTAGTTAAATGGTATTAAATTAAGGAAAAGGGAAGTGGCGGCGTACCTATTAGATGGATCGACCTAGGGAGTCGATCGATCGACCCCAATAGAAAACGTGCGCAACAGGTAACTTTGAGAAGTATTGTTTGTTTACAACTCTTATGTTTTTGCCTTATAAAATAAGGTCGTGGGTGACCCTTTTTGGTACAACTTTTTGGCATCAAGCATGTTTTTAATTCCACTCCTTTATACTCAGTTTGCCCCTTTGATTTATGAATTCAACCTTAGGTTTTTAGAGATGATCTTAGGGCAGTTTTGAGGTTGTTCTTGGAGGAGTTTTTGCTGATCTTTGGAGCAGATTTTTTTGATGGCTTGTTCTGTGATTTCTGGGCAGAATTATGTGGTTGTTTTGGTGGTTTGAGGTATCGAGTTTTACAAAATATGCTCCTTAATCTCGCGAGTATTATTCTCGTTGTTTTCTTATGATTATTGACTCATATTTGAATTGATAAATTCATTTGGAAATCTGAAAATATTTGTTGGAATCTAATTTCGATTCATGTGGTATTATATTTGGTGATGAGCGATTGTCATAAGATTTTAATTTGGCAATGAGGTTGGGAACCCGCCAATATTCCTTTTTCCGGATATGCTTAAAAATGCATAGGCGCGGTACGGTGGTGAGGCCTTGTGACTCGGTTAATGTGTTGTTGAGAAATTATATTGATATAATTGCTTATGAGATTCGCTTTTGATTTGAATATTCGTATTCATATTGTGACGTTTTATTCACCACTAATATTTGTTGAGCATCTTTCCTGTCGTATTGTGTACTTCCCCATATTTTCTTTTAGTGACAGGTTAGCGCGGATTTTGGGGCGATGTGGAGGTTGATTTTAGCGAGGATTATTTTGGAGAGATTTTAAATACAAGAGAGAAGACTGTATTATTTTGATGTATAGAGCATTGGAGATTTGTATTTAATTTTCGAGTTAGTTGTATGTAATTTGAGAGACTTGGTACTTAATTTGAAGAGTTTGAGATTTCTAGTTCTCTTTTGTTGTTGTGGGATTTAGATGCTCTATACCTTGTTGTAATTGTGAATTTGGTTATTTTTATCGATAAGCAGCGCGCTCTCTCTTCCCGGGCGGGCGGGGTGTTACAGAATGATATCAGAGCTTAGGTATACGACCACCCTCGGGTCTTGGGTTTTGGGTCTATTGCATTTTTATGGGGCATATTTTTGGAGATAGAAATTTTTAGAGAATCGTTTCGCGTTAGGCATCTAGATTAGATGTGAGGAAATTATTTTTGGAGACGAAATTATTTTTTGAGATTGTTGGCCTGATTTTGAGAGTTAGTCATTCAGCAAATTTCGAGGGAGAAATTCCATTGTTAGTGGGGAAGTCTAACAACCCGCGTAATTTTTGGGGTATTTTCAAAATAAAGAGGAAAAATAAATTTTTGAATTTAATTAGTTTTTGTTGGTTAAATATGTTGGTTATAATTTTAGAAGAATAAAATTTCAAGCGGAATCGAAATCGGATTTAAAATGAAGTTTTTATGATAGTTATAAGTTCAGCCTTAAAAAAAACATTTGTCTCGGATTTAGTCAGTGACTAATAAAAAAAATTATTTTTAGTTAAATGGTATTAAACTAAGGAAAAGGGAAGTGGAGGCGTACCTGTTCGATCGATCGATTCGATCGATCGACCCCAGCAGAAAACATGCGCAGCAGGTAACTTTGAGAAGTTTGGTTTGTTTACAACTCTTATGTTTTTGCCTTATAAAATAAGGTCGTGGGTGACCCTTTTTGGTACAAATTTTTGGAAGAAAACATGTTTTTAATTCCTCTCCTTTATACACACTTTGACCCTTTGATTTATGCATACAACCTTAGGTTTTTTGAGGTGTTCTTCGGGCAGTTTTGAGGTTGTTCTTGGAGGAGTTTTTGGTGATCTTTGGAGCAAATATTTTTTATGGCTTATTCTGTGATTTCTGGGCAGAATTATGTTGGTTCTTTGGGTGGTTTGAGGTATGGGGTTTTACACAATATGCTCCTTAATCTCACGAGTATTATTCTCGTTGTTTTCTTGTGATTATTGACTCATATTTGAATTGATAAATTCATTTGGAAATCTAAAAATATTTGTTGGAATCTAATTTCGATTCATGTGGTATTAGATATTTTGTTAATCATGTTGTCATGAGATTTTAATATGGCACTGAGGTTGGGCACCCGCCAATATACCTTTTTCCGGATATTCTTAAAAATGCATAGGCGCGGTACGGTGGTGAGGCCTGGTGACCCGGTTAATGTGTTGTTGAGAAATTATATTGATATAATTACTTATGAGATTCTCTTTTGATTTGAATATTTGTATTCATATTGTGACGTTTTGGTCACCGCTTATATTTGTTGAGCATCTTTCCTGTCGTATTGTGTACTTCCCCATATTTTCTTTTATGGTCAGGTTAGCGTGGATTTTGGGGCGCTATGGAGATTGATTTTAGCGAGGATTATTTTGGGGAGATTTATAATACAAGAGAGAAGACTGTATTATTTTGATGTATAAAGCATTGGAGATTTGTATTTTATTTTCGAGTTAGTTGTATGTAATTCGAGAGACTTGGAATTTAATTTGAAGAGTTTGAGATTTGTAGTTCTCTTTTGTTGTTGTAGGATTTAGATGCTCTAAGCTTGTTGTACTTGTGGATTTGGTTAGTTTTATCGATGAGTAGCGCGCCGCTCGCTCTCCCCGGGCAGGCGGGGTGTTACATGCAGATGGCCAATCTATTCTTTAAGGAGGTGTTCATTTACATGGTGTTCCAAAGTCCACCTTAGATCACGACACCAAGTTTTTGTTCCACTTTTGAAGAACTTTGTGGAAAAGATTCACCCCCAAACTGACCATCAAACGTAGGTGGTAAACAGAACCCTTGGAAATCTGATACGTTGTATTTTAGGATATTAACCAAAGCAGTGGGATCTTTCCCTTGCCTATATAGAGTTTTCTTACAATTGCATGGTTGATCAGTCCACGAAAAAATCCCTGTTTGTTGTTGTTTGTTTTGGCCTTGCAAAAGTAGTTTTGGATTTTGCATCATTACCAAAATTACTAGGAAAGACTGTTGCTGCTGATAAAATGGCTGAGCACGTTAACATTTGAGAAGTTGTCAAAAAGAACCTAGAGGAGGCTTACTCCAAGTAAAAGGTTGCCATTTGCAAGAAGCGAAAGGAGAAAATATTTGAAGAAGGCGACCTTGTTATGGTGTATTTAAGGAAATAGAGGTTGCAGTGGGGATATACAATAAACTAAAGGCTAAAAAATATGGGCCATATTAAATTCTGCTGAAGATTAATGATAATGCCTACGT
Organism: Sambucus nigra; assembly: GCA_949130495.1. Taxonomy (NCBI): domain Eukaryota; kingdom Viridiplantae; phylum Streptophyta; class Magnoliopsida; order Dipsacales; family Adoxaceae; genus Sambucus; species Sambucus nigra. The sequence continues at coordinate 632,136,869 of OX422217.1, read as the reverse complement.
GATTGATTTACTAGTTGACATGTCCATTTCTTCAATCTTCAATTTGGCGGACATGAGTATTATCCCCCAGATTTGGGTTCCCTAGGGACAAGTTCTTTTCAGGCAGGGGAGATCGATGTAGAACAACTAGAATAAGAGTATATGATTACACAAGATTGCCGCAAGTTGGGGAGGTTGAAAAGATAAAGTCAATCTATACGTGAACAAAAACTGTATATATATGAACAGTCCCGTATGTACAGTTCATATGTATAGTATCTTGAAGACTCTAGGATCCTCCCTTGGATTTCCTTTGGATTCCATATCCCTTGCATTCCATTTGTTCCTTCTTTCCCTAAAATTTTCCAAAATGTATTTCCCTTTTTCTTAAGATTCCCTTTTATGTCATTATATTAATAAGTTGTTATCTTTTATGCCCCCTAGGACACTTCCCCTTTAGTAAATGGGTTAGCAGAATTTTAATAATTGTGTCTTTTGTAGCTGTTATATAAGGGCGAGCTTATAAGTGTTTCAAAGCCTCTCATCTTCAAATATAAACTTTGAGTTCTTATTTTTTAAGTGTATGGCATGTGAATTCAAGGATTTCACATTTTTGTCTACGTTGAGTATTATCTCTTCTTAAGGTGTTTTAATCTCATTACCAAGATTTCGAGTCATAACCTTAGCTTCTTTTCATGATAGCACGTGTCATATTATTTATTTAGGGTTTTATTTGACTTTACCCCTTGAGATAATACACAAGGTACAAGCGATTCAATGCACAAGTTACAAGTGTGACGATACGCATGCGAGGGGTTAAGTATAATTTTTTGAAAAGTTGGGAGTTATGTCTAATTACGGCATTATCTCAGGTGCGAAGTAAAAAAAACCTTTATTTGTTTGTTAACAAGTTAAAAAAACATAATAAAACGTCATTTGTTTTTTCCTCTCTCAATTTGACATTAAATTCATCTAAATGAATGATAAGCTAAAATATACAGTTCAGTTGGGAAGGAGATATGTTAATAAGATATTTTTGAAATCAAGCCCTTCTTAAGAGCATTATGTTTGAGAAAGGATTTTATTAGGGCACTTAATTTTGAGATGGGTGTTATTTACCTTCTCTTTGTTGTGTATGACCTTGCCCGTCACCCACCCTGCATAGATATTTATTATTTGGTGATGTGACTACGTCTTTGGAACCACATCAATTCGCTAGAGGATAAAAGGAATACTTATAAGATTTACCCTTCGTTAAATTAACTATATCCAATTTTAATTATTTGTTAAAATATATTGATCCAACAAATTTCAATCAGTCTTCACATAAAAGTCACCATACAAAATTAGTAAAAAAATTCCAAGTTAATTCATTTGAGCAAATTTTAACTTTGTTAAAATGGATCAATGTTAGTTCTACATCAATATTTTACAAGTTTGTGGTTTGATATAATGGCTAGTCAATGGCATATGCTTGGATTATAATATATTTGCACGGAAGTTAAACGGAAGAGCTGTTTGGATTATGTTGTATTGATCTAGGTGCATTTGTAAATAATTTCATTTCCATAATATTTGATCAATCAAACTATATAAACTTTTAATTATTTTCAAACTTTTGTGTGCATAGTGAACTTTGGTATCAAGGAGTGTTACATGATGAAAGCATGTAGAGTTTACACGTTTAGCCTTCTATACATTTGTTCTTTCTATTGTGGGTATTAGCTATAGTAATAGATTGTTATTTTATTTTTTAATGTGAAGAATTTAACATCTGTATATAGTTGTTTCTCAAAATTTTATCTAGATCTTCAACTCACAGACTTGGTATATTTCTCTATACGATACTCGGATGTAATAGATTTTATGGATCTCACAAATGAAGAGTCACTTGAGGAATGGGAGGCCCATGATCAACTAAGATATGTGCATGAGCAGATTGAAGCTAATGATGAACAATCAAGGAAAAAATCAATCATATAATTACAATACATCTTTGTAATTCTGGATTTTGGAATTTTTTGTTATTTTATAAATGCATGGTTGCAGATTATCGTAATATTTGATGTAGGTTATCGTTGCACTCCATTTTAGGAAACTGAATTTCTTTTTTCTTAGTGTATTAAATGCATTGATGCAGAATATCTTAATATTCCAATTTAGGAATCTGTTTATAAATTAAACCACCATTTGCACTATCACATACATTTTCAAGTAACATAGAGGCTAAATGATACATGTCTTTCATTCCATATCTTGGCCTTTCCAAGGTTTCAATCCCTTAATTCCCATTTTTTTTGTTTGGTGATTTTCTCTCTTGTTGACATTGACTTAGATTTCAGCACCTTTTCTTGTTATAGACTTAAAAAAAAATCTATAGTGCTTGAGGATTTTTTTTTTATTGGCAGGGTTTTCAAAACATTTTGACAATGAGTGAGGAGGTAGTCCAAAGCAGACTAAGAGGTGAGATTTGATGAATTTCAAGATTTTAGATGCAACAATGGCTTTAGTTTTTTTTTCTTATGTTATTATTCATTAATGTTGGATTATGTAGTGTGTATTCTATGATAATCTTATATATTTTCAACAATTGAGCGGATCGAAGTGGAGTTTGTAAGAAACTATTTATTAACATCTAATCATGTAGAATAAGTAGTCGCACAAATGAAAATTTAGTGCTTGATATTGTATATATATATATATATATATAAAGGCCCTTCTTGCACAACCCAAGAAAAAGAAAAATGTAGAACATTCTTTTAAGTATTTTCTCACCAACTTTTTGTTTAAACTTCCTTACAAGAATGCACTTTACGTAGTTTTATTATGATCTCAAAGAGAATTTTCATATTCATATAAATATTCTCCCCATACTCATTTCAAAAAGTAGCGACTTAGATCAGATTTCCTTTAAAAAACATTTGAATGATAAATCTATATCTTCCCTTATCTAATATTCACACTCGTAAACCTGATGTTATACAAGAATAGGACCATTGTTTATTGGGCATTTGATAAAGAGTCCACAATTTTTTCATATATTAATTTTAGTCCAATATTTTAAAATAATAATTTCAGTCCCTATATTGATATAGAGTGAAAATAGTGGGATAAATAAAACAGCTGACGGGACACTGTCACATCAGCATTGTCCATCACGTCAGCATCGATGATGATGTAACAGTGCTACATCAGTATTTTCATCTGAATTTGCCGGAAAATGCTGAACAACTGATGATGTGGTGGTGACAGTATCATGCTAGGTTGCCAAGTTGCCCAGTTAATGTCACTGTCATTTAAATATATATGTCATTGTTGTTTGTTAGTTTGAAAAATAAGGTGTGTTACTTTTATACTAATTGAAGTGTCTTTAAGTGGTAAAATTTATTTTTGACAAATTTATCCTACTGGCAACTTGCCACTTGGTTTCAATGGAAACAATACAGTCAAAGTTGGTCGGACTTCTTTTGTCATAGTTGTTTATTACAGTGTTTACTTTAATGCTAGCCAACTGTAATAGAATAATCAACTCTCATAATTAAATTTCATAACTTGTGTTTTGGTTTAACTCATGTACAAATTTGTCCTTAAATCATCAAATTTCAGCCTTCCAAAACTATATGATAAGTAGTGTTATGCATGTGTGCAATTAAGATTCCTATATAAGTTATTGTTCCACTTTAAAAAGCGCTTCCAGCAATCAAAGAAGTAGACTATTATTGAAGACCTCTTCATATGCATTAAATGGTAGAATGTGTCACAAAACTATTTGATAATGATATGATACTCACAAATGTATAAATGGGTGATGAATAATTGAGTTTATATCCATCCAAATGTGATGTTATTTAAAAGAACTCCCATGAGAATATTTAGCAAGTCCCGTATATTCATGTGAGAAGTTTCAACCAACGCAAATAGCGGAAGCGAATCACACCCTACTAAGACACATCGACACAAGTAGGCCAAAAGCTGGGCATATCCCTATATTTTTGGATTCTCCCTTTCTATATACATCTTTCTTGTGTAGGCCATTCCAAGGCTAGTGTTAGCCTGTTCAAGGACAAAATACTATTTGTGGTAGCAAAAAATCTACTCGTATGGGGGTGTCAAACCATCATGATGCGAGTATATAAATAAATGAGAAAGAGATAGATTTACGTGGTTTGACCATCGATGGCCTACGTCCATGGGCTTCATCGGTGTTTCACTATAATAATGAGATAATTTACATGAGAGTGTTTCTGTAGCCCCTAAGCCCCCTTTTACAATGGTGGGTGTCCCCTTTATATAGAGTTAGGGGTTACAATTGGATAATTCCTCTCCTCGTGGAGTTTAAGTTACAATCAAATAATGCTTCTTAGGCTTTTACTTTATCTAGGACTCTTAGTCGTCCTTCTCTTATTGGAGCGTACGTGGGTCGTCATCTTGACCGATGTGTTCGCCACGTGTCACATTATTAATGGAGGTGTATTTTTTCCCCCAAAATAGCCCCACGGGTCGCAGTTCAGCTAAGTAGATTTTTAGATGAGCTGGGTTCTGGTCCGTAATCTCTTCAATGTGTGTAGTTGTCAATGTGAACTGGATTTGCGTTCTTTGAATTTTTGTTTAACTATTGAGCTTTCTTTGGTTGATTCGCTTACCTTTGTTAGGTCTCAGAGGAATGCCTTTATTGAGTTGAGAGACATTCAATCTATATGGGACACGTACCCTCGTGGGATCTGCTCGATCGTAGTTCGTTCTTCTATTTTATCGTATGGTCCAATTGGAGAGGCCGACCGTAGGCCTTTTAAGCACTCATGCACTGAGGCTCACTCAGGAGTGAACCTAGTCTAAGGTATCACCCTATAATAGGATTTTCACATGGTCTAATTGTAGAGTCCGATCGCAAGCTTGTTAAGCACTCATGCGTCGAGGCTCGCTCGGGGGTACACCTAGTGTAGGGTATTTCCCCTGTAGTAGGATTTCCACATAGTCCAATTAGAGAGGCCGACCACGGGCCTGTTAAGCACTCATGCGTCGAGGCTCGCTCTGACGTTCACCTAGTCTTAGGGAATTTTCCCTACATTAGGATTTTCATATGGTCCAATTGAAGAGGCTGACTATAGGCCTATTAAGCACTCGTGCACTACTCGCTCGGGGGTGCACCTAGTCTAAGGCTTGCTCGAATGCATGTCACTAGTCAGGATTTTTCAAACTCCTCATCATTAGGAAACCAATCTTACGGTTATTCATCTTGATGTTTAATTCGCTTTCTTGCTTGACTAATGTTGCAGTGAATTCACAGGTCAACATTTCTACAGAACGCCCAGCCGGGCTTATGAAGAGAAGACATAATAATAATAATGCCCGACCATCCATCGGGACTTTGTTGTGAGTCATGTTGACCATTTATCGGGTGTTGAAATAAAATGATCCAATGATTATCATGTCTGGCCATCAATCGGGGCTAAGATAAGAAGACTAGATAATGATGATGTCCGACCATCCATCGGGACTCTGTTGCAATATAATGTCGATTATATAGAGCAACTGAAATGAGAAGATCAAATAATAAGCATGCCCGAGCATCTGAACTGAATAGCAATAGTAAATATAATGTTGGCTAACGAATGAACATGCAGTCATTAGTCGAGGTTGAATCAAACAATAATGATAATGCCCAATAGTCTGTTGGGGGTAAATTGTGATGATGACATAATATAAATTGCATCGACTATTCATCGAAGCTAATGAGTAATCCAGAGAAATAATGAAAGTGCCGACCATCCGTCGCGGCGTTTCAAAGAAAATAAATAGTGCCTGAGCATCCATCGAGGCAAATTTTTAAAGGATCAAGTAGATATTATGAACGATCCTGTATTATTAGAGAAAAATAGATCTCCAAACCATTCATTAGGGTTGAATAACAATAATAAATGTAGTGTCGATCAATGTTTAAAAAGGTGAACGAGGCGTACGTATCGAGGCGAGGCACTGAAAAAAAATCTCAAGGCTTAAGCCTCCGGCTTGAAGTTGAAGCTTACGCCTCAATGCGCCTCGAGGCTTATGCCTTGATGTGCCTCACGCCTTCTTGCTGAAGCGCGCAAAAGAAAAAAAAATCTTATTCTTTTTTCATCACAAAGTCTTTTTTTTAAAAGGTTAAAGTTCTTCATTTTTCTAAAATTACACTTCACTTAAAAAAATGTTGTTTTAATCTACTAACTCTTATTTATTTATTTTTTGTTTTAAAATTGCACTTAATTTTGTTTCTCTACTAATTTGTTTGAAATAACTGTATAAATTTGTTTGAAACTATATTTTTGTTATAAATATATAGTTTGTTTGAAATAAATGTACTAAATTAACTTCAATATGACTTTTTTTTAAAAGGTTTATGTTTTTTTAAACAGTATATTTTTTTGGTTTTCAACTTAGATTAATATGTTTTCTTAACTTAGACTAATATATTTTAAAGGTTGTTGTTTTTTTAATAAACTTAGTTTGATATGTTTTACTATTTTTTTTAATAAAGTTGTTGTTTTTATAATCTTAGCTTGAAAATCCATATTTTTTTTCATAAATTTTCTTGTTAAGTTGCATTGATTAATTTATTATCATATTATAAAGTAACCAATATGTGAATTAAGCTAAAAAAATAATTTTGCCAATACGATTTGGCATTAATTAATTTATTGTCATATTGTAAAATAACCAATATGTTAAAATTGATTTTCTCATATTACTTTTTTTTAAAAGTTATCTCGGGGGAACAAAAAAGTTTCAAACTATGTGAGAAAGCCCTCAAGGATGTTGTTTTTGTAGTTTTATTATATATTTCTTTGTTATTTTATTTTTATGGTTTTATTAGTATTTTTTAATATTAATTTGCTCTTTTTTTTCCTTTTCGGCGACGCTTACGCCTCGCCTCACCTTTCGCCTTTTTAAACATTGATGTCGATTAACAATCGACTATGCCGACCATTTGTCGGGACAGAATATAGATAAGGATTATCCCGACCAACCCTCCCTTGGGGATAAAATACAATTTGTGTGGTAGATATCTTCGCGACTAAATATATGATGACAATAAATATTTTACCGATCATCTGCCGAGATGAAACTTAAATATGCCTAACCATCTTTCAGGTTAAGAGTCATGGAGTCAGATAATCAATACTGAAGTTGAAGAAATATCAAAGCTTGAGCATCCGTCGGTTATAACAAATAATCTTGCCCAACCATTTGTCGGGTCTAAGGTGTTGTAGCATGCTCGACCATCCGTTGGAGCATTAATAAGATTTTTAAGAGCTTAAGATTGTGGCCGATCATCCGTTGGGAGTGAATCTTGTACCTGAAGAAATTATTAAGTTGCCCACCCATCTGTTGATGCTGGATCAAATAGAAATCATCATGGGATTGATTTATTCAGCCAAACAATAAATAATATGTATTTGCTTAACTATCGGGCAATGAAAATTTTAAAATACAACATACTAAATTTTATGCCGAATATGTATCAAATGAACATATTATTGCCGAATATATATAAGATGTAAGACAGAGAATATATTTCAGAATTTTTGAAGCCCAACGCAAATAGTCAAATACAAGTTGGTTTCAAAAATTTGTTCCCACATAAAGCTTTGGAGTATAGGGAGGTGACATTATAGACCAAAAGCTTAAACAACAAATGTTTATTTTAGTAAAGTCAGAATGGTAAAAAACCAATGTTCCCCATTTGAGAGCATATCTGAAAGAGACAGTTCTGATTTTATCCTCAAATACTTGATGCTGACCAGTAATGGTGGTCCGACGGCGACCTGATCGACCTCACTGACATTGATTACCAGGTCGTTATGAATATGTGGAGAAATTCTTTGTATCCCTGTGCCGGTGGAAGGGTTTCTTGTTTCCACCAGATATTTGTGTCACTGGGTGAACTCCACGAGGAGAGAGAAGTCAGTTTTAACGTTTATCTCTTCCTGTATCTAGTTGTTCAGAAAACTAAAGTCGAATAATTGTATTAGAGTCCAAATATTTAGCGAGTCCTCGCAGCATTCCGATAATGGAATACATCTTAAATGAACCATTAAAATTTTCTAGATTCAACACTGTTGTGCAGATGAATAAAAATTGAATACAAGATTTATAATCACATATGTACGAAAATCATGCATCAATGAGACGATGTTTCAAAATATATAATTATTCATGTGGAGATAGAAAAGGAAAACTTAGCTCTTTATTATCGTGCTTGTAAATCATTACGTCACAATGTAAATCTTCGTCCTATCAACAAGAAGGAAAGACTTTTTGTGTTGTTTCCCACCGACGGCGCCAATTGTGGTAGCAAAAAATCTACTCCTAGGGTGGTGCCAAACCATCATGATGTGAGTATAAAAATAAATGAGAAAGAGACAAAGATTTATGTTGTGCGACCATCAATGGCCTATGTCCACGGGGCTTCAACAGTGTTTAGCTATAATAATGAGAGAATTTACACGAGAGTATTTCTTTGGCCTCTGAGCACCCCTTTCACAATGGGGGGTGTCTCATTTATAAAGAGTTAGGGGTTAAAATTGGATAAGTCCTCTCCTAATAGAGTTTAAGTTACAATCAAATAATGCTTCTTACTACTCTATCTAGGACTCTTAGTCATGCTTATCATGTTGGAGCGTACGTGGACCGTCATCTTGACTGGTATGCTCGCCACATGTCACACTATTAATGGAGATGTATTCCCCCTCGCCCCCACTATCTTACTACAAACAACAAAAATATGCAACAAAAAATAAGGAAATAATATAAATAAATAAAAGACTAAAAGCCAGGTAAAAAACCGAGCGTTGTATATGCTCTGCATCACTCCTCTCTCTTGAAAAGCTACCAATTTGGAGCAGGATTGTTGATAAAATGTGGGGTTAACATACCTTTGTACCATGTATGAGGGTATCCCAATAGATGGTGCTTAAACCTGATGGTCGATGTGTTTGAGAATTGCGTATACACTTTATTGGTCCACATGAGATCTCATAAGTTGCGTAGAATCATCAGGTAGGGGAATAGGTGGGACAGGACTTCGGTGAAGGGAGTGATATATACCACATTATTTGTACAGTGGATATGGAGGTTGGCGGATAGTCGAGCTCGTACACGTAATAATCCCACAACGCTACGCATCTCGACGCATTAATAGCTTTTGGGCCTTGCCATGACAACACTCCTTCCTTGAGTACATCATCATCAAATCATTTACTTGAAACACCGTCCCTCTTGCCCATTGTACGAAGCATATATACGATGTAACCAGGCATACACATTATTATGAATGGCAATAATGGTGGGTTGAAATCATCACCTTGGCAGTTGGGGACACGAGCTCAGTCGGAATAGCCTTTGTTAGATTCGCTGGAATGCGCAGAGACATGCCTAGAGAGAAGTAGACTACTCATTAGACATGTTCACCACATTATTAAATAAAAACTCTAACTTGAGATATCATGGTATCTCCCGTACTCAAAATATCCTCCCTCACATTATGGTTCCCTCACCGCCTTCATCTAGCTGTCTGCCTGATGGTGAAATTCAGTTATGACCTGCTCAGGTCCTTAAGTGCTCAAAATCAAAATATCGTCAAAATAAATCACTGTAAACTTACTTCAGGAAGACCTTAGTTATCCATTCCATCACCATTATTAAAGTGGACGGAGCATTAGGTAATCTGAAAATCATTATACTCCGTAAAAAGTTCTCCATTTTGTAGATGGTCATCCACTCATGCCCAAGTTATATGCGAATTTATTGGTAATTGATGTAGAATAACTAGCACAAGAGTATATGGTTGCACAGAATCACCTCAAATCGGGGAGGCTGAAAAGGTAAAATCAACATATTCGTGAACAGTAACTGTGAACAATCCCTCCCTTGGATCCCCTTTGGATTCCCCATCCCTAGTATTCCTTTTGTTCCTTCTTTCCCTAAAACTATCCAAAGTGTGTTTCCCTTTTACTTAGGATTCCCTTTTTTTGTCATTATATTAATAAGTTGTTATCTTTTATGCCTCCCAAGGATACCCAAGGTGTGTTTCCCTTTAGTAATGGGTTAGAATTTATTAGTTCTGTCTTTTGTAACTCACTATATAAGGGCAAACTTATACGTGTCTCAAATCATCTCATCTTCAAATATAAACTTGAGTTTTCTTCTCTTGTAAGTGTGTGCCTTGTGGATTCAAGGATAGTTCTTTTATTTTCACGTTTCTGCTATGTTAGGTGGTATTGGAGCGAGGTTTAGAATCCTAAAATACGCCTTTGTTTCGATGGTTGGTTCAAGTGATGGACGTAACACCTCTAACGACGGTGATCGTAATGGAGTATCTCTTTTGAGGGATGAATTTATCAAGTTCCAAACCAACGTCAATCAAACCTTAGCGATATGCATGAATTCGTGCGATAAATCCTAGTGATAATGATAGTAGTGGAACTTAATCGCGAGACCAATAGGATGCCCAATGATGGTGATCATGGATTTCCTACTGGTAATCACAATCCAAACATCCCAATTAGGTTGCCAACCTATTGGGGAAACATCGGTTTTGGTAAGGACAGTGTTGTACCAGTGTTTGGAGATAATTAAGGTCGATGGAAGAAAGATCATTCTGAAGCTTTAGTTTAAAGATTGACCTACCAATTTTCAGGTCATCTTCGTATTGAAAAATTCTTTGGTGGGTTACATGAAGAAAACTTTGAGATATTGAGGTATTAAACATCAAGAATTCAATATTTTTTAGATTGGTTTGGGTAAGTTGCACTCGGTATTGAGATGTTGAGTCATATTGTGTTGATGACTTCTTTCCCCCTCTTTCAGGATGATGTTTTTTTCTTCTGAGGGTGATTACGAGGCAATGTGTTTTGCAAGATCATTATGACTACCAAATGAAGTATTATTTCTTCTTAGAGTGTTTTAATCTTATTAGTAAGATATCGAGTCATAATCTTAGCTGCTTTTCATGAGAGGACATGTTATATTGTTTATTTATGGATTTATTTGACTTTACCCCTTGAGATAATGCATAAGGATTTTATTAGGGCACTTAATTTTGAGATGGGTGTTATTTACCTTCTCTTTGTTGTGTATGACCTTGCCCATCACCCACCCTGCATAGATATTTAGTATTTGGTGATGTGGCTACGTTTTTGGAGCCACATCAATTTGCTAGAGGATAAAAGGATTATTTATAAGATCTCCCCTTCGTTCAATCTTAACAATAGGAAATTTTCATGGTTTGTTAAAATATATTGATCCAACTAATTTCAGTCTTCACATTAAAGTCCCCATACAAAAGTAGTCAAAAAATTCCTAGTTAATTCGTTTTAGCAAATTTTAACTTTGTTAAAACAGATCAATGTTAGTTCTACCTCAACAATTTACAAATTTGTTGTTTGATATAATGGCTAGTCAATGACATATGTTTGGTTTATAATATGTGATATGCCCAAATTGTACCTGCCAACTCGGAGCACCAACCTCTGCCTGGATGACGGCCAAGGTAACAGTGACTCAAGACTGGCGATCAACAATCTCGTCCAGCTTAAGGTCGGCCATGACCGACGTTACTAGTCACCCCTCAATTACGTAATAGTCGAGGTCTGCATGACACATTGGGTCAGTTATCCATCAGGTCTTCCACAACCGACATCACATCTACCTCATACATCAACCTCGGTTGGGCATCAGTCGAGGCCAGTAAGGACTCATGCGTTCAACCACCCTTCAACATCATCATCGGCCCTAGCCGACATTGTAAACGCTAGGCTGAGCATCGAGTGTCAGGTCAACATCGACCCAAGACGACGTTCCACATACCTAACCTCGGCAAACATCCCAGCCAAGGTCATCATAGAATTACCATCTAAGGCAAGGTTCATACCTCACAAACCTCATACTCACTCAGGCCGAGGTTGGTCCCAACTAAAGACAACCGAGCTTCTATGCGTACATGTATGGCTTGAACCACGTGGACAAATCTATTATAGCTGAATCGTTCCCTCCACGTGAGGGAATATTAAGGTCATCATTACTTAGTTGAAGATTAGCCAGGTGTCATCCTTTCACTGGATGGATCTCCATGCACATGCTCATTGTATGCTTGGGGGGTACATTACACCCCCCCAAACACTACTGTTGCCCAGATTATACTCAAGAGGGAGGTGAATTGAGTATTTACAAAAAATTAAGTTAAATTGAGATTTTAGAAAAATATTAAATTTCAATCACTTGGATAAATTTCAGATTAATAAAACTGTAAAGAATAAATATAACAATATCAAATAAGTTTAATCAACTAATTTTAAACAACTAGAATTGCAGATATTAACACACTAGGATTATTAAATTAATTTTCGTATTTAAAAATAATACTCTCAAATAGATTATTTAATTAAAAAATTATTTATTTTAACTTTTAAATATTAATTAAATTAAATTTCGGATTTAATTAATTTGCAAAAATAGTGTGCTGAAAATATTAGCTTAAGCTGACATGTGTAAATAAATAAAAGGGCTGAAAATATATGACACCAAAATTTAACGTGGTTCGGCCAAATCCCGGCCTACGTCCACGCGCCTAGAGCTCCTGTCTCCTTTGCGCTTCATTAAATCTGATCCACTTGCGGGTAGGATCAAACCACCGCGTACAACTGTTTGCAAGCTAACACCGAGCTTCAAACCCCGTGGCCCACTTAAGGGTAGGAACCAATTACCGGTACAAACCGAAGCTTCAACAAAGCTTCACAACAAATCTGAATTTTTGTAGTACAGAATAAAATACTGAAACTCCTTAAAATACAATTTGTAATCTGAGTTTCTGAGACTTCAATAAATGTTGTTGAAGTAGGCACTAATCTTTTTCTTCAATGATTGAGCAGATAACAAAATTTATGGCTCTCTTGAATGTGTAGATTGGTAGTAAATTTGAATGCTCTCTATAAATTTCAAGTGTTGATCATGTGCGCATTTCAGTCTATCTGTAATGCAGCTCTTCAAAGCTTTTAAATGTGTCTGCCAAAATCTAGTTGTTAGACACAAGCATTTTGAGCATTAAATGCTCCTGATTTTGTTGAGATGGTATAGCTTCAAAAATGATTTCCCAGTCTGATATGCTAATTTTTATCTTCTCCATAAAAATATAGCTGTTGTAGCATAGATATCTGAAAATATATGGAGTCTGAGAGATATATCACTCGGTATCCTTATTTGTGTTTATTTGAATCTGCAAAATATTAGTTTACAGAACAAAAGAAATGTCCAATGTATAAAAGAGATAGCCAAAGAGATTGGACAAACTGAACAGAGAAGGACGCATAGCTCGAGGTCTGCAAACAAAAAAAAAATAAATCCATTGCTTGTATTCGTGTTTAAACAGAAGAAACCTACTGACATAACTTATGGTGGCACATGGGAAATAGTACAAAAAAAATATAGGCGGTAAGGTCACAAACTGATCAAGTGTACTGGACGATTTCAAATCGTTGGCTGGCAACGATAGCATGAGCTGTACAGGTATGGAAATAAAAAGCAAGAGGCGTCAAATCTGATGGAAGCTTTCGGCTAAAATGGATCACCTCATTAACAGATATTTAGATATCTTTAGAAGGTAAGGTCATGTCATATGCATAGTATTATACCAACTAACATATATAATATATTTTGCAAGAAGAAGTATATAAATATATTATCATACGATCAGGACAAACAAAAAAAAGAAGGTTGACAAGCCTTTAAAATAGGCGCATGACAGGATGGAGATTAATAAGGACCAAGACTTACACTAGCAGTTCTTATTCGGTCACAAGCCAAAGTGACTAATTATTATAATAAATATATTTGGATCTTTGAACAAGAATTTTTCACGTTGCTCAAGGCCCTTAAAGAAGGAGTACTTTGGTGACTTTTATAAGCCAAAGATCATGCAAGTAGCAGGTCGGTCAAATCGGATAATCATCAAGACAGCTAAAGAGCAATGACCGAGACCATGCACCAGGTCTAAGGCTAGAAGAATACATAGTCTTCACCTAGTGTACAAAACTTATGGTCAAAGACTTATATCTCCAATATCAAAGACCATCTATGACATTTGTGGGGCCCAAAAAAAATACTATTCGGCTAAATGAGAAAGCAGGTAAAGGTTTCAAAAGAATGTGAAAAATATTTATATACTGATCCGTAATGTTTATAAAAAATTATAACTTACAAAAAAAGTTAGTGCAAAAACTATAACTTGATAGTTAAATTTTTTTTCTTTATAAGCGGCTTTAAGTATATATATATATATATATATATAATGAAACATAAGTGCTATATGAGTAAATTAAAAATATATTTATTATATAAGTAGTAGTAAAAAAATGTATATTAAAATGTCATGTATATTATATATAAAACTAAATATATACATGAGCGCTTAATGCGTCAAGTGCAAATGTGCAGACACACGTGAATACCTTTACTCGGATATAGTTGAGTAGGATCGAGGAATGTTGAGTGAAAAAAAAACTTAACATGAGCAGGTGTATAATATAATAAATATATGTTTGGAATCATCAAAATCAATATATTACAATAAACTAAAATGTACAATAATTATAATTGATTTAATTAATTAGGGATAAATAATATTTTCGTTAACAACTACATATATAGGTCATCCTCTACCTTGTAAAGGGATCCAAAATTACAACCCTGGCTGAAACTCTTTCAAATTACACAGTTAGAGAGAAATCTTGAGAGATTGTATCCTTGGTTGTTAGTTCCTTATTTTAGTGACCTTAATCACTCACTTGCACAATGGACGTAGGCCTAATTGGATGAACCACTTATATATTGGTGTTCATCCTCTTCTCCTCATCTCAATCTCTTATATTTAGTATACTCTTGTGCTGCCATTGTTATCATTGGTTTGAGCTTGAAGCCTTGATAGCTTCATCCTTCTTCAAAATGATGTTGAAGCACGTCACAACCTGAAAAAAGAAAGAAATTTAAGTCAACACGTGAACATAGTATTAAAAAATAAAGGGGTGAAGCTAAAGATACTTACTGAAGTAATGTGTTGAGCAGCCAGTGTAGTAAGTTTCTCGTGAGAAAATGTGTCTTCAACACCTTGAGATTTTGGAACAGTTCAGGATCTTACCAAGCTCACAGCGGAGCTCGGAGTAACAAGAGCTGGAACACTACCTTCAACATTTTAAGGTTGAGAGATAGGTTCAGCAGGTCTCTCAGAATAACTTATTTTTAATCTCCTCAAAGAAGCAGGAGCATTTTCAACTAAAGATATTATCTCTATTGGGGATATGATAACAGTCTTACTCGAAGGCACAAGGGGCTTCTCTCCAGCTTCCTTGGCAGAAATGGAAGGGGGTACATCTATAGTCTTTGTCCCTTCTTCTGGGACATCTTGTTTACATTTCTTTACCTCCACAGTGGCAGAGGCAGACTTGTCAAAAAAGGCAGGAGCCCTTATCTTCTTCATTAGATCAGTGATGGGGATGCTTAGCTCAGAAGAAGAACCTTCCACCCTGGTTTCAGAGGTTGGTACTTGGTCAAGATCAACCACCACAGGGCGAGGACGAGCAGTAAAAGATGCAGTGTGGCTTCTATATTACAGCAAATAAGAAGCAGATATAACGTGCTCCTCAGCAACAGATTGATGCAAGCCCCAGATAAGTTTTAAATGCTTTATATTAAACTCGGTTTCTTTGGGAGGTTTCCTTTTACTGTCAACTGTAACAAACAAAATCAAATGTCAGTGATGCATTTTAGAAAATACAAAGAAAATAACATTTCAAAAATAAAAACAACCTATCCCATTGCCATAAAGTGGACACTTGGGACCTTGGTATACATCATCTCCAGTTAATAGAGGGTGTTGCCAATTTTTCATCATAACCCCATGATCAAAATAATCCATATTTGCATCGGGAAGATTGACAACTAACGCTCTATTCAAAAACCTAGTTTTTAAATAGAAAGTACTATCACTAGTAACCCATCTATAGCAATACATGATCTCTGGAATGCCTAAACGAGTTCCATAAAGTTGATTCAACCTATGTACGTTGTTAACTATCCTCCATGTATTTGGAGTTACTTTTGCAGGTACAATATTGAAATATTGGCAAAACTCCAAACACAGGGGATTTGGCGAGAAAGAAAAGCCACATTCGGCTACAAAAAGACTTGGGAACCAATGTCCCTCAGCCAAAGAAAAATAGTCAGAAGGACCAGAAAGTTCTTCCAAGATAACCCACGAAGGGATTGAAAAATTAGACCAAAATTTATCTAACGATTTAACAAGATAAACCATGGTGAATAAAGAAAATAAAGAAGAAGGAAGAAAATCTTACAGAGGGAATAGATTTCAGTTGTCAATGAACGATGGAAAGAAAGAAGGCACAAGATAGAGAGAAGATGAAGAATTCAGAAAGGCATATTTGAAAAGTGGAAAACGATAGGAATTCTGTCACACTTAAATACTTTACCTCGGGAATAGAGAAAAATAATGATTACAAGGAAAGACGTTTGCATTTTCGGCGGCTAAAAGAAGAAAAAGGGAACCAATATCGAAGTGATCATGAAAATTCAAAATATTTATGAAGCCTGATATTATGCGCTAAAAAAGGAACTATAAAATTTTCCCAAAATCCATAAAGATCCGTATTTTAAGCAGTCTTCAAGAAAAATGTTCCACATTCTCCTTCAACCTCAACTGTGAAACATTGGGGGCTTCTGTTGATACCAAATTTAGTTTGCTGACATGGACTAATCACTTGAAGATACGTGGCGTCCAAAATGTTAAATATAAATACTTTAGACGAGCAAATTAGGTGCCCCGAGCAACTTAAGCGTACCGAGCAACACAGTCGGTCTGAGCTACTTAGCGTGCAGAGCATCAGAATGAAAAGACAACTATGCATTAAATGCGCATTTATTATCGTACAGATGTATATGTCTACTGGATAACAGCGCATTATCGTTTCATATGTACAACCTCAAGGCTATAAATACATTGTAACTTCCTCCTAAGAAGGGACTCGGAATTTCTTGGTAAACCTTATTATCAAGATTCCAGGCAAACAGTCGAAAATAAAAAACAGTGGACGTATGCCATTTTCACAAGGCTGAACCACTTTAAAAATCCTTTGTCTTATTTCTTTTTTATCTGTGATTGATTAATTAGATATAATCTAGTTTTTTACTTTAACAAATGTGTTAAGCTTTGAAACCTTAGAAAAATATGTGCAAAACTCGTACTGGATTGAAAACTATTTTCCAGATTACACCACACGTTAATTCTGATAAAACCACGCTTTAAATAGGATTACTTCACCGCCTTAAAAACTGTGTCGCTCGAACGAGATTGGCCAGTCGTTCGCGCGACATGGCTAGAGCAGATATGTCGTTTGAACGATGCGCGTGTCAGTTCGACTTTTTCTTTAAAACGTTTCTTCCAAAGGAGATCCAATTAAGTCAAACTCTTTTTCGAGCTTATCAGAATAAAACGTAGAGTAAACATTTAAAACACTTTTAAAAACAGTTTAAAATACTTTCCTTAAAAATTCATCTTTATCCCTTTTTAACAATGATTCCAAGCACCATTAATTATACGCATTCATACCTGTGTGATCTCGAAATGCAATTAACTTGAAGACGAATACACTTGCACCAATTAAACTTTGGCATGATTAATTCTTTAAAGCTTTGCCGCAACATCTTCAATTTCTTCAATAAGTCATAGACCAACTAGGATCGTGACAAAATAAAATCTCCCTATGACATATTACAAACACAGTTTTGTTCACGAAATTAAGTCAAAACAATACAGGGACTCAAATAGAAATTTTACGTCCTTACAATTATCGTCATCACCCAAAATGGTGATGACTCATCAGTCAACGAAGAACTTCAATTTCTGATGGAGTGAGGAAGACACACCCTTGATACTATGGAGCTAAGGTCGCCCGAGTAACAGGTTAAAACTAGCTAGGATGTCAATAACTTAGAATTCAATGACGGGGTTTATAGGGTCAGCCCCTATTACAAGTTTTATTGATCTCATCACCTCCCTACGGGTATTATCACAGGCACATACAACAGCGGAGGTTGGAGCGAGGTCACTTTCCTTCAGTCCTAAGCATTTGAAGGTTCTTAATGGGCAAACATTCAAGGCGGATCCATTATCGATAAGAGAGAGTGGTACGATCTTCCCCGTAACTTCGATGGAGATGTTGAGTGTATGATTGTTGTTTGGACCAATTATGGGGATTTTTTCTTCGGAAAAGGATATCATTCGGGTAGAGGTCAGGGATTCGACTAAATTTATCACTTCTTCTGGTGTGGTAGAAAGAGGAATTGTGGGTCCAGTGAGCCACTTGATCAAAGCATTTTTGTGCAGTTGGGAAGACATAAAAAGCCCTCATAAAATGATTTTATCTTGAGTTTTCTTTATTTGATCAAGGATCTTACTCTCCTCAAGGGTTATCTCTGGCATAGGAAGGTTTTCAACACCTTTCCTTTTGTCAATGGTTGGTAGTAAGCTTGGGATATGATAATGCCTCCCTGATCTGGGCATGTAATTTACTGAAAAAGGGAAGAACATGAACCCTGTTTCTTCATTAATCTCGGGTTATTCTTCCATTTTGTTTATTTTTCTTAGGAGTTCTTCAAATGATATCATCCCACACATGTCATCTATCGAGTCAGTTTTCTCTGAAGCTTGCTCTCTATTTGAATCTTTGAATTCTTCCCCCCATCCGGTGGCAATAATTATATATTTCTATGTAAAGTTAATGTATTCCACAACTTCAATGGCTTCTTCGTATAGGTCCTCCCATTCTACAGGAAGGTGTAAGGGTGAAGGGATTAGGTGCCCTTGTAACTTCAGAGTATCGAGTAACTCAATCATACTGAAAATATTATTAGTTTGCCTGAATAATTTTGCTATGATCTGGACAACGTCATCTAGGCTAGCTTCATCGATTGGCACCACCGAACTGTCTGACTCTCGGTCCCATGTTTGTGCTATTAAGAATAGCGTACTAAACCTCTATCAATCAATGATCATCTGTGAGGGCAATTTTATCTTGAACTGTAGGAGTTGGTTTAATACTTCTGATAATTCCATACTTCCATTTTCAAAATGGGTACGGACAATAATACAAGCTCTAGTAAGGAGTGACAGTGCCTGATCAAAAAGGCTAGCAGGGTGTAGGAGGAAATATGGGAAAATTTAGAGAGGTTTGGGAGAGTATATGGGTGTGATTTGAGTTGATGGATCAAATTATGGGTTTCCTTCTAGGAAGATGACAATAGAATGATTTGGGAGTGGGCTGTGAGTAGTGTTTGGCTTAGGATTGGCTGGTGGGACAATGGTACCCTGGTCAATTAGACCTTGGATTATGTTTTGAATGTGAAAGCATTATTCGGTGGTATGGACAGCACTTTGGTCAAAGGCACAATGGGCATCTATCTTGAAGTTTCTTGGAAGTGGATTTGGTAATGGACGGGGGTCCAAGGGTTTGATAAGGTTTTGGCTTAACAGGGTTTGATAAACTTTGGAGAGAGGAACATGGAGCTCGGTGTATTCCTTTCGAACTGGGACAGGGCCGCTTTCTAGTGCCCACGAGGTGGTTGGTTGAGAGATGTTGTTAATGGTTGAGACTCTAGCATTAATAGGTTTGTCATATTTTTTGGGAGTGAACTGTCTGGACACTTTCTTTGGTTCAACTTCTGTTTTAGCGAGACCTTCCTCAATTTCTACTCCTGCTTCTCTGAGATCTCAAAAGTGGGGATAGTATTTTCCTACCATTGTTGCTCAGATATGGGGTAAGAAGTTATTCTTCAGTATGCTGACTTGTTCTTCTTCGGATGGTCGATTGGTTATGGTAGCTGCTTTTTCCCTCCATCGGGCTATGAAGTTACTGACTGATTCCCCAGAGTTCTATTTGAGAAGTTATAAATCACCATGGGTGACCTCAAGATCTTCGTTGTATTTGTACTGAGACATGAATTCTCGGGCTACATCCTCCTAGCTGCGGAGTCTGGACTCCTCGAGAGACAAAAACTATCGGAGGGCGCTATCCTTTAAAGTTTGCTGAAATAATTGGGTCATCACTTCTTCAGAAGCCCCTAGAAGAGTCATAGAATGGTGATAGCTGCGAAGATGAACAATTGGGGGTCCACTTCCTTCGAATTTCTCAATATTTGCCATCTTGAACTTCTCGAGTAACCTCGCTTTAGGATAAGGATACACGTGGGTGTAGTCCATGTAATTCCCAGGGATTATAACTTGGTTGAACTTCTTAGTTAGCATCTTGAGATCTTTTTTGACCTTGTTTAATTCTTCTTCTTTTGGATCCATGATCATAGGCAAGTTAGCCCCAAGTTGGGCAAAGTTTGGCATAGGCAGCTGGGCAGGCGGTGACCCATTAGCAGGAGGGGCATGTGCAGCGTGATGATACTCTTCGAGAACCCAGATAGGCTCGGGTGGACCCATAGAGTGAGGGAATAGGTCCTCGGGCTCTTGAGTAATAGGAAGCTAGTTTTGTTTCATCTCTCGAACCTCAGTCTGGAAGTTGTCAATCTTGGACACGAGCTAAGCTAAGACTGCAGTCAAATCTAGCTGTAAAACTGGTACTTGATCTGTGTTCTCCATGGAAAGTGGATGGATACTGGACTCGAAAGAAGTAGCAGGGGAACAGACGAAATTCTGGCGTGATTTGACTGAAGACCGAAGCCAATAAGGAGCCAGGCCAAGGGCGTGCAATCGAACTGAGAAGGCGTAAAATGGGATTTATTTTTTAAAAAAATAATGAATTTTTTATTTGACATTTTCTTTTTCCTTTTTGAGGTTGAAAGATAAAATATTTTTGGATTTTTTATAAAGAGAGGAGAAATATTTTTGGATTTTTTTTATAAAGAAAGGAGAAATATTTTTGGATTTTTGATAAAGAAAGGAGAAATGTTTTTGGGAGAGGGGTCTCAGCATGATTATTATAATTATTATGTTTTCACTTGTATTATATTCTCCTAAATGCAAAATAAAATACCGGAAGGGAACCGAGCCTGGAAAAGCTGGGTTTGTGACATATGTAAAGCTATGGTTGGACTTGTAACCAGGCTCACGGGAAGGTTCCCATTTTAAAAATGCACAAAAATTTAAGAGGCAGACCGATCCTGAATTTTGGTAGAGTTTCGGATCGAAACCGGTAATCTAACATGTGTGTCCTAGGCTTGACACCTATATGTGGGTATGCAATTAGTTGGGTGAATTGGAAAGGGTTCCCCCCTTTGGCGTGACTTCCATGATATACGTCTTGCTTTTGAGGGCAATCGGTACGTGTGGACAAGCCATTTGATATACTTGAGTGTACGTGAATTGCCTCGCTATATACCTCGTGGGGACGGTATGTGTGAGAGAAAATTCAATATACTCGGCATACGTGAATGAGTTCCTTATGATATACCTCCCGTCATGACTTCGGTCAAGCGATACGATATGGGGGAACCGTTCGATATACATAGAAGGTACTTGGCCAATGGAAGGTGAGAGTCATATCGCTTAGGCTAACTTTGCGCTGCCGAACCAGCGCCCATCACAAAGTGACCCTCTAGTTACTGGATAAAATTTGGTAAATCACAATGCTCTTTGGTGATGTCTTGTGAATCATGCATGATTCTCTTATTAGTATCTTATGATGAGAGTATCTTTCTTGATCATGTCAAACAGGGAGCAAAGTCCAAGTACCAATAGTATACCAAGCATGGGTAAGTGATGCGTGCAACATGTGGATATATGTGATCCTAGGTGCACGTGGTGCGAAGTGTACATGGAGAATCTTCTACAAGTGTGTGAATAGAAGCATATGCATGAGGTACACATAAAAGGGGAACATGCAAAGTAGGGGAGTATATAAGAAAATAAAACACCCATGTAAATAGAGTCCAGCCCTCTTAAACAAAAGTCCCCAGCGGAGTCGCTACTGTGGCCATCCCCGATGCTCACGGAGAGAGAGAATATAAGAGGGGGTCATCTCCGTGGTGAGAGGATCTTGGTTCCGTGCGTCCCTCTCGGGAGCGCTTCGACCGTCGTCGGTGATGTGTGAGGTGAAAAATATAGAGAGATGGAGTCGCGAATCTATTTGACTCTAAACAGATAAAAAAAGGTGGAGCTGCCCTGAAGAACAGCATCCAAAGATATACGAAACCAAAAATAATTCGAGTAGGGTTCGGAGGCTAAGTTATGAAATCGGAAGGTGTTAGGCACCCATTCCGCCCTTGCGATCTCTCATGGATTGTTGTTATTTTCCTCTATTTCCCCATTATATGTGTCCATGTGTATATGTAGTGGGGATATGAATCATCGACTTGTATTATGGAAGAGATAAAAACGAGTCATCCATAGGAATGTTCCTAAAAGTAATATTAAAATATAGGATTTACGCGATTATCCCTGCGTTGATCGTTATAATGGAACGATAACGCATCTGGAATAATACGCCACTAAGAACATATATATGTATATGTAAATATATAGAATCTAAGAGAATTAAGTTAAAGAATTTAGAAGAAAAAAAAAGAGGTAAACAGTAGGACTCGAGTCTCGGGTTTTACCCCGAGACGCCTACGTAGCCAATAGAGGCATCAAAGTCCACGTAATTCGTATGCAAAACGAGGGGTGGGATTTATCCCATAAATCTAATCGGGGACTTCTCTTATGTGTGTGTGTGTGTGTGTGTGTAAAAAAGTGTTTTAGTTGTGGGAAAAGTGTGAGAAAAGTGTGAGAATTCCCATTTGGAATTTATGAGCAAACGCTCTTTTTCTTATTTTTTTGGGTTTTATTTATATGAAAATAGGAGATGTACAATAATACTAAATAAAAAGTATATTAGGATATGTGAGATAGAGAGAATAAAAGTACTAAGTAATAAAATAAGTTAAAGCGAATTTAGTAGAATTTGAAGAGAGAGTTGAGAAAGTTGGACCTTCTTGAAGATCTTGAGCTTGATCTTGAATGTTGGAGATCAGCCCTTGCACTTGGGCTATGATGAAGAGTAGTTAATTCACTAAGTTTGATGAAAAAGATGATGAAAAGTGAAGGTTGGAAAAGGATTTGGATGTGGAAATCACGTTGACTTCGATAGAGGTTTTAGAGTTCGTTGAGAGTGATGGATTTCAGATCTTTAGTCCTTTTGCAATGAGTTAAGGCCCTCCTTTTTATAGTCCCAGGGCATTACCGATCAGCATAGGCTTGGTCCTGCCAATCGGTAGGTGTTTTTAGGCATACTGCCGATAGGCAAGATTTGGAACCTGCCATTTGGCAGCGTCTTTCAGGTTCCTTCGAAAAAAGGATCCTAAAATGCAAACCATTTATCTGAATCGTGCAAGGGGTGTACCCTGGAAAGGTACTTTAGAGACCTTCGAAAGTCCTTTGAACTTCTCTCGGGTCCGGGAGTTGTCTTTAGGACAAATGTGGCTTGGAAACGCTCGTCGGTCCTTTAGACGGGGGATCACCGGACGCAAACAGATCGTTCGTCTGCATGGTAAGTCAGAATCGCGCATGAAGCGGACCGTTGGAAAGGTTATGAGATGTAGTTAGACATTTGAAAGATTTTGACTCGGTTTGGGGAGTTGACTTTGGTCAGCCGGGGCCTGAAAGCGTTCGGTGGCTTTTCAGAGTAAAACGGATCATTCATCTGTACCGTAAGTCATAATCGTTCACAGGGCAGACCGTTAGAAAGGGGTTTCAGCGCCCTTTGAAGATTCATTCAGTCTCGGTCGATCTTAAGAGTTAACTTTGGTCAAGCAAAGTCTGGGAGCGTCCGGTGGCCTCTAGGTCAGGTTTCGAGGGAAAACGGGTCGTTCGTCCGCACCGTAAGTCAGAATAGCGCACGGGATGGACCGTTGGAAAGGGGTTTCAGCGCCCTTTAAAAATTCATTCAGTCTCAGTCGATCTAATGAGTTTGAATTTTGGTCAAACGGAGCCTGAGAATGCCCGATGACCTCTAGGTCAGTACCCGGGGTATGACTTAGGTTTATAGTGATGAAGGGAGGTGCTAGGGACCTAAGGAGAGGTTAGGGGGTGATAGAATAGGGTGTCTACAGCAACGAGAGTTGATTTATAATTTTGATATTAATTTTGTACAATTAAATTAATTAGTTAGAATAGCTAAAATTCGTGGTGTAGTCCCACTCCTTGATTGTTCTCACATTTATTTACCTCACTTTATCTCTTATTTTAGTGTTAGACTTCGTTTACATTTGTAGTCACTTTTTAGGTAGGTTTTTAGTTCTTTGATTTAGTTAGTGTTATTTCACATCCTCACCCAAATTGTTTTAATGTTGGAAAAACTAAAAAAAATAGAAAAAGTAGAAAAAAACCAAAAAGAAAATAAAATTTGAATTACAATTGAATTTGTCTCTCGTTTCACCCCTTGATGTGGATTGATACCCTTACTTACGCCTACACTTTAGTTTGTTATATTTTGTAGGTATTTTAGGATTTTGATTAACTTGGCTTGAAAGCAACGACTACACACAAAAGTCAAGCTATCAATCAAGAAGGACTTAGACCAGTAGGGTAGTGAGTGTACACCTATTGTTTTTATATTTATCAAGATGTTACACTTAGAGAGACGAGAAGTACTTAGGGAATGGTGTTAATTGAGAATAAAGAGGAATGGTTTAATCATACATAGGACTCGGGCGTTAAGTGCCACGCATGATTAAAATATTATTATGGGTCGTGGGCGTACCTAAATGAACAATGTGAATATATATATATATATATATATATATAGTATGTGAGTATCTCTGTATAATCATACCTGAGCTACTTGCTATCACGGAGGTTTTCGCGTCGGGATGGTCTTTTCTCGATTGGACCTTTATGGGGGATATTGACTCGTACCCTAAAACATAGTATCCTTGGTACAGGCTATATGAGAATGATAGTCGAATGGTCCTAAGAGACGTGAGGGTATGTGCTGACCTCTTAGTGACTGGGAACTACGCTTCGCCTCCAATACGTGTGTTTTATATTAATACGGTTCGAGAGTGGATCTGAACTAGTATTTCCCTTATTGTACGAGAGGTACAGGGACTTGATAGCAGAGTATGACGCCACTATAGATTTTATGTGGGGTGCCCTATTGTATATATATTGTGTGTGATAAATATATGTACCGGTGATTCTTCTATTGTGAGTGTAAGTAGATAAAATTGAATAAGTGTTCCTAAATAAATTAAGTGCACGTAATCCTAAATTAGTATTTAAATATACAAAACTGGCTTGATTAATCCATAAGAAAAATTATCTTAAATATATCATAGACATACGGTCACACGAATTAGAATTGGGTTAGACTAGTGAATTGGGTTAGTCTTATGAGCCATTTTAGTAGTATGTTATTCGTGCACACTAATTGAGAGGTGATAATTATCGAGTGAGTGTCGAGGTACTAACATGTTTGTAATATCAACTAATTAGCATTTTAAATATTTGCTAAACTATTTTAAAGTTGTTTTACACTCGGGCTCTGACCCGTTTCCTATCATATTTCTTTTCTCTTATATATATATATATATATATATATATATATATATATATATATATATATTACAGGTGCGCAGCCACAGGGGCGTCAGGCTTAGACCATTGGACAGTGGACTTGTTGCAACTTGTGTGGGGGTTGCAGGTCCTTGCAGCAGACGATTTCATCCTTATCTCCTCAACTTTCCATTTAGTCATTTTATTTAGGGCATGTATCGCCCATTTCCATCTTCCGTTTAGAGTAGAGAGAGATTTTGTACTATTTTATTATTACAGTATTCAGTTAGTTGGGATTGTATCATTTATTACTTATTCCTTAGATGTGGATACTTATTTGGATTGATTAATCTAGTTGTTTATTTCACTTGGATGGTTTGGCATTTTTCATCATTAGCAGTATTCATAAATTATTTTATGCATATAAAATTATAACAATGGAGTTTAATTAATAAAATTAAATTGTTTTGATGCTTAGCTTAATTATTTATAGGGTGATTAAAATGAAAAAAATGTTTTTCGATGTTGATGCTAAGAATGAACCAACCGGACACTTTGATTTAATTCTATAAAGGACTAATCACCCGGAATTTAATTAGGTGGGGTGTCACACTTAAATTCTTCGCCTTTTAGTGTTTATAAACAATATGTTCCTGGTCGGATAATTATTGGGATACTATATGGATTGTGCCAACTGGGCTCCAACTTGTTGCTCTTCTAGGTTACCTTCTTAAGTACCAGATCTCCGTGTTTTAAGTTGGTCGACTTGATCCTCCGGTTTCAGAACCTAGCAGTTATTTGTTGATAAGCAGCCAATTGAATCGCAACATCTTCTATGACTTCTTCAGCCATGTCCACATCTAGTCGTCTCATGAGATCACTCTTGGGGGAGTCAAAATTCAGCACTTTGTGAGTCGACAGACCTATTTCACAAGGTTCTAAAAAATGCAGGGCGTGATCGAGGCGTGGAGGCCAATCCTTAAGCCTTAGAAGCCTAGGCGGGCCTTAGACGTAAAAAGGCAATTAGGCCTTCTTAATATATTTTAATATTTTTAACCATAACAAGGCTATTAAAATAATAAAATTATACATATCAAAAAAATATGTCTGAATATATGCAAATTAAAATACTATATGATTATTTTAGATGAGATAATGGTCCGGTTAGTAAAAAAAATCTTTAAAAGGCGATATCGTTTCACTAAAGCATTGTTGTTTTTAGAAAAAAAGTGCACCTTAAGGATTTTACCAAGAATAAGGCATAAAAAACTTAAGGCGGGGAGTTTCTCCCAAGCTTTAAGCCTAGGCGTGCCTAGGCGGGTTTTTTAGAACAATGATTTCAGCTGATACCACTACTTCAGTGCTAAAAGAGATCATGTATGAAGTTTGTCGTATTACTATTCTTAGTGTAGTCCTATAAGCCCAAATGACATTGTGCAACTCACTGATCCAACTTCCTTTAGCATCATACAACCTCTTTTTTAATCCGTAAAGCAGTCTTATTAGTAATATATGTCTGACCATTACACTGTGGATGTCCAGGTGTTGAATGAAGCCTTTGAATTTTAGATCGGATGTAATGCTCCTCAAACTCATCGTTATAAAACTGGGTACCATGGTCAGTAATAATGATATATGATCCGCTTCCATATAAACTAAAAAACCCCTCTGATAAGGCATACCCACCAAAGGTTCGACCTTACCCATTTAGTGAAGTTATCCATTGCTACAACTAAACACTTTAACGTTATTTTGGTGGTCGGTAATGGTCCGACCAAGTCTATTCCCTAAATAGCAAATGGATAGGGAGAAGTGATGGGAGTCATGGTATCCCTCGGTCGTTAGTGGATAGTAGCATATTTTTGGCACTTATCACACTTTTTGGCAAAAGAAACACAATCCGCCTTCATGGTTGGCTAGTAGTAACCTTGCATGGCTATACTTTATATCAGTGATTGATCGGTTGAATGAGATCCATACGGGGCTTCGGTACTTCTTTGATCAGATCATTTACTTCGATTGGATGAACACAACGAAGTAAATAGACAGTGTATCCTCTTCTATATAGGATGCCCTTCTCTAAAACATAACTGATTGCTTTGTATCTCATCTTCCTAGTCGGATGGTAACATGACTTTTTTTATTGTAATCTTTGATTGGATCTATCCAGGAATGACCAAATACTACTAACAGCTTCCACGTCAATATATCTATTGGTGAGAATTTCTATTGGAATAGTTCGTCTAAGCTTTATTTGAGTTGTTGAGGCTAGAAGAGTAAGAGCAGGCATTATCCATCCTTAGAATTCGGATCCTCTTGACTGTAGGAAATGAAGAGATAACCTCAATAGCCTTATTCAGGTATCTTACCATTATTTCTCCGTTAACTCTATATATCCGAAGCATTCGGTGTACTATAAGTTGCAAATCACTGTACGCTATCACCTGCTTAGCACCAAGCGATGAAGTTAGTTCCAAGCCTGTAATTAATGATTTATACTCGGCATTATTGTTAGAGGCTTGAAACTAAAATCTCAGTACATATTTCACATCTAAATCGTCTGGGGTGTTGATAATAAGTCCGTCTCCGCTGCCAGTGGCACATGAAGACCCGTCCACGAATAATTTCCAGGCCAGGATGTCATTATTGAAGTCTTCCTCTAATAACACTCCACGTTTGAATACCTTATCGCTTTTTAATAGCTAATCACCGAGCTTTTTCTTGAGCAGTCGATGATTCTGTTTGGTCAATGATAATCTATATTTGCTTTTGAGCTGAGCTATCTTTCGAAGAAGTCTGCTCTGCAAGCAAACTTGAATTATTTGGCACCTCTCCATATGTGAACTCTGTAATAAAGTCTGCCACCACTTGCCCTTTTAATGTAGTTCATGGCTCGTAAATAATCTCATACTCTCCAAGTTTGATTGCCCAATACATCAATTAACCTGACTTTTCAAGTTTATGCAAAGCTTGTTACAAAGGTCAATCAGTGTATACCATTATAGTGTGGGCCTAATAGTGTGATCTAATTCTTCAAGAGGCTTCAATAAGTGTAAGTGACAAATTCTATAAGCGTGGATACCCGATTTTTGCTCCTCAAAATGCTTTGCTGGTGTAGTATATCGACTTATAAATTCATCCCTTTAGTCATATCAAAATTGAGCTAACAACTGATTATAAGATAGCCAAGTATAGATACAATTTTTCTCCCAAAACTGGTCAGAGAGAGGAGTGGTGGAGACCCAAAATAGTTCTTTAAATCCAGAAAATCTTTCCCACATTCGTCATTCCACTCGAAAGCCTTTTTAAGCACTTTATAGAATGAGAGACATATATTTTTTTCTGGAAACACAAGACGATTCAGAGTGGCCACTGTTCTAGTCATTTTTTGCACATCCTTCTTGTTGGTCGGGGACTGCATCTCCATTAAAGCCTTTATTTTATTAGGATTGACTAAAATTTTTGTTTTATTCATAATATATCCTAAGAACACTCCTTGATGTACTCCGAATGTACATTTAGTCAGGTTGAGCTTCATTTGGTGTTTCTCCAACTAATCAAATGTCTGGGCCAAATATGCAATATAGTCGACAGTAAACTTTCTCTTGGTGAGCATGTTATCCACATATACTTCCATGTTCTTGCCAATCTGGTCTTCAAATGCTTTATTTACCAGCCTCTGATATGTTACTCCAGTGTTTTTAGCCCCAAAGGCACAATGTTATAGCAATCTGTTCCTCAAACAGTGATAAAGGATATGCTCCCCTTATTTTTTGGCTTCATTTTAATCTGGTTGTAACCAGAATTAACGTCCATAAAGCTAAGTAGCTCGTGACTTTCAGTTGCATCTACCAACTACTCAATCCTTGGTAAAGGAAAATAATCCTTTGGGCATGCTTTGTTGAGGTCGATGAAGTCTACGAACATGTGCCATTTATTATTATTATTATTGACCATCACCGCATTGGCCAACCATCTAGGATACTTGACATCTTCTATAAATTGTGCCTTTGGTAACTTTTCCATTTCCTCCTAAATTATCATATTCTTCTCGAGACTAAAAACTCTGCATTTCTTCTTGATCGACTTTGAGTCCTTGTAAATATTGAGCTCATGGCAGATGAAATTAGGATCAATCCCTAGGATATCCTCTTAGCTCTAGGCAAACACATTCTTCCTCTCTCTAAGGAATGTAATCAATTCATGTTCGAGAGAAGGTGTTAATCTTGAACCAATTTGAGTGGTCCTTTTAGGCTTCTCATCATCAAGCACAATAGTTTTCGTCTCTTCCATAATTTGTCCCTTCACCAAATCTTCCTCTTTTCGAAGTTCTATAGTGTCGATATAATAAGTAGTAGCGCTCTTTTATATTTCTTGTTGGTCGGCCTAAGTATAACAGCATTCTCTAACTTTTATTTGGTTTCCATTCACTACGACGACTCCTAATTGGCAGGAAACTTCATACACTGAAGCATAATAGACGATACCACTTCTAATTACTTCATTCCCACTATGTCGAGAATTATGTTATAAGTTAAAGGGACATTTTTATCCGGTACAAATAAATAAATCCTTTTTTTTTTGCTCGTTGGCCAAGTGCCGACTAACATATCTAGCTTGATTCTTCCCAAGGGATACACCCTTTCTCCTGAGACCTCTATGAGAGGCATGTAAAAAGGTTATAGCTACTATCTCTCAGCCCTAGACTGTGGACATAGTTATAGAATATGACGTTTACAGAACTCCCATTGTCGACCAGGATCCTTGCCACTCTACCATGGTGTAAATCCAAGTGATGACTAATGGATCATCCTGAGGATAAAGGACTCCGCTCAAATCATTTTTAGAGAAATCGATCATCAATTTGTCCTTGTTAACCTTCATAGACTGGCCATCAGTGCATTCAAACAAGTCAATCTGTCTTATAGTAAAATAAGCCTTGGCTCAATTCAAATAAGATTTTTTTCTGCAATCTCATCTCCTCCACCAGCGTCTCCTCCTACAAAGATGTGACATCCAAAGGAGATCATCCCTACCTTCACTTCAGGTTCATCAGTTTTTTGGCAGGTCAGGATTATCCTCATAGTTATTGTTGTGTGCCCTTTTCGTCTCATCATTTCCTCAATCGGGTGACTTATATATTCTTCTAGCATATCGGCTACCATTTTGATCAATAAATCTAATTAATTTTCCTCGTCGAATAAGATTCTCCACTTCATTGTTTAAGGCAATAAAATTGTCAGTAATGTGCCCATAATCTTTGTGAAAATCGTAATACTAGGATTTGACTCTTCTGTTGGGAGGTGACTTTAGCTTCCCATGTCATTTAAATCTTTGTTACCCATGATTTCCTCTAATATGTGATGGACACCTTTAGTGAGAGGAATATATTCATCATACTTATTGATTTGGTCAACCTTCTTGTCTTTTCGATCTTTTTTAATTGGATTCTTCTGACTTTTAATTTTTACCTCCAAAATTTTCTTACCAGCCATAACTTCCTCACCGTTCATTATTATCCCTACCTTAGCCATCGGCTCTGTCATAATCTTGGGAGGATTCTTTTCTAGGGATAGTAAAGATCCTTGGCGACTAATCCACTCAGCAGTGCTGCAATGACTATCTTCTCTTTATAATCTACCACTTCTAGTTTCTCATTATTGAAGCGTGTGATGTACTTTCGAGTACGACCTCCATATTTGTTATGCACGATCCAAGATATAAGTAACACTCTTGATCGGCTTAGCCCCGAAATATAAGTTATTAATAAATAGTTCATCCAACTGATGGAAATTATAAATTTACCTCTGGAAGATTATTGTACCATATCTGGGCTGGACCTATAATGAAACTAGAGAAAGCTTTGCACCTCATTTCATCGAGGGCATAATAGATATCAGCAACAGCCTGATACTGTTCAATATGGAAGACTGAATCAGTCTTCTCATCATACTTAAGAGTAATAAGTGGTAGCTTGAATTTGGAAGGTGTGGGGTAGTCTACAATGGTCTGTAAAGAGGTGATCCCTTAACAAAACTTATTTGCAAAGGATTATTAGTTTTTGACATTTCTCCTAGCCGATCTTCTAGTTATTGCATAAATCCTTTCCACTAATGTTCCTCTGGTTTAGACTTGGCTGAAGCAACTTTTATGGCTTTACTGTGCACATGCACTAAACTCTCTTCCCGAGAAGTCTGATCGGCGCGCACAGAGCCTCTTATGCTAGCCTTATATCTCACGAATCTATCGATGCGCTTGCGAGGGCGATCTTTCTCCATGTGATAACCTCTGGTTGCTTAGGTACCCAAACGATCGAATACAAATTCACTACTCAGTCATTCTAACATACTCGATCTCTCGTTACAGAAAGATCGACCATCGTAGTAATTCGTTGATCGGAATGATGATGTTTCTCTTGAAAGTCGTGATATGTCATGAGAAAACTTGCAATGATGATTTCTCTCATTCATGGTTGGCGGAGGTGGCATATCCCTCTTAAAAGGTTCATTGGTGGATTTGTCTTGCAACGTACGAACCAATTTCCTAACTGACTCTTGCATGGCTTCTTGTCCCCTGGACAAGTTGAGCAATATAGCCTGGAGACCTTTCACACTAGGAGGAGCATAGAGATATGAATTGTTACTTGCAGCCACTAGGTTGCTTTTAGGAACAATGGTCATTTTGCAAATAATGAACAAAAGAAATAAAAAGGGGGTAGAGAACGGTGATAAATAGTCATTTCCACAAACGACATCAATTTGTGGATGTATAAAAATAGATGGGGTCCAAATTTATAATTATAGATAAATAATATTAAGCAAGCGAGACAAACACACTGGAGACAAGGTTATAAAAGTGGTTCAGCTATAAGAAAAGCCTATATCCACTGTTGATATTATTTCAAGTGGTTACAATAGCTCGGTACCGACTGTGATTGTGTTTGATTGAATTATACCTTTGAGCTATGGGAGAACATGTATTTACCTTGGTTAGGAAACCAAGAGATGGAATGCCTTTATATTTTCATGCAGTTACATCTGTGTACAATAAATGAGACTCTTGATATTCACTGTTGATCGCCATTCCACCTGAGTAACCTTTGATATCCCTGATAGCTCATTTTTTGGGTGTTAGTCAGCATTCCAGCCGACTAGGTGTATCTAAAGCCTACCAGGACCGTTGAGTGGACACATAAGAGGACATGTGTCTACTTTTAACTGGTCCACGAGGGAGAGTAATTTTTTAAATACAATAGATCACATTCATTTGAGATAAACCTCACCTTTCAACTATAGTGCATACCCAACGTGTTCATTTTATTTATCCTAGTTAAACTACCCGGTCTAACTAAGACATATAACCTCTATTTAAGTCCAAGCCTGCTAATACCCTCTATTATCTAAGTAATACTACCTTTTCTAGGTATCTGTTCATAAACAATATTGTAGCAACACACATGTGTATATATATATATCATGTAAAATATACATATATATCACTCGCTATTATTGTATCCCTAGAGCTTAGATCTCGCGGATATATCCCTCATGTGCTATCCGACTCCTGACATCACGCCTCACACCGAGCCACCAGGTCGAAATTTCACCACTGATCCCAAACAAAAATACATATAGCGGAGGCGATCATAGACATACATCCAGTGTCGTAAACATACTGCATCACGCCTAATCAAACTCGAAACGAGCACATATCCTCACACGCGGATAGTGGTTATGTGATAGTCCTATGACCTAGGAAATCAATCCAATACGTGTTGGTCAACGCGAGGATGGACCACCCACTATGCGCAACCTTTTATGATAGCACAACCAAGTATGTGTGTTTAAATAAAATAGGTAACATGCACATATACATATATATACATGTCACTCTAATATGTATATATAATAAGTACCGAACTCATACGCATATCCTGCAATGTACGATTCATGAGTCACGAAGTTCGATCCCAACTTCCCGATTAGCATCTGAAATCCACTCAATTGGATCCTCGGTTCTCCTCACTCAAACCCATCTGATGATGCTAGAATTAGCACCACCAGGTTAGGTGTTTTCAAGCTCAATCTAAGAACAATGGCAGCATCGTTGCGTAAAAGGTAGGAGAATGAGATGAGGAGAAGAGGAGAGAGCACCAGAATATAAGTGGTTCAGCCTAAATTGGCCTACGTCCACTGTGTGTGAATAACCTCACTGTAATAAGGCACTGATGGCCATGGATACAATACACATAAGCTCACTTTCTTTCTCTACTGTGTGTATAAGACAGAATTTCAGCTAGGGTTACCAATTTCGGATCCTTTGCAAGGTAGAGGATGACCTCTATATATAGTACCTAGGGGGTGTAATGTACCCCCCATGCATGTAATGTGCATGTGTGTGTTTGCCTCACCAATATGGGAAAGCCATCTGCCACTGTCACAAGTAGAGAATGATGATGAAATATTCTCCCCGCGTGTGGGGAATAATCTTGTTATAACTGATATGTGTCCACGTGCCCTTATCCAAATGTCAGCGGATGCTCGGCTATTGTGCTTGGTGTATGACCTCGGCCTGGGAGAGGCCGAGGTTGGTAAGTTTAGAAGCTCGTTCAGTCCAAGGTGACCATGGAGGTCTCAGCTTAATCCTATCCGAGACAATGGACAAGGTCGGCCTAAGCCGAGGTTGAGCTGGTGTGTTTGGAGCATCGACTAATGTCTTGATGAGGTTGTTGGTGGCTTCTTGCGAGCTCGGCCTATATCTGGCCGAGGTTTCCATTCCAAGGTATACGAGGATGCTGTTTATCCTTGTGATGCATGCGATGTCCCTTCGAGAGGCTGGTGGTAGTGTCGGCCTGGACTGACCTTGCTATGGCCGAGTGCTAATGCCGCATGCCCAAGGCTTGTCCAATGTCAACCACGATCTCGGACGAGGTTGGTGTCTTCGAGCCGAGGTTGCACTTGGGGCATATCAATCAACCCCCAGCCCTTAGTTACATGTGAAAGCAGGTGACTATGGGGTCTACAACTCCGAGGTCCTTTTGCTCTGTACCAATATTCTTTTTCTGACACTTGTCAATTACTGAAGTGGCACGCGTGTCTGACAAGGGTAATTATGCTGGTTGTCTGTTGGTCTCCCAAGGCAATGATGGGCCTTGGGGAGTGTGCATTCATATTTAAGGGTAAAAATCCCATTTTCTCTTCTTTCTTCTTCATTTCTCTCCTTCTCCGAACTTAGCCATTTCTGCAACTCTCTCTCTATATATAAGAACTCGTGATTGGAAGTACATTTGGGGGCTTATTTACTGGGATTCCCTCCTCGCTTTTCCTCGCCTTTCTTCAGGTACCCCTCGTTATCTCTTCCTCTCCATTTTTCTGTCTGTCTTACTCTTTGCATTTTCCGGCTGGTTCATGCATTTTCCGGTGATCTCATGCATTTTCTGGTTAGCTTATGAGCTTTTCGGTTGATTGTTCATACATTGTTCTTGCTCAAAAACCTAGCTTTGATCTTTAGTCAAATCACCAGCGTTGTTTGTTACTTATGAGAGTTGGGCAAGTGTATAGTCTGCCTCGTATGCTCAAACCCCTATACCAACTTCTTGAGGAGTTCCCCTCCCTTAGGGAGAAGACTTTAGAAAAAATTAGACAAATAGAAAGAGCACAGGAGGAGGCTCGTAGGTCACAAGAATTCCCTATTAGACCTATCTTTCCACCACCCCCGAAGGTGATATATACTGATCCCTCAGAGTCTTTCAATCAGGCAGAGGTTCCTGTCGATCCTATACCAATGTCTGAGTCTGAGTCTTCCACCTCAGACCCCATGACCGTGGATTCCTTCCAGGAGGCCATGGACTTCTCAATTCGGGAAGATCAGGCCCCTTGATCAGGCCGAGGTCTCCAGCCGGGCCTCATCTCATAACAACTCAAGCACCTCAGCCTCTTCCTCAAAGATTGAGATCGTCGAGCCGAGTGTGGCAATTCTACTACCACTTGACGCCATTCCTCTGTTGGCCTTCACCGGTGCCAAGTTCGCTCAGAGGTTCTCGGGTAACCCATCAACATCTGCTCCGGTCGACGTTGAGCTAGATGATGATGACGTTAAAAGTGATGTCGACGTCTCTGAGGCGGCCGAGATCGAGAGTACTGTAACTGAGGTAGACCTCCTTTGCTTCAGATATCTGTATTCCATTAGTCCCTCCATAAAGCTAATAAGACCTCTAAGGGAAGAGAGGGCTTTTCACGGCCGAGACGGCGAAATCTGCTTGTACGAGCAGATGTTCAAGTTGGGGTTTCATCTGCCCATCCATCCCATTATCAAATTTATCCTTTCCTATATCAATTTGTCCCCCTCTCAACTATCCCCTAATGCCTGGAGGGTCATAATAGGGGCCATAGTCTTATGGAAGGCTGTCCACCACTCAGACCTCCCAGTTCAGGTCTTTGTAGGTTACTATGTCCCTTCCTCAGCCAAAAATCATCCGAGCTACTATCATTTTGTAGCTCGAAAGCCTGAAAAAAAGATGCTTCAAATAACTCAGACTTCCAACCACAACTGGAAGCCACGATACTTTTTTGCTTCTGGACCATGGGAATTTAGCCCATGTGCTCCCTCATCCATTCTGGAGCCGAGGATGCCCCTTAGGTGGGGGTAAGGTCACAATGTCTGTGAGGGCTGACCCTGGCCTGAGCCCACAAAACCTTTAGAAGGTGAAAGCCCTTCAAGATCAGGGAGTACATGGTCTGTTCATTAGGTTCGAACACTTGATGACCCCCCACTACCTCTCTGAGACAGGTCTGGGTGGAAGTCCTCTTTCCGAGCTTGGTAAGCACTTTTTATTTGAAGTTGAACCTCTGAGTTTATTTTTGTCTGATCTTCTAACTCAGATCTATTAATTTTGCAGAGCGTCCAAAGGATATCTCAAACGAACTCTGGGAAATGGCTGCTCCTGGCTTGACGAGACTTGCAAAGAAAGCAGGCCTTAATGCTCCTCCCCCAGCTCCCTCTGCCTCAAAGCCCCAAGCCATAAAGAAGAGGGCTTCAACTGAACATTCCCCTGAGGATCAGAGGCAGAAGAAAAAGAGTGCTGATACTGCCATCCCCATCTCTTCAGCAGACGCCTTGTCAGCTCGTCTAGAGCAGTTGAAGATTACTAACAGCATAGTCGACCATAGTCTGTAGGCCATAGATGCCTTTGGCTCTACAATGACCGAGGCCTACAAGCGCTTCTTTCGGTCACTTGATACTCCCTTACTAGTTGAGTTCGGCATCCACAGATCCATTCAGGTATGACCTCATATTTCTTTATAATTTCTAAGTGTAACCTATGATTTGTCTTTGACTCATTCCTGATCATAAAATCTGAAGGGCCTGGCAGCGATGCACCACCTCTCCAATTGGACTCTGAGGAAGTTGCCCCTCATCCTGAAGGGTCAAGAGGCTGAGAAGGTTCAGAGTTCTTTGAACCTAGAAATCGATCGGCTGAAGTTTGAGTTGGGTGAGTCTGACAAGAAGGTGAAGGGGCTGGAGCAGGAGGTCTCTCGGCTTAACAAGGACCATGCTGTGGCTCTGAAGGCCAAGGACGATGTTCTGTAGCAGAAGGTTAGCTCGGCCGTGAACGCAGCCCTTGATGATGCCTCAGAGGGGATAATAGCCGAGTACAAAATCTCTGATGAGTTTATGGGCTTTGGCTTTGAATACCTCGAGAGAGGTATCAAGGCTACTACCAAGTGGGTGGCTGTCAAGGAGAAGGAGGCTGGCACTTTGAAAGCCTCTGACTTTATAGGCCTTGGCTTTGTTAATCCTCGGCTTGCCCAGGCCCTTCAGGAGGTTGAGGAGGAGGCTGCCGCGCCTGCCGAGACTGCCACGTTAGACGTCACAGAGGTTGGAGAGGCAGACCACCATGATGACGTTGCCAAGGTGACCAACGTCGTCCAGCTTAACCAAACCGAAGGCACCAGCATTCCTCCCTCAACCCTGAAAGAGAATCTCTGAATATTTTTGTAGCCCCTGAAATTGTAATCCCTGCACATCTATAATTTCTGAATGAGCATGGCTCTTACTTTTCCATTCTTTGTAACCTCTGAATATTTATAATCTCTGAATGTGTTATTCTCTGAACGTGTTATTATCTGAATGTGTTATTCTCTGAAGAGGACCATCTTCTTTTGTTTTTGCTCTAAAGCTTATGCAATGGTGTTTGCTTAAACCAAATCAGTAGTCTGAGCTCAGACCTCGTCACCATTGAATGGTGTTATGAAGGTCTGAGGTCGCCACCTAAGGTGTGATCCCCACAATTAATCTCACCAAATTAATGATGTTAAGGGTCTGAGGTCATCCCATTATGGTGTCTGATCTCAGACCTCATCACCACTGAATGGTGTTATGAAGGTTTGCGGTCATCACCTAAGATGTTAGCCCTATTAATGAATCTCACTAAATTAATGATGTTAAGGGTCTGAGGTCATCCCATTATGGTGTCTGAGCTCAGACCTCATCACCACTGAATGGTGTTATGAAGGTCTGAGGTCATCACCTAAGATGTTAGCCCCATTAATGAATCTCACCAAATTAATGATGTTAAGGGTCTGAAGTCATCCCATTATGGTGTCTGATCTCAGACCTCATCACCACTGAATGGTGTTATGAAGGTTTGCGGTCATCACCTAAGATGTTATCCCCATTAATGAATCTCACCAAATTAATGATGTTAAGGGTCTGAGGTCATCCCATTATGGTGTCTGAGCTCAGACCTCGTCACCACTGAATGGTGTTATGAAGGTCTGAGGTCATCACCTAAGATGTTAGCCCCATTAATGAATCTCACCAAATTAATGATGTTAAGGGTCTGAGGTCATCCCATTATGGTGTCTGATCTCAGACCTCGTCACCACTGAATGGTGTTATGAAAGTCTGAGGTCATCACCTAAGATGTTATCCCCATTAATGAATCTCACCAAATTAATGATGTTAAGGGTCTGAGGTCATCCCATTATGGTGTCTGATCTCAGACCTCGTCACCATTGAATGGTGTTATGAAGGTCTGAGGTCATCACCTAAGATGTTAGCCCCATTAATGAATCTCACCAAATTAATGATGTTAAGGGTCTGAGGTCATCCCATTATGGTGTCTGATCTCAGACCTCGTCACCATTGAATGGTTATATGAAGGTCTGAGGTCATCACCTAAGATGTTATCCCCATTAATTTCTGACAAGTGCAAAATGAAGCAAGGGCCACCATGGGAACTGATCTTTTATTAATAACCTCTTCATGACAAGATGGTACATTTACACAACTTCATGCAACATCATATGTAATACTTCTTTAGGTGATCAGCATTCCATGGATTAGCGAAAGGTTCTCTTTCTAGATTTTCTAGCCTGTAAGTGCCAGGCACAACCTCTTCTGTCACTTTGTAGGGACCATGCCAGTTTGGGTGGAGTTTGTTTGCTTTCTGTAAAGTCTTCTTTAGCACTAGGTCTCCCACTGCAATGGGTCTTGACTTCACCCTCTAGTTATAAAATTTCGCTGTCCTCTGTTGGTAGGTTGCTTGTCTGACCTCTACGTCCTCTCTTCTTTCTTAGATAAGATCTAGGTCTAGCCTCCTCTCTTACCCATTATTATCAGGGTCATAGGTCTGAATCCTATGAGTTAGGAGCCCTACTTCCGTTAGTATGACGGCCTCTGAGCCATGTGCCAACATGAATGGGGTTTCTCCTGTCGGTGTCCTTATCGTGGTTCTGTAGGCATATAACACAGCGTAGACCTCTTCAGTCCATCTTCCCTTCGCATCTTCTAACCACTTCTTGATTCCGTCGAGAATTATTCTGTTTGTGACCTCGGTCTGACCATTTGCCTGAGGTCGTCCAGGAGATGAGAAGAATTGCTTTATTCCTACTCTTAGGCAATACTTTTCTAAAGAGGAGTTCTTGAACTGGGTCCCATTGTTCGAGATGAGAGTGTTTGGGAGGCCATATTTGCATATGATATTCCTCCAAATAAATTGGAAGGTCTTCTGCTCTGTGATCGTTATCATCGGCTCTGCCTCCACCCACTTTGAAAAATAGTCGATGACAACTATCAAGAATCTATAATTATTGGCAGCTCTTGGCAGGGGCCCTACTAAGTCAATTCCCCACACTGCAAATGGCCATGGAGAAGTGATTGACGTCATAGGCTGATGAGGTTGATGAGGGATGGCGGCGAACCTCTGGCATTTATCATATTTCCTCACGTAGGCTGCGGCGTTCTTGGACAGGGTTGGCCACCAGTACCCCTGGGTGATGATTCTTTTTGCCAAGGGTCTTCCGCCTATGTGTCTAGAGCAAGAACCCTCATGGACCTCCTGTAAGACCCGGGAAACTTCTGTGGGTTGCACACATCTGAGGAGAGGTAGTGGGAATCCTTTCTTGTACAGGACGTCTCCTACTACCGAGAACTTGGCAGCCTTATATCTCAATTTCCGCCTTTCTAGCTTGGATTCAGGTAGCTCTCCCTTTCTGATATATCTGAAGAGGGGGTCCATCCATGAGTCTCCTAAGTTCAAATTATGACAAGGGTTATATACCTCTTCTTGATCAATGGTTGCCTTCCCCAAGACCTCGATAGGAATGGTCCTTCTAACATCTGTCTTCGTTGCCGAGGCCAACCTCGCCAATGCATCTGCGTGGATGTCACTTTGTCGCGGCACTCTCTTCAGTCTTGCCTCTTCAAAATGTTCTAACATTGTTCTCACACTTTTCAGATATTTGGCCATCCTTTCATCTCTGGCCTCATAGATTCCCAATACTTGATTGACAACTAACCTTGAGTCTCTATAGAGTAGGAGTCGCTTTACGCGAA
The DNA here is from genome assembly GCA_949130495.1 of Sambucus nigra. Classification (NCBI taxonomy): domain Eukaryota; kingdom Viridiplantae; phylum Streptophyta; class Magnoliopsida; order Dipsacales; family Adoxaceae; genus Sambucus; species Sambucus nigra. Next base: position 632,096,473 of record OX422217.1, on the reverse strand, counting down.
GAGTCTTTGCCAATGAGAGACCTGCTATCATGGCCTCATACTCGAACTCATTATTAGAAGCTCGGAAGTTGAATCTCAAAGCGTATTCAATGTTGGCACCATCTGGAGCTGAGAGTATCAACCCCGCACCGCTTCCATTATCGCAGGAAAAGCCATCAACGAAGAGGATCCAAATATCTGTACCTGATGAGAAGACCCCTTCTGTCATGACTCCTTTTTTAAAGAGGTACCGATCTTCCTCGTTCTCTGCAACTTGGTTAGAGGCCCCGTTGGATGCTATCTCTTCCTGATCTTGGAAGATGTTTGGTGTCGTCTCTTCCGAATTTCGGAAGACACCACGGTTTTTAACACCCTCTAGGCCATTCTCTGCCTCGGCCTCTTCCCATGTAAACTCAGCGATAAAGTCTGCGAGGGCTTGCCCCTTGATGGTCGTCCTAGGTTGGTAGGTGAGATCGTACTCCCCCAACTCAATGGACCATGTCATCAATCGCCCGGACTTCTTAGGTTTATGTAGGACCTGTCTTAGTGGGGAGTCAGTGAGGACAACCATGGAGTGGGCCTGGAAGTAAGGCTTCATCTTTCTCGAGGCATATATCAAGGCGTAAGATAGCTTTTCCATGCGAGGGTAATTTTGTTCGGCCCCTTGAAGGGCCTTACTGTTGAAATATACAGGCCTTTGGATTCCAGCGTCTTCCCGTATTATGGCTGCGTTGATGGCTGATTCGAAGACTGCCAGATACACGTACAGTTTCTCCTCTGCTACAGGCCGAGACAGCAATAAGGGAGACCCTAAATAAGACTTAAGCTGGTTGAAGGCTTTTTCGCACTCTTCGTCCCATTGGAAGGCCTTTCTCAGCACCTTAAAGAATGGAAGGCACTGGTCTGTTGCCCTAGAAACAAACCTGTTAAGGGCAGCCACTCTCCCCGTAAGTCTTTGAACATCTTTGATACTCCTTGGTGTCTTCATGTCAAGTAAAGCCTTGATTTTTTCAGGGTTCGCTTCGATCCCTCTCTGGTTGACGATAAATCCTAGGAACTTCCCAGCTCCTACTCCGAAGACACACTTCACGGGGTTGAGTTTCATTCTGTATGAGTCCATAATGTCGAAGGTCTTCTCGAGATCCGTTACATGAGTGCAAGCCTTCAAGCTCTTTGTTAGCATATCATCTACATACACCTCCATAGTCTTACCTATTTGCTCTTCGAATATCTTATTAATAAGACGTTGGTATGTTGCCCATGCATTTTTCAGGCCGAAGGGCATCACTTTGTAGCAGTACGTCCCTTTGTCGGTAATAAAGGTCGTCTTCTCCGAGTCTTCTGCATCCATGAAGATCTGGTTGTAGCCTGAATACGCGTCCATGAAGCTCATGAGCTCATGTCCCGCCGTAGCATCCACCAACTGATCTATCCGAGGTAAGGGATAGCTGTCTTTTGGATAAGATCTGTTCAGGTCAGTGAAATCAACACACATTCTCCACTTCCCATTGGCCTTGGGCACGATGACTGCATTTGATAACCATTCCGGATATGTGACTTCTCTTATAAACTCAGCCTCTTCCAATTTTTTAACCTCTTCTCGGATGACGTCGTACTTCTCCCTGGAATAGACTTTTCGTCTCTATTTGATTGTCCTGGCATCTTTGGTCACGTTGATCTTGTGACTCATAACTTCAGGGTCGATGCCGGGCATATCGGCGTGACTCCATGCGAAGACACTCTGTCTTCTCCTGGGGAAGTTTATCAGCTCTTCCTTGATTTCTGCCTTTAGGGCTTTACCGACCTGGATGATTTTTTCCGGCTCGTCCTCATTGAGGACGATGGATTCTACCTCTTCCGCGGCCTCTCCCTTCTTCAACTTTATCTCATCTCTTGGGTCAAGCGTATCAATGCTATAAGTGGTGGTTGCCCTCTTATGGGCCTCTCTCTCTTCGGCCGAGTTGAAGTAACATTCTCGCGTTGTGGTCTGGTCACCGTGTACTTTCCCTACCCTATAGGGAGTCAGGAATTTTAGCATCTGATGGACCGTCGACGGCACAGCTTCAAACTCTCTAAGGGCCACCCTTCCTATGATGAGGTTATAGGCCGAAAACACGTTCTCGTCCATGACGAAAAAATTTATCTTCTTGGTCAGCCTCCTAGGCCACTCATCACCCATCCGTACGTCCATCTCATACATGCCCAAGGGGTGGACCTTTTCGCCACTGAAGCCTATCAATGGGTGGTGATACGGTACCAGTCTTGCTCTGCTAAGACCTAGGCTCTTGAAGCAAGGCCAAAACATCACGTCCGTCGAGCTCCCCCCGTCTACGAGGATCCTCTGCACCTCGCACCCATGCACCTTTGTTGTTATGACCAGAGGGTCATCATGGGGGTAAGATACCCTTGAAGTCAAGTCTGGAGAACCCAACTACGAGGGTGTCCATGTCTACTTTCTTCCTCTTCTGCACTGTATCGGAAGATGTTAGATTCACAACTTCAAGCTTGGCCACTGACCTGGCCTCTGCTACGTGAGCCTTCCTATCAGCTACTTCAGAGCCACCTCCTGCAAATCCTCCGCATATGGTGTCAACACCAAACGAGATCATACCAACCCTCTTCACCGGGGTGTTGTCATCTTTCGACGGAAGATCTGGATCGTCTTCATCATCACCTTCTGAATCATTGTCTCTTCTGGCCGGGACATTGTCACGGCATCTGTCATTTCTCCTTTTCTTAGGGTCATCTCTTCCACCCTTAGGAGCCTTACCGTCCACATACTTCCTCAACTTTCCAGATTTTAGCATCTTTTCAATCTCATCCTTCAGGGCGAAGCATCTGTCCGTGACATGGCCATGATCCTGGTGGAACTCGCACCATAGGTTTTTGTTCCTCTTATGTGGTGGGGCTTTCAGTTTCTCTGGCCATATTAGAGTTCTGTCATTCTTAATCTCGTTGAGGATGTGCTCACAGCTTACAGTCAGAGGAGTATAGTGAGCGAACTTGTCATCACCCGACATCTTCTTCCCATCTTTCTTGTTTTGGGACTTTCCACTGCCACCGCGGTTATCATCCTCATACTTGGAGGCCATTGCCTCTTCCACATTCATTACTTTCCCTGCGGTTGCCAGGAGCTCCGTCATAGACCTAAGGGGTCTTCCGCAAGTTTTCAAAACAGCTTCCCTTTCTGTAGACCCCTTATGAGGGCGGTCATGGCTATGTTCTCTTAATAATCTTCGACCTCCAACTTCTCTTTGTTAAATCTAGCTATGTAGTCTCTTAGGCTCTCATCATTGTCATGCTTGACATACAATAGGTGAGTAGTCTTCTTTTGAGGTCTCACCCCAAAGCAGAAGTTGTGGATGAATCGTTCAGCCAAGCCTTTGAAGTTCTCAATTGAGTTCTTCGGAAGGGAGGTGAACCAACTGTGCGCTGCCCCTGTTAAGGTCCCAGAGAAGGATCTACACTTCATCTCATAGGGTATCGAGTAGATGTCTGCTGCCGACTGGTACATCTCGATGTGATGTACAGGGTTAGTGATGCCATCATACTTGGGAGACACTGTAGGAGGCTTGAACTTAGCTGGGGTTGGGAAGCCCACTATCCTAGCCACAAATGGAGAGACCTCTGAGTAACCCCTTTGTAATGGGTCCTTGATTTTAATGAGGTCTCCTATCTTCTCCTCAAGGCACTGGATAGAGTCATTCCACGGTCTTCTGCCATCGACCTAGCCGAGGTTGTCCCCAGCCACCTCCATGGGATGGACCGAGGGTTCCCCTGTCGCGGCACGTCGGCTGTTGACCTCTTCCTGTTCCCTACCTCTTCTTTCACAGTGTCGGCCTTGATCTGTCTGACCCTGCATGTTCCCTCTCTGAGAGCCTGTTGCGCTCCTTGATCTCGACAATCTCTGTCTTAGGTTATTCACTGGGCCCAATCTTTCAAAGGCTGACCCTTTGCTGAACCTATCAAAGGCTGACCCTCTTTGTTGAGCCTCTTCACCTCTTCGGCCGACACAACCTTGACTTTGCCGAATAGGTCATACAGTGTTATTTGACACCTCATACGGCTCCCAGCAGTCTTCCGAGGCTTCTTCCGCCTCTAGATCGTCATACTTGTCCTCTGGGCAAGGGTTTCCTTACCTCCCCAGGCGCAAGCGCCTAGGGTCAGCAATGTCCCTTCTCCGCTGGGGTGCAGGCTGGTCCTTCGTTGGTGCCTGGGGTGGTCCCCTGACGTCAGGATGAGGCTGAACAGCCGCCAGAATGATCATATCCGGTGAGACTCCAGGTGGCCTCATCATAGTTTGGCTGAGCTGTGCAAATTATTCCTACATAGCTTGTTGTGTTGCAGCTAAAGACCTCAAGGCTGCAGCTACCTCCGCCATTTCGGACTGGGGCGGCGCCTGACTGGAACTAGGCCCTCCACCTCCAGGTGGTGGAAGAGGCGGTGGTAATTCTGGTGCCATATGTTAACACTATAGAGCTTGAGTAGCAGATGAGCTTAGTACCTCAAAGGACCTCTTTCAATGGTTAAGCAGCTCCACGCAAGGGGTGGTGCCTGGTTCACCACCAGAGTCTCCGGTGAGGTTAAGCTGAAGAAGAGGAAGAGATAGCTTCTCTCTCTTCCCACAGACGACGCCAAAATGATGATGCTAGAATTAGCACCACCAGGTAAGGTGTTTTCAAGCTCAATCTAAGAACAACAATGGAAGCATAGTTACGTAAAAGGTAGGAGAATGAGATGAGGAGAAGGGGAGAGAGCACCAGAATATAAGTGGTTCAGCCTAAATTGGCCTACGTCCACTGTGTGTGAATAACCTCAATGTAATAAGGCACTGATGGCCATGGATACAATACACATAAGCTCACTTTCTCTCTCTACTGTGTGTATAAGACAGAATTTCAGCTAGGGTTACCAATTTCGGATCCTTTGCAAGGTAGAGGATGACCTCTATATATAGTACCTAGGGGGTGTAATGTACCCCCCATGCATGTAATGTGCATGTGTGTGTTTTCCTCACCAATATGAGAAAGCCATCTGCCACTGTCACAAGTAGAGAATGATGATGAAATATTCTCCCCGCGTGTGGGGAATAATCTTGTTATAACTGATATGTGTCCACGTGCCCTTATCCAAATGTCAGCGGATGCTCGGCTATTGTGCTTGGTGTATGACCTCGGCCTGGGAGAGGCCGAGGTTGGTAAGTCTAGAAGCTCGTTCAGTCCAAGGTGACCATGGAGGTCTCGGCTTAATCCTATCCGAGACAATGGACAAGGTCGGCCTGAGCCGAGGTTGAGCTGATGTGTTTGGAGCATCGACTAATGTCTTGATGAGGTTGCTGGTGGCTTCTTGCGAGCTCGGCCTATATCTGGCCGAGGTTGCCATTCCAAGGTATACGAGGATGCTGTTGATCCTTGTGATGCATGCGATGTCCCTTCGAGAGGCTAGTGGTAGTGTCGGCCTGGACCGACCTTGCTATGGCCGAGTGTTAATGCCGCATGCCCACGGCTTGTCCAATGTCAACCACGATCTCGGCCGAGGTTGGTGTCTCCGAGCCAAGGTCGCACTTGGAGCCGAGGTCGCACTTCCTGATTAGCATCTGAAATCCACTCAATTGGATCCTCGATTCTCCTCACTCGAACCCAACTACCGTTGCCCTATCACATGTACCAAAAGAAAGTGCAATCCAAAACCACCAATTTAAAATTTCGGTATCACGCTCATTTTAGTAGAAAATTCATAACAAATTAAAAATATATATGAAACTGGCGCCCACGTCTTCATAGTTAGATTCTTCACAACATTGTCCAACTTTTAAAAGCGAATCGGTTCGCTTTCTTAGCGAACTGATTCGATTTTCAGAACATCTTCTCCTCGGGGTTTTTCCTCCAAAACCCTCAAGTGGAGGTTTATACCTACTCCAAGCACAAAAATAAACTCCTATAACATTACCCTAACATTCCAAAGGTATTTAACACAAAACCAGCCCTAAATCCCAAATCAAACCTTAGGATTTTAAATCAAACTTCCAATTATTTCGACACAATTTTTTTCCCCAAATTAATTATCAAGATACGATCTTTATATACAAATTCTACATGTACATCCATTTAAATCCCATAACATATTTCGAATTTGAAGTATGATTGATCTCCATTAATTATTCATTCACAAACCCTAAATTTTATTATTTAAATTTATATATCAATTAAGAAAGTTTCAATCTTTAACATATTGATTTTCAGATTTCTAAAAGTTTCAGTCTTTAACATTTTGACTTTTAGATTTCTACCTCTAGTCATGAAAATAAATAACTACTATCAAATTACGACATAAAGCAAGTATCTACTTGCTTTGGTAGATTATAATCCGAAATCTTCTACGAATTTGATGGCGGGTTGAGTCCTCTTTCTTCTCCTCTCAAAGTTTCATCTTCTTTATTCTTTTTTTTTTTCTCCAAGACTCTTTCTCTCAATCCCTTGTGTAGAATTTGAAAGGTGGGCTGCCATCCACCTTCCCAACCTCTTAATTTACCTAATCTTGTTTATTTTACCTAATCCTATTTTTCTTCTTAGCCCCATGTGTAAAATGACCCTCCCACCTTCATACAGGCCCAGTTATCATGACACCAAAATGCGCATTTAGTAACGGTATTTTACCGTTACTAAAAATATTAGTAATGTATTTTTTTCATTAGAAAAAAGGCGTGGGGCATAGTAATAGAATTTTACCATTACTAATAGTAACGGTAAAATTCTGGTACTAATTTTGATTCCGTAACAGACATTTGTGTTGCTATTTTAACCTTATTCAGCCATTTTTATAACACTTTTGTTTGATTTTGTAACGGCAAAATTCTGTTAGTAATATTAATACATATTTTAAAATATATATTTATCAAGATCCAATATCCTGAATTAAGCAAATTCAATTATTCTTGCCACACTATTCAAATCCTAAGAACATATACAAAAATAGTCCACAAAAACAAGGGCATTATATTCAAGATTTTTGTTTTATATAAGCCTCCACTCTTCATTTACGATAGAACTTAAACCAAATAAATGAAACATCGTAATGCAAATACCCTAAAAGTTACATTATTTTCATAAATTCATCCAATATAACATTCTAATACAATCATCCCGAAATGAGATGTTTTTATATTATAACCAAGTAGATGAAATATAAAAAAGAAGTCCGTTTTGCTATCATCGGCATCAACAATGCAATCCGCAATGCTGGAAAATTGATGAGGATCCCAAAATGGCATTCTGTAAAAATAAAATAAAACTATCATATTAGTTATAATATCAACATTTAGTCACACATAATTATTAAAATACAGCAACCTCTCCGTGGACGTTTAGGCAATTTGCTTACGTCCATTATATTTGGCATCAAAATTTTGCCAACATTTTGAATCTAATACTTTTCTATGTTCTTCATGAAAAGAGTAGTAGAAGAAAGTAGAATAAAAGACAGACACACAAACACAAGGCTTTGTAAGTTGTTATTATAAGCTGGAATTGTACAAAAATAATGAATTTTATGATTGTGCCCAAAGAGGAGTTAAAATAGATTATAGTTGACAAGTGCAAGTAGAACATTGCTGAGGCCAAGAAGGCAGTGTATATGAAGACTCTGTAACCCCCCATAATTTCGAGGACTTTTAATTTAATTATTAAGTTATATTGCATCCCGGTGCGTAGGGAGTCTTACTGATGAGATTTAGGGTATACTGGGTTACCGTGGGGCGGAGAGATTTAGCTCGTTATTAATTTAACGCTTGAGGACTTAGTGATAGTGCGAATGAATTAGTATATGACTCATTTGGAGACGCGGGAGTCCATGGTTAGACTTGTGAGTAAGTGTCCCGGGTGTATGCTTTGGGTTTTTACAAAAATTGAGGACCGATAACGCTAAGGAATTAGTGCATGGGGAAAAGTTCTTTTGGGCTTTGCTGTGAGATGTTATACGCACAGGCCTTAATAAATGTCAGGAGTGTAGAAATGTCATTAGATGCGAGGACATCAGATTTAATGATAATTAGTGAATGTATGGAGAAAATATGTTGAACGCAGAGCCACTAAGAAATAGGGCCTGTAGAGCGGGGAGGTGTTACGAAAGAAACACTGGGAAGATTCGCACCACAAATTGATAGGTGGAGAAATATCAGGAAGAATTAAATAGTAATTTGTAAGGTCATCGAAAATACCCAGAGGGTATAGCCACACCGAGAATGTGGGGGCCGAACTTAAGATAAGTATATTACGTATGTGATGATCAGAGTTTTGTGCAAATATGCACGAAATATAAGGTGTATGGGCACCCTTGGAGGAGCCCGAGTCTCTCCTAGTCAGATGCTAGCAGTTTTGCGAGCAAACGCAAAGGCAATGATTTTAGATATATTCCGAAAAAAGGGGAATAAGTTATCCCTCGAAATGTGAAACGTTGAGTGTGGGTATGTTTGGAATGACACACAACCTAATATTGTTACTACTAGGATTCACGAGTGAGACGAATTTAGTGGGTGCATTGGTCGTGATATCCATATTATATATATAAGTATCGTAGGGTAGTGGGGATCTTTGGTGTTAACCACGAGAAAGTGGGGGTACACTAAGAGAGTGGTTGCATTACACGAGATATTACTACTTTCGAGAGTTATGGAAGTAGGGTGGATGATTTTACAAGTTTCAACTAGTTTGCTATAGTTTGGGGCTATAGTGGATAGTTATAGTGAGACTAGGTGTTCACGGTACCAGGGGATGAATTGTCTTCGCTAGGTTTCACCTGGGGTAGGGTCTAGCTTATATATACAAGTATATATATGTTAAAATTTGTTACATAAAATGATAATATTGTTAATTAAAAGCCCAGGGATTGGGGACATTACTGATGTGAATCAGGGTGGATATATTTATTGTCGAGAGGGGGAATTTAGCTCTAGGTTTATTTCGTTTAAAAGGAACTAGTGATAGTAAGGGCGCGATATGACATGTTGTCTTTTATAGCATAAAGAGTGCATATGTATACTTTTATGTCAAGAGATGGGTATTAGGGGGTACGTACTATGGACTGAGGGCCTAACGGATCTCAACGACCATAAATGTTAGGTAGTGGTGTATCGGGGGGTCCTTGTTTGGATTTCTCTTTGCGAGATGTTCCACGCATGAAACTTAGCGCAACGTTGGAAGTGGGGAGATTTTATGTCTTTAGTACAAGAGTTGGGTACCTCGGTTACTGTTCATGTACCTAGTTATAACTGTGAGGTCGAAGTTATATTATGGTTTAAGGCTGGTAAAAGCCGGGTATTATTTGTGCGGTTAAGCATGGGTACAGGGTGTATGGGCACCTTGGTTAACTATATTCTCTTAAGAAATATGTGTCGCGATCTTAAGGGGGAGTGATTAGGGAGTTAATCGAGCCTTGGGAGTACTAGGCCTGTCTGAATTTCGAGGACAAAATTCCTTTGTAATGGGGGAAGTATGTAACACCCCGTAATTTTAGGACTTTTAATTTAAATATTTTTGGGAGAAATATAATTTATTTTATTGGGAGAAATTAAATTTATGATTTAGAGAATTTATTTAAATTAGAGGATTTATTTATTTTGGCGAATTGAGATTTAATTATTCGGATTATTTTTGTGTCGCATTTTTAGGTCAAATATTAGAGAATGTTATAAAATTATTCGGATGACAATTCTGAGTATACAGTTGAGTCCGAATGGGTCGAAATAGTTGAAAAATAGTACCCACGGGTAAAAATGGGTTTTGGGGCCTTTTTAAGCATAATCAATCCCACATGGGAGTGTTTGGGCCCTTTTAATAAGTCCCATAAGCCTAAAAAGAGGATTGTTTTATTAAACCCTAAAAAGTGAGAGGGTCTAGTAGCCACAACTTATTTTAGAAAACCCAATTGAGAGAGAGAAAAGTGGGTGCAATTGGAGAAACCATGGGAGCCAAAATTTAGAACAAGTATGGACAATCTTCATCAAATCATCACCATCTACACCAAAGAATTCAGACCCTACGAACCCTAAGGCAAGTGGTTAAACTTTCTTTTAAATTAATTGCATATTCCTATTCATATCATAGTGGGTGTGAGATGAATGTATTGTCTTGGGGTTAGTTCAATATCTAAATTGGGCTAAGTAAATTTAGGCTTGTAATCTGTAGAGGATTTGAGAGTTTATTTAACAAACCTTTAATCTCTGTGAATATTAAATTAAGGTTTGGGGATCTTGAAATCTTGGGTTTGGTATGAATTGATTAATGGGCGCTGTATGAATTTCTGGGTGGAATATGTATTGAGGTTAACAATAGCGAATGGAATTCAGATGACGAAGGAGGATAAAGGAAACCAGGGTCGTTCGAATGACCTGGTTTCTGTTCTAACGACGGCCACAGTCATTCAAACGACAGGCCAATCGTTCGAACGAGATTCCTTTTCCGGCAACCTTTCTCTCCTTCCCCTGTTTTGGCCCTGGGTCAGTTTTGGATTTACAGTTTTTGGTGGATACAGTTATGGGTTGGTTTGCGTGGAATTTTAATGGGACAATTAGAGTGATAATCCCAAAGGAAAATTTAGGATGACATTGATTAATTTGAGAACCTTATATTGATAAGTATGCAAGACTTATTAAGGAGAGTTGTGTATAATAAATTCTGAATATTGTATTTTCGGGCCAAGTGAGCGAGTCCGGGTATATTGGTTGAGTGACGCCAAAATAACAAATTAATTAATGCCTTGATTAATTAAATTTGGGTCGGGATATTGACTTGGGTATAATTTGGGCTAATGCTACGAGTACTTAGGCACGAATTTGACCGAGTTAATTTATTATAGGGTTGTATAATAAATTATGGAATATTCAAAATAAAAGGGTGTTAACCTTAATATGTGGTATTTGAGGAATAAGTTATACAAGATGAAATTTCGGACCGAAAGAGCGAGTCTTGGTAATTTAGTTGGGTGACAAACTCGAGTGAAAATAAATAAATACGGGAATTATTTAATTTACAAGTCAGTATATAAACTTGAGAATGTTAGGCTAGTGTTGCGATAAATTGTGCACGGAATAGCCTTGATTATATATATATATATATATATATATATATATATGTGTGTGTGTGTGTGTGTGTGTGTGTGTGTGTGTGTGTGTGTGTGTGCGCGTGCGTGCTTTTTAAATATTGGTGTAAATAATGTCTATAGGAATGCATACCCCTATATTGCTATCATGGGAGGTTGCGCGATGTGGGTGAATCCCCTGACTTGAAGAACAGGGTGAATATAGTCCCCAGGTCATAGCGTCCGTATTTAGGGGTGAGACGCCTTGGGTATGATTCGGTCTCATTTTCGGAGGGAACTATGACCGCCTCCACTGCGTTTAGTTATTTCACTGATTCAAGGAGCTAACCGTGTCAGGTTGTCAGGGTGGATGAGTATACCTGGAAATGATAGCATTGTAGAGAATATCCGGTGAGTGTCTACTCGGGAGGATGGTTATATACTTACGGCATGTGTGTGAATGTTGTAATATAATGATACGTTTATATGGTGCAGATATTTATATACAAACAAAATACATTATGTGAATTGTATTGAATATATATAATACGCGAGAATGTTAAATGGTTCCAAATGAGAAATGGTTAATTAAGTTAATGTGATAAATAACTTATATCATATATTAAACATACTCGGGCTAGAGTACTGTGACATGAAGGATATTATCGAGAACTAGTCACGGGGTAGAGGACTAGGTGGTTTATGTAGAAAGCGTTAGATGTGCACAATAGTTGAAGGGTGAGTTAGTCCTCAAAAGAGTGCGACACTAGATTAAATATGAAGAACATTAATGCATTTTAATTTATTGCAATTTAATTCACTTTCTAAATATTTTCAAAATATTTTGTGTTCCAACTCTTGCTATAAAATATTTTCAAAACCTTTTAGGTGTCCGGCCATAGGGACGCCATAATTGTTTCTATTCCAGGGTTACACAGTTGCGGCATATGTGGATGTTGCAAGATTTTGACTTAACTGCTCCAGTCATTTTATTCCTAGAGTAGGATGCAGTCAATATTTCTTTTGGGCACGTCGCCCTAGTTATCTCATTTGCTGCAGTCAGTTGGTGTACTTGGTTTATTATTCTAGTGGTTTATAATTTTGGATTTGGATTTTGTATCCGGTGGTTTCTCGGCAAAGATTCTATTTATTCACTTTCATTATTGTTTGACTCAGTGATTGTGTGAATGGTTTAAATTATATTTATCCTCATGTTGTTGTTGTTGGATAAAAAGATAAAATTTAACACCGTTTCTTTTTTAATACTAGGTGGTTAGTAAGTTTTAAAAAGTTTTTTACAGTGATGCTGTGAATGAACCAAATGATATTCCTGTTTAATTTGATACAGGATTGATCACCCGATATTTATTAAGCGAGGTGTCACAGACTCGAAGCACCGCCTAAGTATAGCCAAATACCATACTGATTGCGTACGTTTTTTTACCTGCTCTAACACAACAACCAACCTAAAAACGAATACCCCCGTTACCCATATGGATCTGACCTAATTGTAGAGATATATAATACACACAATGTTAAGAGATAACATACACCAAAACATCCATGATCTCGGAGTAGTGATTCTGGATGAATTTAAGAAAACGATCCTGATATCGGAATACACGAAGATGCAATAGCTCTACATCCAAGAAGCCTTATTCACCATAATGAGTAGTTTATAGCCTTGTCATGCAAACAACTGCGAATTGTATGATGATATCGGAATTAATTGAAACAAGAATGAATACTATTTAGATAAATAAGATTGAACAGAAGAACAATATTGAATATGGCGGGTAAAATTTTATAGATGAGTAAGTATCTACTTAGATAAACACCATATAAGAATTAATAGATTTGGTAGGAGTTAATATATATATAGCACATAGTTTATGTATACTCATCACACTAAATAATAGTATAATCCACACTCATACCTTCCCACTCAATTTCTGCCCAAGCAACTATAATGAATAAAAAAATACATAAGGGAAATTCGTTATATGTAATCAAGGAGTATGCTAACCTGATAGAACTATACAACTTATTAAGCACGTCTTCTTTAGCTTTCTCTACTTGGCAAAGAACAACTGCCTATAGAACCAACGCAAGTACTAAAGGGCCATTGTATCCTACATTGTGCAAGTAACCCAATAGTTCAAAAGCTAGTAAACAAGTAGTTGTGAGTTGACACAACAAACAACATGAGAAAAGACTACTCAAAAAGGAATATCAATATTTCATATAAGCTAAGAACAAAACATAAAAATCAAGATATGAAAGAGATGGTAAAGAAAGAAACAATATTTTTTTCTCAATAAGACCCCATTTGGTTCGGAGTTTTGGGAGCTAATATTTTTGTTCCATGTAAAATTGTAAACAAGGGTGTACATATTAATTATCTGAATTTGGACAGAGTAGTGGACAAAATTTAACTCCAAATAGGTGAAAATATATTTCACCATTTTACATTTCGCCGAGGTGAAAAATCTGTTTCACAGTGTTAAATCTTCTATGAATTTGAGTAATTACAAAAAGTGAGCATAACACAGTTACTCACAAGAGAACCATCATATACACTTTGCCAGATGGGAAGATTAGATTCAGCTTTCACCGGACCTCATTTTATTTCAATTACATTTCTCAGCTTTACCACTCAACTTAATCTGCCATACTCTCAACCTTTAACACAACAATACTATGAGCTTCAAAATAAATTCAAATTTTAGTTGACATTGACATGTAACCCTTTGGGTGACTGCTAAGGGCACACCACGAAATTACTCCTCAAGCTACAAACACTATAATGTAAATTTATATTACAATCATTTTAAGCATTATATGGTATTGAGGAGTGTACCTTGCTCGTTATCTTAAAAACAAGACTGACTCCTTTTCATGCATCTGACCCGTTTGACTTTTTATTTTTCGAACTTTTTGGTGGGGGATCTTCTTTAATGAAAGCTTCTTCAATATTACATTCCTGAGTAATTCGTAGCCAGATCAGGAGATAAGTTCATTTAATGCGTTTTGAAACTATTTTATAGCACTGGGCATCAATCTCAAGCACAATTCTGAAATATTATCAGAGAAGAAAGGTGTAAGTACACTGCCTGTCAAATTTCCAGAACTATTTTTCATAAAATCTGAAAACACGAACGACAATAGTTCTAAAACAATAATGTATAGGAAAACGTAACATACATTTATTCAAATTATTTTGTCTTATTGTAAGTTAATTACTCTTACTCCATTACTCTGACTTATCTGTTATATGGTTATCTATACACCTCATCATCCTTGTCCATAAGTATTCCTAGACATGTCAATTCGTAACTTGACAACATAGGCATTATCGAAAGGAATGACTATAGATTAATTTTTGTATGTTGTTTCATCATGTGCATATTTTTTTGGACATAATGCATGCATTGTGCATAAAATATATATTTCATATGAAATAAATCAAAATGTTTCAATTTTTTTTTTAGTAATTCTTTCAACTACTAAGATTCATATAAACCAAGGGTTACAATATTCAATTAATGATTAAATATTTATAGTTCAATAAGGCTGATTTTTAATGAGACTGAGTTTTATGCATATTTTCCTCCTCATGTTTGTGTTTATATATAAATTTCCTTGTATAAGCAACTAAATAGTAGAAAAGCAAATCATGATTTGATTTCCATAAGAAAGAAAGTAATAGCACCTCAACGATGTTGCCGACTAAGTAAGGAAGTTTATTGTCAAGTTTGATCTTCTCTTGATTCTCTTTTATCTTTTTCTTAAATGAATCCAATTTAAGATTCGTTCTCTGCAACTCCTCATGTTGGTACAATATAAATTGTAGATTTATTTACAAAACATTAATTCATTCAATCTATCTGAGATGAGATGGTTTATCTGATCTGACCTTTAGGATTCTAATCTCGTTGTCGAGAAGCCCTAACCACATTGTCCGTAGACATCGAGAAGTCATTGCCAGATCTCTAGGGAGCTGGACAAATCTGAGAGAGCCGGGAAGAAATTTTGGGCGATTAGGAGCTAAGAGGGTTTTGTGTGTGTGAGCGGGGATTGTGAGTTTTGGGAGTAAATTTTAGACGGGAGGCATTTATTTCATTCGGTAATTTTTTTTTCCTAAAAAAAATAACTCTTTAAATATTGTATCAATATTAGTAACACTTATATGAGATTACTAACGGTATGTTATTGTGAGAAATAGTAATGGTATAATACTGTTAGTAATAAAAAAATAGTCTACTACTAAAAGAGTGTCTTGGTGTAATGTATGTTTAAAAAGCCCCCGAAACCCAAACATAACACCCAGAGACCTATTATGGACTATTTCGACCCTTCCCGTATCACCGATGCCTAAAAAAGGTCATGCGAGTCACTCAACTCCAAATACGCTAACATCTCATTAATCGGGCCCGTCGTCCATAAATTATACCGATCCGCCGATGTGACATCCTATCGACATATAATAATAAATCGTCGCATTCACTCATACACAACATATAATAAATCACATAAGTATTTACCTTTCACACACAAGTAAATAATAATTATAATACATATTAATCATTTATCTCGCTTATTAATATTTACTAAAATCCAATTTATTATTTCTCCGATTAAATTAATAATATTAGTCACACGATAGTTAAATAATAATAATAATAGTATTATAATATCAAATTAGACCTACCCCTATGTTGGGGCAAAGTCTAAAGATTATGAAAATGAGGGGTTAAGTATAATTATACATTAAAATTTGGGAGTTAAGTCAAAATTACTCTAAAAAAATAAGGTTCTCTAAATGCAAATACTTTTGGTCCTTGGTAATGGTTTAAAAATATTTTTCGAACTCTTTAGTTGAATTTGGAGAGAGGCCGGCTATTTTGGTTGTACGGACGTGCAAACCCTCACTCGATTGTGAGCAAAAACAAAATCCTAAAAATGAAATCATGTTTAACAATTACCGTCTTAGCCAACTCCGATTCAACATACAGCAAACAATTACACACACAGGTAAATTCAATTTCCGTTCAACACTCGGCTATTCTTTTCAGTATAATGCTTGAAATTGAAATCAAACATGATTTAAGGGATATAATGAATGTGTGATGAATTCAGGAAAAAGGTTAAAATAAGTAGCTCTTGTTGACCAACTGTGGTTTATACTAATTTGATTGGAGATGGTATATATTGATGCCATTGACAATTCATGTTTTTGGGTCTGGTTTCGGCCGACACGACAAGGTTTTTTTTGGATGCGACTTTGTTTTTTTGCTCGACACGAACATGATCCATATAGAGTACGACACGACTAACGCGATTTCTTAAATTTTATGCCTAATTAGGCAAAAATAAGCATGATAATCCATATAAAAACACGATTGACGCGACAACACGACTGACATGAACAGACATGACACGACTTTTTGTCAAAAAGATCTGACACGAGCACAACACAAAAATGACAAATTGTGTAGGGGTGGGCACGGTCTGGTCCGGTTCGTTTTTTGCCTATGTTTTGGACCGGACCGAATTCGGTCCTCAATTTTTTTGGACTGAGACCGGACCGATTAATTCGGTTAACCTACTATTTCGGTCTTGGCTTTTTTCGGTTCAATCCGGGTAAAATTCAGCTCCGACTCTATTTTATATATTTTATTTTTGATGAATGTTTTTATTTATTGTTCTCACAAATATATATATTGGACCGCGGACTGGACCGGTTTAATCGGTTTTTAACTTTTTTGGACGTGTTTCTGGACCGATTTCAATATAGCCTTTATTTTTGGTTCGGTCTGGTTTAGTCGAATCTGTCGATTCGGGTCGATTCTTTTTTTATCCACCCCTAAAATTGTGTCAATTTCGGACTAATTTCGTTTAACTCTGAGTCGTGTTTTTGTGTCGTTCCAAAAATTGCCACCCCTAATATATCGGTCGATACATGATACGTATCGAACATATCGTATCTTATCGAGGGTAAAGCGGGTTGTATCGGTGGATGTATCATTTTTTTTAACTATCAATGATACATAAGTGTAAGTGTCGCCGGATACATACATATCTTATGATACGATACACAATATGTGATACGGCTTGGATACGCATTTTGGTCATAGCCAGTGGTTAAACATTAAACTAATATTTGAACTATCACACACATGCTTGAGCAACAAAGAGATTCACTTGATCCTTAAACTATAAGGGTTCATTTGGTTCGAGATAAAATATTTTTCACCGCATTGAAAGGTAAAATGGTAAAAATATGTTTTCACCTATTTAGAGTTAAATTTTGGTAACTATTTTTGTTTAAAGTAACATAATTATAGTGTGTGAACTTATTGACAATTCCAAACGAACAAATAATTAATTTCAAATATGTCAACAAACATTTCACCATTTTAAATTTCATCGCATATTTCACCCCGAACCGAAAGGACTCTAATATATTTTGTTTGGTGAAGTTTTTATTTTTTGGTTGACACTCGTTTAGTTGTTAGTACCTTTTATATTCTCTATAATAATTAGTTTCTTATAGTGCTTGATGTTTATTCCGTGTTTTTTATAGGGTTTGCTCATATTTCTTTGATAATGAGTTCCTTTGAGGATGTCCAAAGTTGGCTAAGAGGTGAGATTTTAAGAATTCAAGGTTTTTGATGCAACCTTGTTTTTTAAGTTTTCTTTTACTTTCATACTTTTAGTTAATTCTTATGGTAATCTTATGTATTTTAAAGACTTAATTATGGATCAAAGACGTGCTTGATGATTGTGAGCAATTTTCGATTAATATCTAATCATATAAATTAGAGGTCGTACCTTGGTGCGATGGCAAGTTCCCTCCTCCAAGCTACGGTTGGTATCGGGTTCGAGACATGGTAGCAGCCTATCCATATACGGGAGTAAGGCCAATCGACATCAGTCTCTCCCAGACCTTGTAGTTAAGCGGGAGCGTTGTGCACTGGGTACGACTTTTTATCTAATCATATAGATTAAGTAGTTATGAAAATGAAATTTTATTACTTGATCTTAGATATTAATAAAATGCTTATGTTGATCTTGTAGATTATAATGGTCCTTCTCGCGCACCCTATAAAAAAAGATAAATGAAGAAGAATGACATGTTTATCTTGAAGTGTTGCTCCCTGAAGCACATGGTTTACACAGTTTCATTATGATCTACTTGTTCAAAACTCTTTAAAATCATGCAGTTCACCTAGTTTTGTTACAATCTTAGACATTTCACGTTTTTGTACAAATGCTTCCCACTTTTTGAGGAGTAACCTAGACTAGATTTCCCTTAAAAAGCAACCATTGAGAGTCTAATTAAGTTTTGTTTTCTCATTTAACAACGCTTTTCTAAACAATCATAATTTTGATGGTAAATACACGTATGAGATTATTTATTAATATATTTTACGAAAATATTTATTTGACTCAATCATAATAATTTTGCCGCACATTGCCCTATTTCTTTGTATGAAGAAAACATACTTATCTTTATTATACCTCTAATACGCTAGTATTAGAGGTTAATAATGAGTCTTTAATGCTTTTTGGTTTCCAAGAGTTAATTGTAGCTCATTTACTTTTTGACCTTTTATATTTCTTTGATACACTTGACACCTCGATTCACTGATCCGTTTTAAATGTCCACAATAAATGTGATACCATTTACTTTCTCAAGATTCTCAGTACCCCAAATCTCTCTATTTAAATGCAACTTTCTTTCTTCCTCCCTGTCTCAATCACGTCTAATACACTGTCTCTATATTATATCATATTCCACTCGATGAAGGCGTTATTAGTAATTAACCGCCTCCATCTAACCCTAATTCTAAACCTAGAGGAGTAAAGACTATCCTCTAGGTTTTGTATTTTGTTCTGGGTTCCCTTCATTTGTAAAGTAGGGTGGGTTTACTTTTTTCCAGATTAGTGATTGATTGTTAAAGTTGCCTCTTCAAGATTTGAATGGAAGGTTTTTTCATGATTTTACATTTTTATGTATAAAAGGGCAAATATTAATGCAGGGTCGTTGAGTCACTTCACCTTTTTTTATCATTCGGGCTGCAGTGAATAAGATCCAGCTATATCCTTTTCCGAAACCTCTACAATTTTATCTTCTTTTCATTTTTATATATTTCTAGTATCATTGTTTTTAATTTTCAACTATTTTTTAGCCATATTATAATGCAAATACTAATGGTCGAGGCTCCTGTGATGGCATGAAATCTTTGAGACCTAATTGTCTAATTTGATGACAAGCTATAAGCAATTTTATTAATAGGGCCTCAACTATAAGAAATTTTTATTCATTTATTTCATTCTATTTAAACAATGTCAAATAATTTTAAAAAATTCCTGAAAAACGAAAAGAAGTTGAATTTGTATATTTAGCATTTTCCTATTGTTATTAGTTTATATTTAGATTGTGAGTTTTGAGATAAAATAAAGAGTAATTGATGAAATTTGCACTGGAGCAATTTTAGATATTGCATTAGGTGATGGATATGGCATCCTAGAAGCTGTTTCCAATCTCTTCCAAATTTTATATAACATCAGCGCATTGAGCGGGTTCCATGCTAGTATTATAGTATCACAACTCTCTTCATTAATAATTAGACTCGACTCATTGATGCTTTATCCCTACAAAAAAAATAAAAATAAAGCTTCATCGAGTGTTTACCTCCCTAGATTTGAAAAGGAGACGATAATGCGAGATCTTTTTTGAAATTATACCCTTCTTCATTAGATCATTAGGAAGGATTTGAAGAAAACTCTTATATAGATCCAAACATGAACCTTTTTCTTTTACGCGCTAGACCTCGAAATTTTCATGGTGTTTATCATTTGCCCTGGCACGTAAACTTTGCTTGCATATCATTGTTTAGCTAAGCATATATCTGCATCGCTGTTTTGTTATAATACCCCCCCTCCCCCCCCCCCCCCCCCCATACATTAAATGCATAAATAAATGACGAATATTGAGCTTATATCCATCCAAATATGACTATTTGACAGAACTCCCATGAGAATATTTAATAAGTCCAATAGATGCATGTGAGTACGTTTAAGGATCATACAAATGATTTTATGGATCTAAGTTATGAAATGTTCACGAGACATGCTTTCGGTTTTTAGTATTACAAATTGCATTAAGCAGTTGTTGATTGTGAAGATAAACTAAGAGATGAAATGCATTATAAGAGCTCGTGCCAACTTATGCCAACATGAATTAGATAACTATTTCCATATTTGTCACGTGACAAACCCTTTGACAACTGTTTAATGTAATTGGCTGTAATATTTTTTTTTATAAGTGCCTTTTTTATAAGTGACTGATACTAAAGTTAAGGAATCTCCTCGGTCTCATTTGGTCCATATATTGATCCTTTCGTGCTTCTTGTTTGGTTAAGTTCCCGTCTTTTTCTCCCTCTCCTTGTTTAGTAAAAATTTACTTCTTATAGTGCTTGATGATAATTTTGTGCGTCTTGTTTAGGGTCTTCTAATCTTTCTTTGACAATGATTGACTCCGAGGTGGTTCAAAGGAGACTAAGAGGTGAGATTTTAAGATTTTCCAAGAATGCATAAATGGTTTTAGTATTTTTAAAAAAAATTATTATTCATCGTATGTTCTAATGATGATGTTAACAACTCATTATGGTTTAAAGACGTGTTTGATGTTTTGAGCAACTTTTGATTAATAACTAATCCTGTAGATTAAGTAGTTGTGAAAATGAAATATAGTGCTTGGTGTTACATTTGAATAAATTTGTATGTTTGCCTTATAGATTAGATTGGTCCCTCCCATACACCCTAAAAAAAAGAATGTATGTTTATCTTGAAGTGGAACTCCTCGAGGCACATAATTTATGTAGTTTTATCACAACCTACTTGTTTAAAGCTTTTGAAAGCATGCAGTTTACGTAGTTGTCTTACGATATTAAAAATTCTACAAATTTGTATAAAAGGTCCTAACAAAAAGTAGTGACCTAGACAAGATTTCCCTAAAAAAAACCATTGAAATGATAAAACCCAATCTGTTTATTTTTTTCCTCCTTATTTAACACCACTTTTCTTGTAAGCACTCATTTTTTTCAATAAATACAAATAAATCATTAAAGGCCACCAAGGGGGGCAGAATCCATATACAAAAAATCTGGGACTATTTTCTAATGATAGATATATTATTTTTTAATCTTAATAACTTTGCGTGCATATTGTGACATAAACTACACGTCAATGACTAAAAAGAAATACCAAACCCTAATTTTAGGGAGAGAATCAAAGTTGTCTTATATATCAAGTATTGCAAAAGTGAGTACAAATGAGAATGCAAGCCTATTTATTGGGGTTGAATTACTTGCTAATCAAGTAATTAGCTAAAATGACTAAAAGGGCCTACTAAAAATAAAAGAATGCCTAATTAGTCCCAAACATGCTTGGAGGCTAATTAAGGAAGGAAAAGACCTAAAAAGAACTAAAAATAGAAATTAAAAATGAAAATGAGAAAATAAATAGAGATTCCCATCACTCTCCCCGGCTTCAAAAAGTTCGTCCTCGAACTTGCAAAATTGAAGAATCGCGTGAGAAGTTCTCAAAACTGTGCGCAAAAAACCTTGTGAGGCAAAAATATTTTCTTGAAAATTGGAGGAAGGGTCATTTTTTTCAATTCTTGAGTTTAAGATCCATCTTCTTCCTCTTTTTCCTCTTGCCTCTCTTGTCCACCATCAAAATATCAACCCCCGGGGTCAAAAACCATTTTCTTGGCCTCAAACCCTAATTCTTGAACACGTGGGAGAGTTTTCTTGATGCTGAAAGAACAAGGCAGCTGCTCGGTAGGGTTTTCAGAGGGTTTGTGACATTTTTCTGGGTCGGAATGAGCTCGAAAGAAGTCGGAATGAGGTTGGGAGTGGTCAGCTGCTTTCTGGGGGTTTTCTGGTGCTGAAAAAAGGTCGGGACAAGGGTTAGAGGGTCGCCTGCTAGGGCAGAATGTCTTGGAGGTCAGAGGAGGTGCGTCGGTAGGGGGCAGAGTGGTCCGACGCAGCTGCTGGGGTTTCCGGCCTTGGTCGGCTGCTGTAGAAGGGAGAGGGTGGTCGCGAGGGGTTTGGAAAGGCTGGGGGTTGGTCGCAGGGTTGGAGGGAAGCAGGGTGGGGGCTGGTTGCAGCGGGGTGGGGGAAGAATGGTGGTAAGAGGGAAAACTAGGGTTAGGGTTGTTTTCTTTTTTAGGGATTTGGTTGGGTTTCTCCAGAATAGGGTTTAGATCAAAATTGGGTTGGGTCGGGGGTTTTATTGGGCTGCTTTGGGAGGGATTTGGGGCCGGGTGGCTTCCATATGAGGGGAAGCTAGGGTTTGGATGGGGGTGCTTCCTCGCCCTCGGGTTTAGGTCCATACGTCGTAACAATTCTTCGTCTGAAATTTGAGCGTTCATGGTGGTAGGTGGTAGGTGGTGAAATTTTGGAGAATTGTTGCAAGAAGGCCTCAAATTGTTGTTGTTGTGCTTGTACCCACTTTCTTATTCGTTCTTGAATCTCTTCTTTTAGTTGTTTGGATTTCTTGAAAGCCATCACGAGTAGTGTATGATTTTTTTGATAATCTACACACACCGGTACACACTAACACACGAATACATCAATGATTGGAGCGACACCTGCTCTAATATACCAATTTAACGTAAATTACACGTCAATGACTAAAAAGAAATACCAAACCCTAATTTTAGGGAGATAATCAAAGTTGTCTTATATTTCAAGTATTGCAAAAGTGAGTACAAATGAGAATTCAAGCCTATTTACCGGGGCTGAATTACTTGCTAATCAAGTAATTAGTTAAAATGACTAAAAGGGCCTACTAAAAATAAAAGAATGCCTAATTAGTCCCAAACATGCTTGGAGGCTAATTAAGAAAGGAAAAGACCTAAAAAGAACTAAAAATAGAAAATAAAAATGAAAATGAGAAAATAAAGGAAAATAACTACGGATTCCCATCATATTGCCATATTTCTTTATATGAAACACATGCTATTGCGCCAATAATAAAGGAGCTCAACTCCTCGATGATTTATCTTAGAAAAAAATGAGATAAAGACTGCTTACATCCTTAAATTTGAAATGGACACGAGAATGAGATTTTTTTTTGAACTAAACCCTTCTTCATAAGATCATTATATTTGAGTAAGGATTTTAAGAGCTTTTATTTATTTATTTATTTATTTATGATACTGGTGTTATTTGTCTTTTTTATTTTATACTATGGCCATGGGCCCATCACACCGATTTGATATCTATCAATGCCATAATGTATGTGGTCATTAATGGCTGTAGCTGTATATGCAAAATTGTAATTGATCTAGAAACATTTTCGCTGTGACTAAACTTGCAACATTAGGTTGATAAAAAAACTCATGACATTGATTGTGTTTATCAGGAAAAATTCTATAACATTAGTAGTTATAATGTTGATAAGGAAACTCATGCGATTGATTGTGGTAAGCTGGAAAATATTTAATACAAACGCTATAACATTTCCACAATATTTAACACAATTTTTGTCTCACCTCTATCCTGAATTAAATCCTTAACTCCTCTGTAAATCCTATTTTCACGACTTGTAATCAATATGGGCAAAAAAACCCCAAATTTACCAAGCTCTCTCTCCCTACAAACCCAAAGTATCAGAACCTTCCAGTTATTGGAGAAAACCCTAGAAATGAAATCACCTCCAACGATGACCAATCGCTTTCTTTCTCCTCCTCATTCTCCGACGGATATAATTGGAGGCAAATCAATGTCCTTCGAACACTTTAATTTACTTAGTTGTCGACTAGTTGTTCAGTATAATGCTTAAAATTGAAATAATGTACGACGATTATTTGATTAAACATGATTTAAGGGATAAAGTGCAGGGTAATTAAAGAAATGTTATGTTTCATATAATGGATGTGTGCTCATATATGAGGTTGACATCCACGTGTCCCTGTAATGTCGAGGGAACTTGTACGCTTATGCTGATTTGATTGGAGATAGTAAAAGTCAGGAGGAGGGGGCGGGGGGGGGGAGGGAGACTGGTTTGTATTATTTACACGTGTTATCGATCATGCACATCTAGATTCGCCATATAACAAACTCTAAAAGATTCACACATACTGACAACACACACCATTTTGTTTCTGTATATGTATATATATACGTATTTACAAATGTAATCAAACAATAGTTCATCGACTCCTCATATTTTGTTGATTGTGGAGACATTCTTTTAAAATGGATCGGTTATGACTGCCATAATAGTTTTCTAAGTTGCCGTAACGTTTACTTATGTATTTTTGATTTCAATGGATGAGTTAATATTGAAAATTTGCAAAAGTAAAGAGTGAAAGATCTCTACGTATAAATAACCGATATGGAATAGGTAAGTGATGGGTGAATGAAGAAGGCAGAAGAATGGAAGCAATTCTATAGAGAGATGAATAACAAAGGCAAAAGGATTAAGTGTGCGAGGGTCGTACTTTTCATTGTAATGGTCCAGTATATGTGGTAAGTTTGTGTAATGACATGGTCGCTCAATTTGCAAGATTTAACATATTCTCATACAAGTGTTGTAGTACATTATATATTCTCGAAGTAATGCCTACTCTTTTGCATGTTGTTGTATTAAAACATACAAAAACAAAAATGGCAGAACTATCTATAAGAGCATCCACAATGGTGTAAATGCATGAAAGCTAAATCTACCCAATACTGTGCAGATTATACCTTTCGACATTTGGGGGCCAAGCAATGGTGGAACTTCATATGATTTTCTGATAAACGTATCAGTTGATACGAATTTCAGTTAATCGTATCAATTGATAACCGTTACCTTCATACGATTTCCTGATAATCGTATCAATTGATACGATTAACTGAAATTTGTATCAATTGATACGATGAAAATTGTATGAAGGTAACGGCTATTAACGACTAGTTTGGCCGTCTATTAAACCCATCCTCATCCTCTCCATTGCCCTATCCTCTTCCAAGCATTCAGCTCCCAAAACCTCCATATCCAGTATAATTTTCTCAACCAACAAGACCCCTTATTATTTTTTCCTGATATGTAACACTTCACATGTATTTCTGCTATCACAAACATTTTACCAACCACAAATTTCCAACAAAATTCCCACAATAGTGCCAACCAACAAGCTCTCATTGGAATATAAATTTGTTTTGAGTTATTTTAAATCACCGTATTGAAAATAATGGAAGGATAAGGCGGTAAGAAATCGAAATAATATTTCAACATAGGCAAATCGAAATCTGGCCGTGGGAGTACGCCGGCCACAAAACCACAAGCGCTGCTCGAAAATATTCCCCAACCTTTGCACACAAATTATGTGCGTATCTTTGATGAAAACTCGCACGCTTCCGACGGTCATACACCCGTTTTTGCCGGCTCAAAGTTTGATTTCTGTAGGAATTGGAGCGGATTTGTGCGCGTTTACAAACTTATTTCTGATGACAAACCGCACATATGAGATTTAATAGATGGGGCCAATTTTATTACTTCCATGCTCAAATTAGTTATGCTGAATTCAAACAAATGTATAGTTGCGGTTATGATCGAGCGATGGTGGGACACAACTCATACGTTTCAGGTGCCTTTGGTTGAAATAGGCTTGACCCTTTTGACTTCACGGTGTTAACTGCTATGGACACAAATATGCAGTTTTATTTTTTATAGTCATGTGCCATATATACATTTGATTTATTATAAATAGGAATTCACGTACATATATATATATATATATATATATATATTATTTATTGTATTATTCTGATTCACTTTTAATATCTTAAACTCATGCTTATTTATTGTAAATAGGAATTCCCATTGGGCAAGGAACCTCATTACCTAAACTCCCAGATAATAAATATACGAATGCCGAGAAACTTTTGATGCATTCTTTCCTGGGATTGTGAGATATAAACGAGGGTGGGAATAAAGTGCTCTGATTTAAAAGAGTACCTTGAAAACCTCGCGAGTGCTGAAAATTTGCCTAAAAATGGAGACATATGTGGCGTGAGCATTCTGGTTTTACACCATCGGCAATGTATTTTTCCCTAATGCGAATGCGACTTGCAACATATCGTATTTGCATTACATTGAGGACATCTCTACGATTGGGCACTATGATTGGGGCAGTGCTATCTATGCTCGTATTGTTTGGGCCTTGGACAAGGCATCCCGTAGGTCCATGAATAGTGTCGAGTGAATGTGGCAGATAATAGAGGTTAATATTTTAGGTTGAACATATTTCCATTCCTATTACCTTAATTTTATTTTTTTCGTCCTAACACGAATATATCTTCATATATTATTATTGCAATATTTGCACCATGAATATATGGCCACCGCTTGTCTGATTCTTAAGGACCCGACACTCGACAATTGGCCTCAAATATTTAGATGGTGCAAGTCAAACAGGGTGAAGGCTAGAGGTATACAACGGTTCAATTCGTCAACCAGTCAAAATCAAATAAAGATGCGATCACGCGAGTCTATAATCTGGTAGCGGCACGAGAGTTCACAATATCGTTAGAATGACCTTGTTGAATACGCTCATTACATGTCTAGATTATGGGTTATGTTTTGGAATCGTTGCTACAGGCAGCTGATCAGAGACATTTGTGTACCCAACAACCCTCCTTCTCAATTATCAGGCATTAGTCGGGCGGATTATGATGCGGCACATGAAGCTAACTGGCCTATTCCCTCCACATTCTTCTAGGTTGTGACCTAAGAGGAATACGTCCGTTAGTGGAATTCCGTTTCTCAGGGGGGCATTTTTCCGGTCATGGCCAAACATGTCAATATTGACGTTGTTTCGTTTGGTGCTGTTGCCCCTTTAACACTTAGCATTCCTCGACCACTTGCACAAACATTGGATCCTGGTGTGTCATACCCATTTTTCATTACAAGAGCCTAAACAAATACAACCACCACGCCAAGATTGAAGTGCAGAGATTGAATTATCTGATGGTGGCACGTATACTTGTGAGATCCCTCGTCCAAACAGGCGAACAAACTCACCTCCCGCTCAATCTCTTACACAAATGAAATGGCGACCAGTGTATGTCGATGCCTCTCATATCAAAAGGGTTTACGAGAGCTGTTGATTACAAGGACACGTACCCACGATAATCGGATCGCGGAACTTGAGAGACAATTGGGCGAACGTACTACAGGTTATGATCCATCACTGGCCGGTGCCAACACATGATTTGAGTAATTTGTACGTCCCACAACCAGTACTTCACCTTTTACGTACTCTCAGTGGCGTGCTCCATCTACGTCGAGCAACCCCTTTGGTAATGAAGCAATGATCGGCAGAGATGTAGATTTAGATGAAAACATTTGCTTAGGTAGTGAGTTGTAATCCGTCGTAAAGTTAAATGTGTATTTGAACATGTGAATCAATATTATGTGACAGTCCTGTGGTGGTTTCGTGTTTATTTAGTATTTACTTGATTTAATCAACTACCCGTTTTTATTCAAAGAATAACTTCAATGTTACACAAAACAAATACCATCAATTAAAAAAGTACACGCCGGGTGCGACTCAAAATAACGACATCGTCCTCCCCTCAAATGAAAATAGTTTATAGAATATATAGGGTGTATTTTTTTTGAACCCATGAAACTAGAGTTTTTTTTAAAAAAAATGCGCTATAAATAATAATGTACTTTTAAACATATTTATAAAAATATTGATTAGGATTTAGGGTACCATCATAATTATTCACACACCCACTTTTTTCACATGTTGAAGCATTATTATTGAAATCTGTTTTAGCCACACATTTTCGCACAGGCCAAACAGTACCAAAAGAAATCAACATTATAAATAAGGCCAACAGCTACATTGCAACTCTAACTAGAAACTCATGTCATTGATTGTGTTAAGTAGATTTTCTTTTTTTAAATACAATGTGCTATAAATTTTCTAGTATTAACATTGATAAGGAAACTCATGCCATTGGTTGTGTTAAGCAGAAATATATTCAATACAAATCACTCTCATGCCATTGGTTGTGTTAAGCAGAAATATATTCAATACAAATCACTATATCATTTTGAGTTATAACATTTCTGACGCATGAACTCCACGTACCTGTATACCCTAAATTCATAACTGTGAATGGTTACTGGATAATTGAGTTATATTCATCCAAATATGGTCCAAAACATAATGAACTCACAAGGATGTCCATTGTTCATTTTGTATTGGCGGCCACCTCCCTGTTTTTTTTCTTTTCATACAGTTTATTTTTCCTTCCTTTCTCGGCTTTGCTTCGGGCGGGTTTCCACTCTTGGTGTGCCTTTCTTTTATAGAAATTATCCATCTATGATAA
This sequence comes from Sambucus nigra, assembly GCA_949130495.1. Classification (NCBI taxonomy): domain Eukaryota; kingdom Viridiplantae; phylum Streptophyta; class Magnoliopsida; order Dipsacales; family Adoxaceae; genus Sambucus; species Sambucus nigra. The sequence goes on along the minus strand of OX422217.1, from coordinate 632,068,010 downwards.
GAAAGGGAATCCACATAGGCAGCCCAATCTTCATTGCCGTACTTGTGCTTGTGCTTGCTTGACCCATTAAAAACTTGTTTGAGTGGAACTATCTTGGCTCCTGCATGTCACTTCCACTTAATGAACTCCCAAACAAACTCACCGACCAGTAATTTCACTTTCACTACATTCACAACTGTCGTAAAACATCGTGGCCATTGGCTTCTAGTTGCGCCTAAAATTGGGAGACTGTTTGACAACTCACAAACCGTGCACTCCCAGGTCTCGCTAACTTGTCCACTCATTTCACCTACCTCAATCAAGAGTTTTCTGACATGGGTCGTGTCTCCAACGAGCGGTCCAACCCCTCCATCGCGCCATCAATCGACACATCAGCATTGCTCATTCCACAACCATCTTCAGTGTTGTCACCTACCCACTTCAGATTTGTCAATGACATTTGCATTGTGACACCCTCTCAACCATGTCGTGGTTTGAGATGGTGGTCGAGGGTGGTGGTTTGGGAATATGATTTGTTAGTGGTGTTTACTCAAGTCAACAAAAGAGTTCTAGCCATTAGATTTCGTGGTCGTTGCCTTATCGGAACTCGTGGATCCGAGGCGATTTCCACAGACACCACCTGGAACAGTGCCGTCGCACCATGCCACCTTCACACCACCACCTACCACTTCCAAACACCGAATCCTTACAATTAAGCCATAATACACACAAAAAATCACATACTAAGAACGAACGTCACTTCAATACCAATTTGATTTAAACGTATTGGAAGAACACTTGCAATTACTCACAAACTTATACACACTGTGGGTACCCAAAATTTAGAACTATGGGCCTGGACGAGTAGCCCAGTCCTGGCGGCCCAAAGTCCAGGCCCCTCATCTTTTATAATTGAACCTTATATTTGATCCGGTCTCCCCCCACGATTCCATGAAGGGAAGTTATGGGGGAAATGGAAAACGTCGAGGAACCCATCACCTCCACTCATCTACATGCACATGTATATATTAAACCCTAGGTCCGGGGCAAAAGGACAAGTTGTATTCTCTGTAATCACTCTCCGGAGTATATAGAAATAACATCGACTGCACCACCGTGGACGTAGGCACATCTTGGCTGAACCACGTACATCATTTGTTGTGTGATTGGCATCTTATATTCCTTGTTCTCTTCTTGATAATCTCTCTCATATTTATTTGTGTTGCATAATAATTGCTTCTACAATTGGCGCCGTCTGTGGGAAGCGTTCATCTTTCCCTGAGAAGAGCCCACATCAAGAAAGGAGTTTAAGATGTCTGGTCACAGCAGCAATGCCCCCCAAGCAGGAGATATTCAAGAGCCACCAGCTCCTCGCAGGATTAGGTCTGAAGTCCGGCGTTCAGATAAGAGAGCTTGCCTGGAAAGACCAGCCTCAGAAGAAAGTCAGGGACCAACGAGGTTCACGCAGATATCCAGGTTGATTGATGCGTACGAGGCAAGGCTACACGAGCAGAGAGAGTCTTCTCGTAGGTACAAGGCTGAGAATGCTCGCTTGAAAAGAAGACTGGAAAGACTAGAAAGGGAGCTTCGTCCTGATAACCGGAGACGCCCATATCGCACTCCTGGCCCTCAGGCGAGCAAGTCTCGTAGCCGAGGAAGGAGCCCTAGGCGAGAATCTCAAAGGGACGAAGGAGGCGAGTCAGACGACGACCTCCACGAACAGCTGCGAAGAGCTCGCCGCCACCAGAGCCCTGCTCGCAGCGACGAGCTCATACGAAACATGGTCCGCAGGGAGATGGACCAGCATCCCGCTCACCACGGGACAAGATCAACTAGAGAACTCGCAAGGCGAGCTCTCAAAACCCAGATGAAGCCACCTTTCACGAAAGAAATCGAAGAGGAGGAAGCTCCCAAGAAATTTTCCATTCCAAGGTTCAAGGTTTACGATAGAAAGACTGATCCCATCGATCACGCCAGGCAATACCGACAGGCAATGACCCTCTGGAGTCACCGTGGAGTCACCGTGATGCCCTGATGTGCCGTATTTTCCCCTCGAGCCTTCATGATGTAGCACAGAAGTGGTTCGAAAGGCTCCCCCATCGGTCGATCAAGAATTTCAAATCCCTAGTCGAACTCTTTACGACCCGATTCATTACCAGCAGCTCCCATCCCAAAAGGATGGATGCTCTACTGACAATGAAGAAAACGCCTCAAGAAACCCTCCGAGAATACGCGAAGAGGTACTGGGAGTTATTCAATGAGATCGAAGATTGCGCGGAGGAGGTGGCAGTGGCCTCCTTCAAAATTGGGCTCCCTAATTCTTCCCTCTACCAATCCCTGACGAAGAAGGAAGCTATGACCATTGACGACCTTATGGCCCGAATCGAGAAATACGCAAAGGTGGAAGATGTCACCCGCTCTAATACAGGAGAAAACGGTCGAGCTAAGCTCACTACCAAGGTAAGTGAGAAAACTAAGAACCAGAGGAAAGGAGGAAAGAACGGGGGCAAAAATGGCTCCAAAAATGGAGGGAACCAGGACGCATCGAAAGCATTCCAGGCGGTCAACACCGTCTTCAAAGAACCAATTTACAAGGTTCTCGCGAAGATCAAGGATGAGCCATTCATCAAGTGGCCCAGGAAGATGGGGGGAGATCCCTCGAAGAGGAACAATGCGTTGAGATGCGTTTTTCACAAAGAGGGAGGGCACAAGACCGAGCACTCCAAAGCTCTTAAGTCTCACCTCGAAGAATTGGCCCAGTTCGGGCATTTGAACGACTTTGTGGAGAAAAGGGCAGAAAAAGTGACTGCCAACAGAGAGATGAGACCCGGCAATGTGCTGGAGGATGATGCTGGACACGAGTTCGCCGTAATTCACGGAGTATCTGACGTCAAACAGATACAAGGGAACTCAGCTCGAATGGAGCTGAAAAAACTTACAGCGGTAATGCAGGCCTTTCAAATCGATCCAGCAAAATCACAGTCAGGAAAGCGCCGACGAGCAGAGGACGTCAACTATAACAAGCATATTGTTTTCACGGATGAAGATTTGATGGGAGTAAGGATCCCACATCATGATGCCCTGGTCATTACACTCAGGATAACCAACTTTGACATCGACAAGCTGCTCGTCGATCAAGGAAGCTCATCCGAAGTAATGTACCTCGACCTGTTCAGGAAATTGAAGTTGAGCATCGCCGACCTAAAGGAAGCTAGGCTTCGCTGGGAAAATGACCATGCCCCTAGGCAAGATAGTGCTGCCAGTTCGTGCTGGGAACGTCTCCAAGATGATTGAGTTTTTGGTAGTTGACATCGAATCACCGTACTAGGCCATCCTCGGCAGAGGATGGCTTCATGCAATGAAGGCGGTTTCCTCGACCTACCATCAGAAGCTCAAGTATGTAACCGAGCGAGGAGTAATGGAGATCCACGGCGACCAAGCGATGGCGAGGAAGTGCTTCATAGCAGCCATCCGACCAAAGCCAGAGAAAAAGGCCGGTCAACCCAGCGAGGACGTTGAAAAGGGTGTGATACCTTCTAAATAGCAACTAAAGTATGGAAGACCAGGAGTAGAGGAGACCAAGCTCCTCCCCTCCGAGCGTGTCATCGAGGACCTGGTAGAAGTTATAGCCGAAGTTGGTGACAGTAGCAGAGTCTTCTTGATTGGAGCATCTCTCACTAATCGAGAACAGAAGGAGTTGACGACCTTGCTGAGACACAACGTAGATGTCTTCGTATGGGAACCATACGAGCTGCCTGGCATTGATCCTGGTATGGTCTGTCATTAGCTGCACGTCGACCCCACGTTCAAGCCAGTCACGCAGAAAGCACGAAGAGCTGCACCTGAGAAGGCTAAAGCGGTCGAAAAGGAGGTCGAAAAACTGCTGGATGCCGGATCCATACGAGAAGTACAATTCCCCAAGTGGTTGTCCAACCCAGTAGTAGTCCCGAAGAACAATGGGAAGTGGAGAGTTTGCATCGACTTCACTGACCTCAACAAAGCATGCCCAAAGGATAGTTTCCCCCTCCCAAAGATAGACTAACTAGTAGATGCCACTGCAGCTCACGAGCGAATGAGTTTCCTGGACGCATACTCAGGATATCACCAGATCCCCTTGTATGCCCCAGACCATGACAAAACGGCGTTCATCACGACGGTTGGGTTGTATTGCTACAAAGTCATGCCATTTGGGCTCAAGAATGCAGGGGCAACCTACCAGCGACTGGTCACAAAAATGTTTAAGGATCAAATGGGAGACACAATGGAAGTCTACATCGACGACATGCTCGTTAAGAGCAAGAAGAAGGAAAATCACCTCTCAGACCTGTCAAAGACCTTCGAAATCCTCAGGAAGCACCGAATGAAGCTTAATGCGAGCAAATGTTCCTTCGGTGTCCAGTTAGGAAAATTTCTTGGATACTTAGTCAACAAGAGAGGCATAGAAGCTAATCCGGACCAGATCGATGCAATCAACCGGGTACAACCACCTCGAACAGTCCGGGACGTGCAGAAGCTCACTGGAATGCTCGCTGCCTTAAATCGCTTCATTTCCAAATCCTCCGAGAAGTGCAAGCCTTTTTTCCAGCTTCTAAAAGGGAATAAACCAATAAAATGGAGCCGGGACTGCTCGCGAGCATTGGACGAGCTCAAGTCTTACTTAAGCTATCCACTGCTGCTTGTCATACCACAACCAATGGATTCTTTGTACCTATACCTCTCGGTATCCAATCACACTGCCAGCTCGGCGTTAATATGCAAGGTCGAAGGAATCCAACACCCCGTTTACTACGCGAGCAAGACCTTATTAGACGCCGAGCAAAGGTACCTGCCATTAGAGAAGCTCGCCTTTGCACTAGTGATAGCCTCGAGGAAACTGAAGCATTACCTTGAAGCTCATACTATCATCGTCCTTACATCGCACCCCCTTAAGGCGGTCCTAAGAAAAGAGGATTTGTCGGGCAGATTATCTAAGTGGTCAGTCGAGCTCGGCCGGTTCGACATCCAATTTCAACCAAGGACCGCTATCAAGGGTCAGATCCTTGCTGATTTCATAGCCGAATTCACTGGCGAAGAACTCCCTGACCAACCTCAACCAATAAAGCAAAAAGAGAACCCAGTAACAGTGGAAACCTGGAAACTATTCGTTGATAGAGCCTCCAACTCAAAGGGGGGCAGGCGTAGGCATCGTCCTCATCACCCCAGAGAACACCATCCTTGAGCAAGGAATCAGGCTTGGATTTGTAGCCTCCAACAACGAAGCAGAGTACGAAGCCCTAATAGCCGGTCTCCAAAAGGCGCAAATTCTAGGAGCAAAACGTTTACAGGTGTTCGACGATTCTCAACTAGTCTCCAATCAGATAAGTGGAGATTACAACGCGAAGGATGAAAGGATGGCAGCCTACCTCTCCCTGGTGAGGAAACTAATGACGAGCTTTGAGGAGATCAACATCCAGCAGTTTCCCAGAGGACAAAATAGTCATGCCGACGCCTTAGCAGCCCTAAGCTCGGCAGTCGATTCTAATCTTAAAAGGGTCATTCCCATCAATTTCCTCACTTGTCCAAGCATTAACCACAACAGCAAGCTGCCAAACGTGGAATAAATACTCCATGTGGGATCAGCCCCCAGCTGGATCGACCCCTTAAGAGACTATTTAAAGGAGGGCACGCTCCCCGAGGACAAGAAAATCGCCCACCAGATAAGAGTCAAAGCTGCTCGCTTTCACTTATCCACAGGAGGCGACTTGTATAAGAAGTCCTTCTCCGGTCCCTACCTTAGATGTGTCCACCCAGGCGATGTCGAGCAAGTGCTGCGCGAGCTTCACGAAGGAATATGTGGAAGTCATGTCGGAGGAAGGTCTCTAGCCTTTCAAGCAATGAAGGAAGGCTATTGGTGGCCATATATGCAAAACGACTCCGCAGTATACGTCCGCAAATGCTCGAAATGCCAACTTCACGCTCCAATGGTCCACCAACCAGCCAGCGACCTAAAATCCCTGACCAGCCCGTGGCCCTTCGCTCAATGGGGGATGGACATCGTGGGACCACTACCCACTGCTGCCGGCAATCGCAAATATCTGTTGGTTGCAACTGACTACTTCACCAAATGGCTCGAGGAAGAACCATTGGCAAACATCCGAGACGCTGACATGATAAGATTCATATGGAGGAATATAATCACTCGATTCGGAATCCCCAGAACCATCATCACTGATAATGGGACACAATTCGAGAGTGGCCCCTTTCAGGACTTCTGTAACGAGCACGGGATCAGGCACAACTTTAGTTCGGTGGCCTACCCTCAGAGCAATGGGCAAGCAGAAGCTTCCAACAAAATTGTGATCGATGGATTGAAGAAGCGACTAGAGCGAGCCAAGGGCGCATGGGCAACCGAGCTACCACATGTCCTATGGGCATACCGAACAACTCCTCGGCGAGCAACAGGAGAAACCCCATTTTCGCTAACATATGGCATGGAAGCAGTCATTCCACTAGAAGCGGGCTTGCCAACAATGAGATCCGACCTTGTCGACCAAGGCCAGAATGATGGGGCGTTGCTCGCTGAACTCGACCTCGCCGACGAGCGTAGAGAACTAGCCCTGGTGAAGCTTGCGAGCTATCAGCAACAGCTCGCAAGGCATTACCACAAAAGGGTTAACCCAAGAAGATTCCAAGTTGGGGACTATGTTCTAAGGAAAGTCCTGGGCAGCACAGTAAAGTCATCAGACGGCAAGCTAGGCCCAAACTGGGAAGGACCATTTAAAGTAACTAGGGACGACCTGCAAGGTGCATATCATTTGGAAACAATGGAGGGCAGAGAGATACCACGAGCATGGAATGCAGCTAATCTCAAGAAATTCTATTTTTAAATTCTCATGGAATTCTATTGTTGAATCTTTTTCTTGTATCTGTTATGAGAAAGGAATATTTCATTCCCCTTATTACTAATGAAATCAGTAAACTGCATTTTATCACACATCTTTTTCCAAATCACAGGCACAATGGTCGATATAGCAGGGGAATACCCCTCCTCAGGTCATCGTCATGAAACACGAAAGACCGCTTAGACTTGCCCTTGGCAATATATAAAGCCCTACTTAGGATTCTTAGGCAATGCGACCAGATTTTATACTGGCCATCAAACCTACTTTGGTTGAGTAAAATCCTGATCGGATGAAGACATCCAATCCAGGTGTGTCCTCGCCAATTGCCCTACTTAGGCCTAAGGGAGTGTGACGACACAACCTAAAAGGTAAAATGGGGCATAATGGTATTTTGGTATTATACTGGACTGGGGGGACACTTGCATGACAAAATAAAAAGGATTATGAAGCAGCAAGAATATAAAAAGATTGGATGAACACGTTTAGTCGGCAAAATCGCCCAAAACACGAACTTTTCATTGATCTCTTATACTTACAACAGTGATAATACATGTTTAGTCGGCGAAGCTCGCCCAAAGCATTTACATTATCAAAAAAGACAAAAGAATAACAACTTGTTATATTCACAACAAAGATAATACACGTTTAGTCGGCGAAGCTCGCCCAAAGCGTTTACATTATCAAAAGAAAAAAACTTGCAAAAACATTCAAGAAGGAGGAAGCCTCCGAACAAGATAGTCTGCCACCCTAGCTCTTCGTCCATCATCAGGAGCAGGGACCAACTCTTCCACAACCTCATCTGCGTCCGACTCTAACAGTTGCCGAGGAATGGCATCAATAGGGATCCATCTATCATCCCTCCTGAATGGATTGGGCATCAGAGTGGAGGAGGACATCTCGTGACGATACCATAACACTGAGTTCCTCGGGACCTGGAGTTCTTTCAAGGCACTCAACCACCCTCTGATGAAATAAAGTTCTTCGAACTCGGATAGTCTTGTGTGAGCATCTAGCCATCCTTGATCATAACCATCATCCCATGCTTGTCGAGGACCCTTCTTGAATAAATGCCGAAGTCGAGTAACGTCCCTTTGAAGCCCAGCAGCAGTTATATATGCTCGGCGGACATCATCGCGGAGCTCTTCCATCTCCTTATCCCGCTGTTCTTCTGCTTCCCTTTTCCTGCCCCTGGTGCTCCTACCAGCTCGCGGGAGGGGAGGACGAGTGGAACCTCGCGGCATAGGAGGAGCATGTCCAGCTCGCGAAGACGAGGAGCCTTGCAGAATCGCTGAAGCAGTGCTCGGCGCATGCTCTCTAAGTTGCAGGACTTCCCTCCTCAGGTTTTCATTCTCCTGCTGCAGGAATTCCCCAACTTGATTTATCTCGGTGGCCTCTAGCAATCTTGCTCTCAGAACATTGACTTCCTCTTGTACAGAGGCACCAATGCCTTCCATCTCCTGGAGCCTGTCCTTCATCTTAGCCACTAGCTCAGACTGATCCTTATATTTTTGGTTCCTTGACCTAAGCGACTTACAAAGCCTAACAAAGGCCTGACGAACCTGAGGACTGGCATTGGGACCAAGAGTCCTGCCCAATTGAGATGTGGCAGGAATATACTCTTCTACATCAGTCAACTACAAGACATAAAAGCGCAAAGGAAAGAGAAATCAATCAATGCATTGGAAAAAGAAGCCTTTTTATTTCATTATTGAAGGTCAAGTACATCGAACAGGAAATGGAAAAATTACAAACAAAAGTACAAAGCAGTCCTAAGGGAGGATTAACTAGCAACCTCAGGCTGCCCAGGGGTGGTTGGCTGCTTCCCCTTGTCAGCAGCAGCAGAGGCATCCCCCTCCACAGAGATACCCTCATTCGCCTGGGCAGGACCAGCATCGGCAGGAGTTGTATGAGAAGTAAGATCAACACCCTCGATGGCTGGGGCAGGGGCTTCTTCGTCCACGATTGGCCTTGGACCCAGGTCATGCTCGTTGAACAGCGGAGACTCAGCATCAACACCAGTAGTTAGGAGGGCCTTGTTCCAGCCCTTCTTGAAGTTCAAACGGCTGATATAGCCTATTTGAACTTCGGCGTCTTCATAAACCGCAGTCCATCCGGAGTTGTATGAATCCTCCTTGATGGTAGCTACCATGGACTCCTTCTCCTTCAGCTGCTCGGGCAGAGCCTTGTTCTCCTCCACCACACCCAGCTTGCTCGAGCAGACTAGGTCATAGGCCTGCCTCAACTCGCTCAGCTCCTTGACCGCCGCATCCCTCTCTCGGTTAGAATTGATAAGGGCCAGATCAGAGGAAGCTCGGGCGGCATCAGCAGCCTTCAGATTAGCCTCCAGCCGAGAACCCCTGACTTCCAGAGCGGACTTCTGCTGCTCCAGCTCACCATTCATCCTCACCAACTCGTCGCGAGAACGGTAGAGCACAACGAAGTCCGTCACAAACAGCCAAAAATAAAGAAGGAATCAAGAGGGAGAAATAATTAAAACTTGTTAAGGAATTGAAAAGGGAAAGAACCTTACCAAGGTCAGTCTCTGGCTAGCTTGGAGGGCTAATTGATCAGACCCCAGTGCCCTCTGGCGATCTGCAGGAAGAACTGCCCTCTCAAGCAGTGCAGGAGCTAGCTGAGGGGAAGTGGCAACCGAGGCCCCCTCGGGAAAAGATGACACCGGGACCAAGGCTTGCCCAGCCTTCGTCCTCGACTCCATCTTCCTCCTCTCTTCCTCTCTCTCCCTCTCCATCCTTTTCCTCTCCTCCACCTTCTTCTTTTCCTCCACCTTTTTCCTCTCCTCCTCCTTCTTTCTGTCCCTCTCTCTCACCTGCGCTTCCTCTCTCCTTTTCCTCTCTTGCTCCTGAGTGGAAGACCGAGAACCAGTAGCCACGGTCCCAGAAGAAGACTTTTGTTTCTTCGACCTCTGTGCAAGAAGCACATGGTCCTCATCATCATCGTCTCTAATCAGGTTCTTCCTTGGAGGCATATCTTCACCTGAACTGCTGGTAGTGCTCGACGAGTCTTGAGCTTCGGAATCCTATTCAGAAGAACTACTACTGTCAGAATTCCCTACACCACTCACAGCACCTGCAGGCTCACTCTCAGAGCTGCTCTCCTCTTCGTCCAACTGGATAGGCTCAGCTGTAACCTCTCCGAAAGAATCAAACTCTGGAACACTATCCACAGGTCGTGCTATGAAGCTGGAGCTTGTGTTCTTGTACTCGAGCAAAAAGGCAGCAGATTTGGGATGCTCGCCGTCACCCAGAGGCTCCCTAATATTCCAAGCTTTCACCAACTCCGAGATACGAACCTCGCTGAGAGCAGGCTCCAAATTCTTTGTCCTCGCTGTGAAAGAAAAAGCAAAGAGAGGTTAGAAAAGTCACAAGTCAGCAAAGGTTGAAATAACAGTACAATGTCTACCTATATATTCTTCCCCATAAAAAGGGACAGTGAACCTCTCAGACCTCGACCCTTCAAACTGGGGAGGGAACTGCCAATTCCTAACGAGGAAACCCTCTTGCCAGTAGTCCTTATGGGAATCAGGTAGGTTTACTACCAATACCCTATCAGGACTCCTAGCTTTTAGGTATAAGACACCTGAGCTAGTTCGAGAGAAGGAATAGCAGAAACATATCTCAGCAAGTCCTAACCTAGTACCATACAACTGGTTTATTCTATGGACGCCATTTACTATCTTCCACACATTGGGCGAGCACTGTGCGGGAACAATACCGAAATAACCAAAAAAATGCAGAAATAGATCATTAGGGGGAAAAGTAAGTCCCCCCTGGGAGAGCAACAAAACATGGATCCAGTGGGCATCCTCTATATCCCTAAAATTCCTAGGAGGGGAGGCACAACATTCAATATCTACCCACGCAGGAATATTGTAGAACTTCCTGAACTCAGAGATTGACCTATTTCCAATCTTCGCCATTAAAAAAACTCTGGAAACTCTACAAAACCAAAGAGAAAGTGCAAAGAAAGGGCACGAGAAACCTTCAAAACAGAAGATCGGTTCGAGTGATGAAGAAGCACGAGCTCAAGACGACTAAGAAGCAATGGGAATGGGGATTCAGAGAAGAAGGTACGAGGCGCTAGAGTTCTCAGAAGAAGGAAGAGTAATGGAAAGGCTGAAACGACGAATGAAAAAGTGGTTATCCCAACAAGCCTTCAATTCTAATCATAGCGCACGGATAGCGAAGCGGGTGCCGCCAAAGAAACTTCACAGTTTTCGAAGAATCACAAATCAGCCATAATGGCTGATCGTTTAAATCCATTGGACCCATAAACATGACCCAACAAATTTAGGGGCAATTGTGGGTACCCGAAATTTAGAACTATGGGCCTGGACGAGTAGCCCAGTCTTGGCGGCCCAAAGTCCAGGCCCATCATCTTTTATAATTGAACCTGATATTTGATCCGGTCTCCCCCCACGATCCCATGAAGGGAAGTTATGGGGGAAATGGAAAACATGGAGGAACCCATCACCTCCACTCATATACATGCACATGTATATATTAAACCCTAGGTCCGAGGCAAAAGGACAAGTTGTATTCTCTGTAATCACTCTCCGGAGTATATAGAAATAACATCGACTGCACCACCGTGGACGTAGGCACATCTTGGCAGAACCACGTACATCATTTGTTGTGTGATTGGCATCTTATATTCCTTGTTCTCTTCTTGATAATCTTTCTCTCATATTTATTTGTGTTGCGTAATAATTGCTTCTACACACACCTAAAAGAAGGCTTCTCTAATCCATATTCTAATTCCTGTTTAATAATTCAATGAACAAGAGAGGGCTGATGGCCTTATTTATAGGCCAATGCTAGCTTTAGTTAAGAAACAAAAGATTATTAGGAAATAAAATATATCCAAATGCTAATCCCTAAAATGTCTCCTAAAAATCAGCAAATGATAAATAATAAAAATAACAAAAATTCAAAATATTTATTCCCATCCTTGCTCCAATCCAACAGTAAACTCATAGGGCCCACTCAACCATATGTCATTTTATCTAGGGTAAATTACACTAACACCCCCGATATATACGGGTTTATAGGTCAACCCCTTATTTAGAAAATCTGACAATGAACTCCCTATCTTTACGATCCGTGATAACTAACTCAAAATTTTGGGTCCCTGCTATTTTATAACTTAAAATGACTCAAATAACCTCTGTTAAATATTTGAGTCTATTACAATTACCAAAATGCCCCTTAATACAATATTCTACCTCTCTTTCTTCTCTCTTCATACTTGTTGGTTTTCAGATTTCAAAACGCAAAGTAGATCTGGAACATCCAAATACCCAAATTCGATTTTCAAATCATTTTCAGGTTGAAACCTGTGACTGAGATATGTAAACACCATGTATGTATTAAACACAACCTTATATGTATCAAAATGAGCACTGGATACTGTGAACTGAGACGTATACCCACGTATGAGTTCGTTTGCTGTAGGAATCACCGTCGGTGGATGAAAAAAGAGGGTCTGTTTGGTCCTCTAAAATTGTTAAAAAATAATTAGGGGTATTCTAGACATTCTGCGACATAAAAACGCTGAAAACCCGAAATTTTGGGTTTGTTGTTACGGGTCGTAAGTTTAAGGGGTTTATTGTAGTTTTGTTTTAAAAAATGAAACAGGTCATCTGTAAACCTGAAATAGTTCATGGATTTAGTGTAATTTACCCTTTTATATATTTATTCATTAACGGGTTGAGAAAAAGACGTAAAGCTTACCAACTTTAGAAATGAACTAATGTGCGATACATTTGGTTACAAATTTCTATGGATGGAAGCTTATTCTTTGTAGATTTTCGTAATTCTGGATTTTGGATTTTGAATTTTTTTGTTATTCAATAAATGCATGGTTGCAGATTATCGTAATATTTTATTTTGAAAATATATCTGTTATGTAATAAATGCATTGATGTAGGTTATCGTTGTACTCCATATTAGGAAACTGAATATATTTGTTATTAATGTATTAAATGCATTGATGGAGAATATCTTAATACTCCATTTAGGAATCTGTTTATAAATTAAACCATCGTTTGCACTATCACATACATTTTCAAGTAACATAGAGGCGCATTGGTGCATATCTTCCATTTCATATCTTGGTCTTTACAAGGTTTCAAATCCTTAACTCCCATTTTTATGTTTGGTTATTTTCTCTCTCTTGTTGACATTGCTTGGATGTCAACACCTTTCCTTGTTATAGATTTAAAAAAAAAATTCTATAGTACTTGAATATTTTTCTGTTTTTTTTTTGCAGGGTTTCAAAACATTTTTGACAACGAGTGAGGAGGAGGTCCAAGGCAGACTAAGAGGTGAGATTTGATGAATTTCAAGATTTACATGCAACTATGGCTTTAGTTTTTTTCTTATATTATTATTCATTAATGTTGGATTATGTTGTGTGTATTCTATGGTAATCTTATATGTTTTTAACACTTGAATGGATTGAAGTGAAGTTTGTAAGAAACTACATAATAATATCTAATCATGTGGAGTAAGTAGTCACACAAATGAAAATTTAGTGCTTGATGTTGTATATATATAAAGGTCCTTGTACGACCCAAGGAAAAGAAAAATGTAGAACAATCTTTTTGCTTATGTTGTTTTATCACAACCTTTTTGTTTAAAACTCCATAAAAGCATGCACTTTACGTAGTTTTATTATGATCTCAAAGAGAATTTTCATATTCATATAAATATTCTTCCCATACTCAGTTTAAAAAGTAGCTACCTAGATCAGATTTCCTTCAAAAAAACATTTAAATGATAGAGCTATTTTTTCCCTTGTTTAATATCATTTTTTTCACACGCCTAAACCTGAAGAATAGGACCATTGTTTATTGGGCATTTGAGAAAAAGTCCATGATTTACTCGTATATTAATTTTAGTCCAATATTTTAAAATAATAATTTCAGTCCCTATACTGACATAGAGTGACATTAGTGTGCGGCACTGTCACATCAACAGTGTCTGTCACGTCAGCACTGATGATGATGTAACAGTGATATGTCAGTATTTTCAGCCGAGTTCGCCGGAAAATGCTGATGTGTCATTACCATGTCATCAACAACTGATGACGTGGTGGTGACAGTATCATGCTACGTTGCCAAATTGCCCAGTTAATGTCACTATCATTTAAATATTTAATGTCATCATTGAGCTGTTTGTTAGTTTTAAAAATAAGGTGTGTTTAACTTCTATACTAATAGAAGTGTCTTTGAGTTCTAAAATTTATTTTTGACAAATTTATCGTTTCCTACCAGCGTTTTAAATCGCGTTCGCGCAAGGCGTCGCATTTTGGTCTCAGGTGCGCGTCGCGTAAATCGCGTAGCGCATCGCGCAAGCAATTTGAACATTTCAATTTTATAATTAAAAATACAAATAAATAACTTCAAAAAGGCATTCCAAATTAAATACTGCATCACTTGAAATAGAGTCATAGGTTCATAAAGTATTACATAATCCGTACAACCAACACATGAATTCCTAAAAATAGTTTGTTTAAAAAAGATGGTTAAAATAGTTGGTTTAAAAAATGGAACAAAGAAATCAACAGAAGGACTGAAGCTAAAAAAAGAAAAAAAAAAAGAACAGAAGATCAATCGTGTTTTAAAAAAGAAAAAACGAAGATAAAGTAAAAAAATACCTATGTAAGTGAGAGAAGAAGGATCCGACTGGAACAAGAGTAGAAAGACGACTGGGTCTTGGGTTTTTCTGTGTCGGAATGTGTTTTTTTCAGTCGGGATGGGTTTTTCTTTGAGTCGGAGTCGGGGGTGGGTTTTTCTAAAGAGCAGAGCTAGGGTTTGTTGTCTTGTGTTTTAAGTGGGGTGCGTTTGTGTTTTGATGAGTTTGGCTTCTCAAGTTCTAATTTTTTTTTTTTTTAAAGTGAAGAAAATATCAAAACTACGTAGTTTTGATGCTTTTCTGCTAAGTAAACTTAAAACACAAATAACGTTCAAATCGCGCACAATAGCGCACAAATAGCGTGCCACGTCATCAATAGCGCAAGCTATTTGTGACTGACGCAAATCTGGAAGAGCAATGTCGCATTTTTGCCCAAAAAGGCACAATTTCGCGCTACGTCGCGCTTTTTTTAAAACACACTGTTTCCTACTGGCAACCTGCCACTTGGTTTCAATGCAAACATTGCATTCTAAGCTGGTCGGACTTCTCTTGTCACAGCTGTTTAATACAGTGTTTACTTTAATGCTAGCCAACTGTAATAGAAAAATCAACTCTTTTAATTGAATTTCATAACTTGTGTTTTGGTTTAACTCATGTACACAATATATCCTTAAATCATCAAATTTCACATAAAGACACCAAACAACTTACGGAACTATATAATAAGAAGTGTTATGGATCATCATGCAATTAAGATTCCTGTACGAGTTATTGTTCCACCTTAAATTCATGAAGGGTAAATTACACCCAACCCCCCTAAACTATAACGGCCTAATCTAAAAAACTCAACAAAGAGCCCCCCATAATATTTAATATCGACACCTAAAAATTATGCAAAAAAAATTAACAATTTTTATCCATAAAATTATGTTTTTTATCAATTCATTTGCAATGAAACTGGGCTAGTTGTCAAAATTCAATAGTTTAGGGGGCTCTTTGTCGGGTTTTTTAGATTAGGGGACTATCTGCAAAAACCGCTATAGTTCAGGGGGGAGGTTGGGTGTAATTTACTCATTCATAAAAACATATAGGATTAGGGGATGCTTCCAGTCATGGTTCAAAGTCAAGGCCGATACTGCGACGATACGACCGAGTTGACTAGGTATCGGTGCCCACCGATCCGATTCCGAGTTACGAGTTGAGTTTTCAATTATTGATGTAAATCGGACCTATATCGGTAATTTTTCGGTAGTATTGATGATAAAGCGGTATAATCGACCCATATCGACGATATTGCAGTAGAATCGACCCATATCGGCAATATCGCGATGGAATCGGCCGATATCGGTGATATCACAATAGTATCGACCCATATCGGTGGTATATCGGCCGAGATGGTATAAGTCACTAAGAATCAATCTCTCTCTCCCTCTCTCTCTCTCTAGTGTTGTGTTGGTAAGCATGGTTTTTTTGGGGGGGCTTACGAAATGCTAATTGTTTTTTTAATTTTGTGTGCTGTGTGTAGGTTATTTGGTCATCGTGTGTGTAAGTTTAAGTTAGTGTGTTGTATATGTGCCAGTTTTTTTTTAAAATAATGCAATTGATCCAAATGTTATTTGTTATTATTTTTTATAATAATGTTCCCAAAATTATATTTTGATATGTTATTATTTATACAAAAAAACGTAAATGTTATTCTTTACAAACAAATATACAACTATAATTATTATAAAAATAATACTTGTATAAACAAATATACAACTGTATTTATTGTAAAAATAATACTTGTATCCTCTAAATATTTTTAAAAACAATATTTGAATCCTTTATGTAAAAATAACATTTACAACACAAGTAAAAAAAAATATTTGCATCCTCTTTGTAAAAAAATAACATTTCCATCAATTTAAAAAAAACATTTGCAACCCAACAACAAAAAAAAAAAAAAACATTTACATTCCCTTTATGAAAAAATAACATTTGCATCATTTTTTGCAAGAAAATAACATTTGCAGCATTTTTGTAAAAAACGATTGTAAAAAAAGTGTGGTGTTTTGTCAAAATCACTATTTGTATCCTCTTTGTAAAAAAATAACAATACTAAAAAAGAAACATTTCTATCCTTTTTAGAAAAATATAACATACTTAAAAAATACATTTGTATCCTCTTACTAAAAATAATACTAAGAATATAATAGTTGTATCCTATTTGTAAAAAAAAAATTATCCTACTAAAAAAGAAACTTTTGTTTGTCTTTGTAAAAACATAATATTTGTATCCTCCGTGAAAAAAAACATTGATTTATTATGGAACATTGAATATGGCAAGTTCGTAGCACGTCAATATAATCAATTGTACAGTGTTTTGCATATTAAAGGATACTTTTAAACTTATCTGATTGGTCCACATTGTTAATCGTATTTTTTTAAAATTTTCTAGATATTTTTCGAAATTTTTTGCGCTCTCTGAATAGTGTATCTTTGCGTATCGCCCAATACCGTGACCGATACCGCGATCGAGTTAAAAATCGAGTGGCCGATACCGGGACCGATACCGATACTTTGAACCATGCTTCCAGTAGGGGTGGCCATGGGCTGGGCCTGGGCAGGCCCGGTCGGGCTCGGGCCGGGCTTATAAAATTATGAGCTATCCCAAGCTCGCTCGGGCCTTATTATGTAATCCCAAGCCCGCCCAGATTTGAAAGCTCTTTACCCAGGCCCGTTGGCCAAGCCCGATTACTGCTTTTTTTAAAATAAAAAAATCTATTTTTTCTTAATCAAATACCTATTTTTTAATTAAAAACATGTTTTAAACTTTATATATTATAGAGTCTATATATAAAGTTCCTCACTCTACATAAAAAGACTTAGTATATGTTTTTATATTTATAAAAGTTACCCACTTTATATATTTATTTATAACTTTGTAGTCTTACACTTCAATAATAAATTAATACACACACACACACAGATATATATATATATATATATATATATATATATATATATATATATATATATATATATATATATATATATATATATATTAATATTATATATAATTCTCGGGCCTCGGGCCGGGTCGGGCCTCATCGGGTTTAAGAATTAATGCCCAAGCCCGCCCAAAAAAAATCGGGCCTATCAAATTTTGCCAAGCCCGCTTTGCCGGCCTATTCACCTTACCCAAGCCCTATTTTTTTATTGGGCGGGCTTGGCGGGCCTCGAGCCTATGTCCACCCCTAGTTTCCAGCAATCAAAGAAGTAGACTATTATTAAAGAGTCCCTTCATATGCATTAAATGGATAAAATGTGTCCCAAATTATTTCCTAATGATATGATACTCACAAATTTATAAATCGCTGGTGAATAATTGAGTTTATATCCATCCAAATATGATGCTATATAAAAGAACTCCCATGAGAATATTTAGTAAGTCCCATAGATGCACTTGAGAAGTTTTAACCAATGCAAATCACGGAAGCGAATCACACCATACATCGACACAAGTAGGCCAAAAGCTAGGCACATCCCTATATTTTTGGATTCTCCCTCTCTAAATACATCTTTCTTGTGTCGGCCAATTCAGGCTAGTGTAGGCCTGTTCAAGGACAAAATACTATCTTACTACAAACAACAAAAATAGGCAACAAAAAATAAGGAAATAATATAAAGAAATAAAAGACTAAAAGCCGGGTAAAAAGGTGAGCGTTGTATATGCTCCTGCGTCACTCTCCCTCTTGAATGCTACCAAATTGGAGCGGAATAGTTGATAAAATGTTGGGTTAACATACCTTTGTATACAGTGATATCGGGGTATCCCAATAGATGGTGCTTTCACTGATGGTCGATGTGTTTCAGAATTGCGTATACACTTTACTGGTCCACATGAGATCGCATAAGCTGTGTAGCATCATCAGGTAGGGGAATAGGTGGGACAGGACTCCGGTGAAGGGAGTGAGATTTACAACATTAATTGTATAGTGGATATGTAGGTTAGCGGATAATCAAGCTCGTACGCATGCTCCCACAACGCTGCGCATCTGGACGCATTAATAGCTTCTGGGCCTTGTCATGATAACACTCATTCCTCGAGTAAATCATCATCAAATCACCTACTTGAAACACCTCCCCTCTGGCCCATTTTATGAAGCATATATACGATGTAATCAGGAACACGCATTATTATGAATGGCAACAAAGGCGGGTGGCAATCATGACCTTGACAGTTGGGGACTCGGGTTCAGTCAGTAGAATCTCTGCTAGATTCGCTGGAATGCGCAGAGACATACCCAGTATATCTGAAAAGTAGACTACTCATTAGACATGTTCAACACATTATTAAATACAAACTCTAACTTGCGATATCATGGTATCTCATATACTCGGACTATCCTCACATTATGGTTTACTCACCGCTTTCATCTAGCTATCTGTCTGCTAGTGAAATTCGGTTAAGCCCTGCTCAGGTGCTAAGTGCTCAAATTCAAAACATCGTCAAAATAAACCACTGTAAACTTGCTTAAGAAAGACCTTGGATATATGGGCCATCGCCCTTATGAAAGTGGACGGTGCATTAGTTAGTCCTAAAAGCATTATAGTCCGCAGTCCTCCATTTTGAAGGTGGTCATCCACTCATACCCAAGTCGTATGCGAATTTGTTGGTAACCACTCTTAAGTCCAACTTGGAAAAGATTCTCGCATTGTAAATCTGATCTAACTTGTCCTTCAACCTTTATTTAAGATAAGAATACGATGTTAGAAATCTTATTGATTACATGATTATCTACGCACATATGCCAATTGTCGTCTTTCTTGGGAGTACGAGGCGTTGAAACCATTAATGGTGACGTACTCTCCTGCACGAGTCTCTACGCGCACAATTCTAGCACATGTCGCCTCAACTCATCATGCAACTCATCAAGCTATGCAGGGAATATTGTAATGCGGTAGTTTTGAGTCCGAAATTTTTGGACAAGATCAATAGTGTGCGTAATGTCTCTCAAAGGTGGGAGATCCTTAGGAGCAGAGCATATGATGTATACGCATGACACTTTGCGCAAGGGAGGCCGATTCGACAGAAAATTTTGATCTTTAATTGTACTTTATTTTATTAGTAAAATAATTGAATATTCCTTTGGAATATTTTAGGTTAGGGTATTTTAATACTTTCGTCCTTTAAGGGTCTTTACTTTGGTCTCCAAGGATAGCTAGATGTTATTTTGTCTTTTGTTTATTATGTCCTTTTTAGTCTTTTAGCTTACAAGGTTAGCTTGTTTAGCAAGTTAACCTCACCCTATAAATAAGGCCTTAGACCTTCATTTGTAACGACAATTTGACTTTTATAAATAAAGAATTAGAGTGAGAGTTTCCTCTAATTTATCATTGTTGTTGTTGTGTAGTTTAATTCATCGTTTCCGCTACCCACTGTACATCAAATTGGTATTAGAGCGATATTTGCTCGTAGTGTTTTTTTTGTAGTAAGTGGTGTACGAAGCCCGGTCCGAGTTATGGTTTTAACTTGGAATAACCGTTCGGCCAAGAGGGTGTCTTGGATGATAAATGTTCTCGTGGCAGCCGGGTTTGGGATTGAAATCCCAAAATCGATCAATTATCTGACGAAGAATTGATACGACGAATGGACCTCGACCTGAGGGCGCGGAGGATCCGCTATGGACGAGCACCACCTCGGGTCACAGCCCCTTGTCTCCAAAATTTTCTGCTACCACACGAGCACCACCACATCACTCTCCACTACCATACCCATCAAATCCTGGATTTGAGTTCCCTAATCTCAGATCTAAACCCACACCCCCATAAACCCACGAACCAATAAGAAAGACCTCTGTTCACCCTTGCCGGAGCAGATCCGACGACCTTAGCCAATTTCGCTGCTGAATTCATCCAGTGTCCACATTCGATCCCACTCCCATTACATCTCCGAACGGCACACTTAGGGTCAAATTTGAGTTCGCGACTACACAACCACAACACCTGCAAACCTCGGCAACCTCCGAACCACAACCCCAGTACTTCCTCATCCATCCCGACTAAAAACCACCCAACTCTGCCACCACTAAGGGTCAACAACCTTTGTCGGAGCAAGGCGACTCTCGTCGGCACGAAACGAACACGATCAGATCGATAGGAGGTGCGGTGAGGTAGACCGAAGCCTCGGTAGTAGGTTGCAAGTCCCAGGCGAAAACAATCGCATTTTCTTGATGTCGGGAGTAAATTCGACCTCCGGGGACCCCTTTTCGGTTGTCTGCCGACAACCTGTTGGCGCCGCTATCGGGTCTAAGTCTGCTGGGTTTAGAGGTAAGGAGACAACTAGAATTTCCATTGCCGAGTTGGGGCTTTTAAGTGCAAGTAAAATAGATGGGACCATAAAGCTATTGAGGAGTTTGGGCGGCCTAATTGGTCTTTGTGTAATCTTGGCCAATTTTTAAGAGGCACCACTTAGGTTGAGGGTTAGTTGTCCAAACTTTGATTTTATTGGGGTTGGCAAATTTGGGCAACCCCCAATTTCTAAAGTGTTGAAAAATATTTTATTTGGGTCCCAAAATTTTCAAGAAAATTTTGTTTCACCCCCAATAAAAGTTGAAAAAATATTTTTCAAGTACTTATTTGTCTGGCATGGTCATTTGCAATTTTCCCCACATGCTCGAGGACGAGCTTTTTCGAAGGAGGGGAGAGTGATGTATACACATGACACTCGGCGCAAGGCAGGTCGGAAAGAAAATTATGATTTTTAATTGTATTTTATATTATTAGTAAAATAAATGAATATTCCTTTGGAATATTCCAGGTTAAGGTATTTTAGTATTTTAGTCCTTTTAGGGTCTTTATTTGGTGTCCAATTATAGCTAGAGGTTATGTTTGTGTTTTGTTTATTGTTATTCTTAGTCTTTTAAATTTTAGGGTTAGCTTGTCTAACAAGTTAAGCTCACCCTATAAATAAGGCATTCGACCTCTATTTGTAAGGACAACTTACTTTTATAAATGAAGAATTAAAGTGGGAGTTGTCTTTATTTTATCGTTGTTGTTGTGTAATTCATCGCTTCCGCTACCCACTGAACATGAGCATAGGTCATCAAACAATCTAATAACGGATGTAATTGTCGAGAATTCCGATCTGCAAGTAGTGTGAGGACTCACAAGGGCATAATATATCCCCACCTCCTAGATCAGTAAGCAAAATACTAGGGGACACAAGTGATGTAACGGGTTGGGGTTGAACCTCTCGCATCAGCTCCAAATTTATTTACCCCCCTTAACCTATAAGTATTTTCGTCACAATTGTGCAATGTCAGACGATCAAACTACCATGGTCGTCCTCGGAGAAAAGGACAAATATTTATGTCAACTCTTGCAATCACATACAATTATTAAATGGCTATATGGACCAAACATTGCTTACCGGAACCATTAGGGAATCACTGCTCAACCACTAAATCCTATACGACTTAGTTAACGACTAAACATATTAAAACTAGGTTCTTGCTGAACTCGTTTTCATATTGACAGTTCATAAACACCCCCAAGACAAACACCAAATGCTGGACAAATTGTAGCGACGCATCACTACCATTTGACTTATTCGAGGGGGTAAGGAATATGACTCGCACAAAGACGTTCGCTCTCATCCTATCGATCCCCGACCAAACTATGTGAACTAGGAAGTCTCGGGTCATGTAGTTGGGGGGTTGTGATTAGCAGCTCCACTGATTGTCACAATGACATTGTGTCTCCCTCTACCTCCACAATGCAATTGCTACAGGAAATGAGTTTATTTGAGCGACTAATTGGCATAAGAGTAATGGTTTTTTAGTAGGGGGTCCTAAGGTTGGTGATGCCGAGTTGGGGCATTTTGGGATAAATCTCGAGTTTGGGAGATTACATTGGGTTACAAGGCTGTGGTTGAAGGTTGCAATGGCCAATGTGTTCGATTTGTGCGCTCCAAGGGTGGAGCTTGTCGTTGTCGCGAAGGTCAAAGAGGCGAGGAGTCGGGGTTCATTGTAGGTTCGAGAATGACTGTCGGTGGTGGGCGAACAACCTTTAAGGCCGCTGGATATTGGCCTCGTAAACAACGGAATTGCGATGATCTGCTGTGGGAGGCGGCTTCTTGATAGCTACTTTCTCCATGCTAGTGACCTCCTATTCTAATTAAAATATATAAGGGTATGTTTGATTGCCACTATTTTCCAAGGAAAATGAATTTTTTTCAGGTATTTTCCATATTTTATGATTGTTGATTGCAAAATTTTCTACAGAAATAATTTCCACAAAACTTGGTCACGTGACCTATTTTCTTTCAAAAAGCAGGAAAACAATTCTCAACAACACTCCAAATATTCCGTTTCCACCTTATATTTTCCAACCAACGTACGACCTCTTCGTCCATATGTCGACCTTGTTCTCCTGCAAACTAAGGATGCGTTTGATTGCAAAGTCGATAAATGAATTGAAAATGATTGATTTCCATGGAAAATTATTCGGGGGTTTTCAATCTGAAAAAATTAGTTTTTTTACAACTTTTGTTGTTTGATTAACATTATTTCCAACTAGAAAATACAAGGCTTATGACAACTATATACTTAAAAGTTTATTTTTTTTGCTAACATTCAAATTTAAAACATAACAAATAAATATTATTCGACTTTCAACATTTACAACCCAAGACACGTGTCATTAAACAATAGTAATATAAATTCAAATATTAAAATGCTTAAACATCGATTCATAACCCAAAAAACTAGAATGTTTAAAAAACTTCGAACTATCTAATATGTGCCAACTGTAAGAATCATAATTAACCCAACAAAGTCAAGAAGTCTTAAAACAAATGCATTCAGGAGGACAGTTCGGGGATGCTATGTATATACGTATAAATGAGTGGTATATGTATATGTGAACTTAATGAATGTGTGAACGTTAAATAATAACTACTGTACAGTTACGTGGACTATATAACAGTGCTAGTTTAATTGAGGATTACTATGACATAGCTCACGTGGTACCTAAGGAACAAGCAAAGTAAAAGTGAAATACGTGTAGTACAAATGGGACTAGTGATATAGCGTATTGGACTATGTGATGAATAGTTAGACTAGTTAGGGGGTAGCATAACTAGGAATTTAAAATATATGCGTTAGTTGCGCACTATAGATTAGGAGAGAGGATAATCTCATGCGAGTGCGACACTAGATGAACATGAGTAATTCTGCTGCATATTCATTATTTCATTTTAAACACTTCAATGGTTTTGGGCTCTGACCCGTATTAAAAATCCTTTTTTAAAACCTTTTAGGTGCTTAGCTATAAGGCTTATGAAGCACGGACACTCCCGGAGGCAACAAATCAGGTTTGACACGAGTCGGACTCGTGACACGTTCGGACACTCTTGGACACGATGGTGACACGTGTGTCCAAGAGTATCCTGTTTTTTTTTGGGGGGGGGGGGGGGAGGACACGTGATGGACACGTCTTTGGGAATCAGAATTACCAGAAATCGCAACAGAGAGAACCACTTCAGATAAAAAAAAAATACAAGAGAGAGATGAAGAAAATGCAACTGAACCTATTCATTTTGGTATGAAAATTATGGAAGAAATCCCGTCGGAGGTATTCGATTCAGATAAGAGAGAAGGATTTGAAAAGTTTTTTATTTGATGCACATTGCACGAAATCTGGGAACTATAAAAAACAGTAAACAGTAAACAACTGTACCTAAACAGCTGTACCTGCACATTATATTAAATGACTTAAGATGAACAACTGTACAAAGTGAATGACCCCCATCAAATGACTTAGCAGCTGTACATTATATTAAAAAATTAATAATAATAGAAAAGTACAAAAAGTAAAAAGTGAAAAGTGAAAAGACTTCTTTTAAAAGTCACACGTCAAATGCCTTACCTTATATGTTTTATATGTTGCATCTAAAAGAAAAAGGAAAAGAATGTAAAATGAACAGCCCATCTTAAATGACTTAGCTGGATTTTAAATTTTATAAATAAAAAAACTTCCAAACAGTGAATAGTTATAAGACTTCTTTTACAAGTGCTCACATTAAATGACTTTAATCAAAAGGCAAAATACATTGTTATTAATTATATTAATAAAACATTAATTATTATATGATTATATATACATAAATAATACAAAATTAGAGTATATTAATATATATATATATATATATATATAATATTATGTTTCTCAACGAGTCGTATCCTAGTTTTTGAAAAAAATGCGAATCACGTGTTGCGTGTCGGGTCGTGTCGTGTCCTGAAGCACGTGTCGAGTCCGTGCTTCATAGTGCCAGGCTTAGCTATCTTTCCAGTCAGACGACGTTGCAACAGTTGTGGATGTCTGCAGGGTTCGACTAGACGCTTCTATCCTTGTATTTATATAAGATGTTATTTCAGTTTCTTTTACTTCAAGCATGTAGCTCATTGTTGGACAACTTTTCTTTTAGACTTTACTAATTTGTTTCCTTATCAGTTGGATGATTGTATTTGGAGTTACCGAGAGTTATTCGGTTATTTTATTTATTTCACGTCATCAGTATTCATTCTATTCTTATGATGAATGTTTATTTAAATGATGGAATGGTTATTTAAATGGTTAAATGTTGTAATCTGGCAAGTTATTAAGTTTTTAAAATTTGACACCAGGCTTAATAGGTTATTACTAAATAATATATTTTCGACAGTGATTCTAAGAATGAACCAGACTGAGATTCCTATTTTATTTTAGTAGAGGATTGGCCACCCGTTATTAGAATAGGTGGGGTGTCACACTAACCTAAGCATATCTAATATACTCAAATAATTAAGGACAATAACCGTTAGGAATGAATTGGGATGGAAGGGATCTCAAAATCTTTTTAACCACACGTGTCTAAGGAATTTTCTCACCTAAATTGTAACAAAAGTTAACGATATCTGACAATTATGCATAACATTCATCAAATGTCTCAGACTCTAGCATGGTTATAGTTTCAAACTGTGTGGTGAGATTTTGAAGCTTAGAAGCTTTCACAACATTGGTACCCTCGTGAGTGAGTTGGAGGATATCACACGCTTTCTTAGACGTGGTGCACGTCATGATGCGGGGTGACGGCTCAAGAAATGGAACTTAAACTACGTGAGTTAAGATTAATCCGTTTAAAATCATCTTCTGTCGAAGCAGTGATATGTTTTTGACCTATGACATCATCATTGGTCACTGTGGATGGTGTCTCCCCCTTTTACAAACAAGCCAGACTCTTTCATCAATAGATTTTAAAACAAACCTCATCCTAGCTTTCTAGTATGCATAATTTGACCCATAAAAAACATGTACCCTATTATATAAATTATCCATTTAAACCCAAATTTTTAAAGGATCACACAAAAACTTAATGTAATCAGCTTTGATACCAATTTGAGAATGCGAATTCGTATGGATAGTCCGTATATTAGGTTCCTTACAGACAAATTCAAATTTTAATGAAATTTTATCTTGATTTGCAATTAGGTGTACATGCGATGATGAAGTCCAAATTAGATACTAATCAATCACACAATCAAACCAAGCATGCGAAGAAGTAGGGGAAAATCCCTTTCGGGAAAAACCTATTATTCAACACTCTAAAGAGTTTGATAAACACAGTCGACTTACCGACTACTTAGCAGGACTAAGTATAATGCGTAGGGTCTTCAGATCTTCTACAGAATACGACACACTCCAGCACTGTTCACAGAAAGAGGTTTTCCCTCGATATCTACTAATCAATCTTCTTCTTTACCAGTATAGTCTTGACTCCACAAGTTAGGATTAGATATGAAATCTATAAAGGTTTATGAAAGTGTATGGAAACTAGGGTTTCATAAACTTAACAAATCATATAGAGGGAACTGGTTTTGAAAAATAAAAGATGAGAACTTTTGAAACAGGTGTTGGAAAATCTTTTATGTTAAAAGTCTTATGAATTCTGAAAAAATAGGTTTTTATAGTAAAAACATGAATTTTGAGGTGGCGGTGTCATTCAAATGAAAACATCATCTCGTTCGAATGAAAACAATATTTTTGTTCCACCGATATTGTGTCTCGTACTAACAAAACCTCATTTTCGTTTGAACATCCTTCTAACGAGCTTCTAACGAGAGTTTTATATCAAACAGGGGACTCTCGTTAGATGTTCGTTAGAAGCTCATTATAATGAGAATGGCTTGTCGTTAGAACACCCTTCAAATGAGCTTATAACGAGAGTGTTCTGTCAAGACAGTGGACTATTGTTAGATGTTCGTTCAAAGCTGTTTCAAATGAGAAATCTATCTTGTTTTAACGATATCCTAATCTCATTTGAATGAGATTAAAAAAAACTCTCTTTTAAACTCCTTATATAAAAAGCCTCAATTTTAAAATCAAACATCATAGAGTATAATTTATATAAGACATGAAAATCACAAGTTTTATACCTCTATATAGTGACAAATCCAAAAACGGTGCTCGGTCACTGTTGATGTAAAAACTAGATTTGATCTAATTATTTTAATCACAGATAAAAATGAGTAAATAAATAAGACAATAGATTTTTAAAGTGGTTCAGCCTTAAGGGAATTGCCTACGTCCACTGTTTTTGTATTACTGAGTTGTTTGCCTGGAATTCTCGATAAGTGATTTTACTAAGAAATTCAGCGTGTCCTTCTAATGAGGAGATTACAATGTATTTATAGCCTTGAGGCTGTACATGTGGAAGAATAATGCATAGTTGTCCAGTAGGCATGTACGTCTGTACGATAATAATTGTGCATTTAATGCACAATTATCCTTCGATTTTCTTGATGCGTACGCCACAAGTATTTGAGTTGCTCGGGCCGACTTAGTTGCTCGGACCAATTGAGTTGCTCGGGCCGCCTTAGTTGCTCGGACCAATTGGGTTGCTCGACCCTCTTTGAGTTGCTCGGCCCTCTTTGTCCAAAGTCTTCATATTCACCATGTAAATAGACATGTGTATTTATATGATTGGTCCATATCAGCAGATTAAATTTGGTATGAACAGAAGCCCCCAATGTTTCATAGTTCGAGGTTGAGGAGGAGTGTGGAACATTCTTCTCGAAATATGGCGGGATTAAATAGTCACCCTGAATTTTAGGAGTGTTTTCCTTTTATTTATTTCTTCTTTGAATCCATAGAATCAGACTTCATGAATATTTTGAATTTTTCTAACTACTTCGGTTTTCGTGCCCTTTTTCTCCTTTTAGCCGCCGGTAACGCAAACGTTTTTCTTTGTAATCATTACCTTTCTCCATTCCCAAGGTAAGGCATTTAAGAGCTACAAAAAATCCTATCGTCTTTTACTTTTTCAAATCTGTATCTTTGAACTCTTCATTTCTTCTCTATCTTGTGCGTTCGTTTCTTCCATTGTTCGTTGTCAACTGATTCACTCCTTTCCTGTAAGATTTTCTTCCTTCTATTTTATTTACTTTGTTCATCATGGTTTACCTTGTTGAATCGCTTGACAAATTTTGCTCTGAATTTTCAATTCCTTCATGGGTCATATTGGAAGAACTTTCTGAACCGTCTGACTATTTTTCTTTGGCTGAGGAACATTGGTTCCCAAGTCTCTTTGTGGCCAAATGTGGCTTTTCTTTTCCTCCAAATCCTTTATGTTTGGAGTTCTGTCAGTATTTTGACGTTGTACTTGCAAAAATAGCGCCAAATACCTGGAGGATAGTTAATAGAGTTCATAAGTTAAACCAACTTCATGGAACCCGTTTAGGGATTCCAAAGATAATGTATTGCTACAGATGGGTTGTCAGTGATAGTACTTTTTATTTAAAAACTAGGTTTTTGAATAGGGCATTAGTTGTCAATCTTCCTGACGCCAATAGGGATTATTTTGAACATGGAGTGGTAATGAAAAATTGGCAACATCCTCCATTAAATGGAGACGATGTATATCAAGGTCCTAGATGTCCTCCTTATGGCAATGGGATAGGTTGTTTTTATTTTTATTTTATTTTTGAAATTATGTTTTCTTTGTGTTTGATAAAATCTGTCATTGACATTTAATTTTTGATTATTTGCAGTTGACAGCAAAAGAAAGTCTCCCAAAGAAACTGATGTTAATTTAAGGCATTTGAAACTTATTTGTTGGAGTTTACACCAATCCGTTGCTGACGAACATATTAGATCAGCCTCTTATTTGTTGCAGTACAAGAGCTATACTTCATCCTTAATTGCTCATCCAATGGTGGTTGAGATCGACCAAGTACCAGCTTTTGAAACTGGTGTGAAAGGTTCCTCCTCTGAATCTAATATTCCCATTAGTAACCTAATGAAGAGAAGAAGAGCTCCTGCCTTCTTTGACAAATCAGACTCAACCAATGTGGAGGTAAAGAAAAATAAGCAGGATGTTCCAGAGGAAGGGACGAGAAACATTGATGTACCCCCTCCCGTTGCTGCCAAGAAAGTTGTTGAGAAGCCCCCTGTGGCTCCGAGTAAAGCTGTGGTTATTTCTCCTCCTAGTGAGGTTATTGTCATATCACCAACCATGACTTCTTTGGTTGAAAATAATCCCGCTCCTCCGAAGAAGTCAAAGAAAAGTTCCTCGGATAGACTCGCTGAACCTATCCCTCAGCGTTTAAATGCTGAAAGTGGTGTTCCCACTTTTGTTCCTCCGAGCTCTGCCATGGGTTCGGTGAAGTCATGAATTATCCCAGAAATCCAAGGTATTGAAGACACTCTTTCACGTGACAGGGTCACTACATTGGCTGCTCAACATATTGCCTCAGTAAGTATTACTAGTCTAAGTTTTTACTTTTCACTGCTATGCCCCTGTATTGACTCAAAACTATTTATTTCTTCAGTTGGTAACATGTTTTAACAGTATTCTGAAGAAGGATGAGGCTATTAAAGCTTCAAGCTCCTCGGGAGGTGTAGAGGAAGCTTTTATCGGTCTAACTCAGTTCTTAAAGGACTCTCGTCAGAAATATGAAGAAGATAAAGTGTCTTGGGAGAAGCAACTCAAGTCCATTGAGTTAGAAAAAAGTCAGGTTGAGAATGCGTCCAAGGAATTGGAGAAAAAGTTGAAAGATTCCGAGCAGAGAAACGAGGTCTTTGAGCAGAGCAACAAGGTGCTGGAAGCTAAGCTCAAATTTTCTGGAGAGGAAGTTGTTAAACTTCTAGATGTTGAACGTCAGAAGGTGGAGGTTGAAAAGAAGTTGAAGGCCGCTGAGGAGCTCCTTAGGGTAAGGACCTCCTCGGAGAAAGAAAGGAGGAAAAAGGCTGTTAAAAAATCGTTCAGTGCTGGTTGGGATAAAGGCTGGAACAAGGGTCTGGCTGCCATGACTTCGCAAATGGAGTATGCTGTCCTCAAGTACTTTTGGGATGTATGGGTAGCAGCATTGAAAGAAATGAAAATTTCTGAGGATTCTGATCTATTCCGGCAACACACACATGGCCCTCCTCCCTCTCCTGGAGAAGAAGAAGAGGATGAACCTATTTTAGATGAAACTTCTTTGATGTCTGTAGACCAAGTTCCCGTCATTCAATCGTGCTCCGAGCAACCCCAACCAACCATTACTCCTACCAAGCAGCTATTCTTGCCCACCGAGCAACCAGTCTCTTCCTCAAAATCTCCTGAGGAAGTTATAGGAAACAAAGAAAAGGTGTAGAGTAGTTTGGGTATTTTGTTATTTTATTGAATGTAACCTCAGCTTTTGTATTTTCTTTTATGATGAAATGAAGAATCGAACTTTTGGTTGTTTGTCTTGACTTTTTCTCTACTTGCTCTGTCTGTATTCTCATTGATTCTTCTGATTTCTTTCTCTTTGCTAGTTTATTGCCAGGATGGAGCTCCTATCGGCCCATGACACAGCATTAATGAAAAAGTGCAACGATTATTTTAAAGCTCGTCATGCAGCTCTTAGTGAAGCTCAGATAATTGACATTCTTGGTCCCGATACTTTTGAACGAGCAGTCGAAGTTTACCAATATCTGAAGTGCTTGCTCGACCGAGCTATTGCCAATAATGTAGCTTATTTCGAGATGATTGAGTATCTTTAAGGAACTATAGAGGAACTCCAGTAGCAGTACAAAGAGTCCTCCATGCTTTTGCAACAAGGGTACGAGAAGAAATATCAACAGTTAAATGCTGAAAAAGGGTATGATAAATTCATCTCTGCTTACGAGAAGAAAGAGAGCATTCTAAAGCTTGAGGTTGAAGAGCATAGGACGATCGCCAAGCTATTGGAGCAGGAAAACATCTTTTTGCAAGAAGAGATTACACAACTCAAGTCTGTCGCATCTTCCCCGGGGGCCCTGGTCCCCGTTAATGATGAAGGTTTTTCTTTTTTGGAAGTAGAAAATGCCAACTTGCGAGATGAGTTGGAAACTTTGAAAAGAGCTGGACCCTCCACTTCTACTCGTGGACGAGCAAGATCTTCTTCTCGGGAACGAGTAAGAGCTGCTCGGATTTCAATTGAAGAGGCGAGGACTCAATCAGCCTTGGAGAACCAAGCATTCCAGTTGATGACGAAGAACCAAGCCTTAGCAGAGATGTCTAAAAAGATTCTGAACCTCAACGAGCAACTTTCTACACAAAGCTCTGCCGTGGAAAATAAAGAAATTCTGGTGAAGAATCTTCACGAGCAACTAGAGAGGTTAACTTACCAATTTTATAAACAGCCCAGAGAGTTTTGGATGGATGGTTACAATGAAGCACTTTGTCATCTTGACGCTCGTTTAGAACAGTCGAACAACGGAGGGTATAAACAGGGCTGGTTGAATGCTCTTTTGTGACACCCCGACTAATTAAACACCGGGTAGCTACTCCTTTATAAAATTAATTCAAAATGCCAAGTTGGCTCAGTTAATAGCATCACTGTCGAAAACATTTTATTATATCTAACCACCTAGTATTTAAAAAGCAAGTTGCCAAATTTTAATTTAAGTCTGATTAACATGCAACAAGAGTAATGAAGAAACAAATAACACCATTCACCATACTGAAGTAAAATGAATAACCATTACAATAGAAATAAATAGAGTCTGGAGGAAACCCCTCACTACAATCCCATAACTGAAATAAATAAACTGAAACAATAATAAAACGTGCTAAATTCTGACAACTGAAGTGTAAAAGATGTCTCTAAATAGAAATGGGCAACATGCCCTACAATGGATAGATAGTGACTCTGGAATCCAAAAGATAGAAGCGTCTATGAGCAAATCCCTGTAGCTTCCAGAAGCAGCTACAGCTCGTCACCTGAATGAGTATCCTATGCTTGGTGTCCTTGTGGCTGGGCACTTAAAATGGGTTTACAAGAAAAATATTTGAAAAGCAAACGGGTCAGAGCCCGAATGTGTTATATTTAAAAAACCTGCAAGTGCTTTAAAAACATTTAAAACATTAAATGCAAAGTACATGTTAGGACGTGCACTCACATTATATTCTCACCTCTCGTCTAACTGTGCACTCCTTACGCAAGTACCCATCTATAACTATCCATACTACTCGCTAAGTGGCAACGTATCTAGCTAGACTGCCAAAGGTTCTACCCATAATACTTGGTTCCCTTATCATATAACGCTCTTAATTAAATAGGGTTTAGTTTAACTCAGATACTCAATATACACTATATATATCACTATTAGTCAACATTCTATATAACTCGAAACAACACCGTAATATATTTACAACATTAACATGAGGATTCCCAATAATATAATGTATATTATTCATCTCATAAATATACAATACAAACACCCCGCAATTTAAGCTGTAGTGCACACATACTCTGCTATCCATCCCGGTACATCACGTACATAAGGATCACATATTCCGAATCTCTCAGGAATAGTTCAGATAACACAAATCACAAATAGTGGAGGCGAACACAGTCACCATCACATGAGTCACGCACATACCTACGCTCCCATGGTCAGCGGACTTATTAATATCACAATAAGTCTTTCTATGACCTATGTTCATCAAGGTACCAGTCTATATCCCCCCCGTAGGCACACAAGGATTAGAGGGTCCTAAGCGAACGAAACCTCCCGTGATAGCAAGTATGGTAGGTATGTCATACATACAATCCATATATCAATACTAAGTAAACACACATCTTAGTAATACCGTATTATATTCGTAGTACATTTTGCACTCTCGTACTAATTATAATTATCACAACTTATTTTATTCTGGTTCATAATTATACGTGCCATAATTTATCCTCACATCGTAGTAGACACTCACGTCTCAACCCAAACGGTTCATTGAATATAACTCTAGTGTATGATTTACTCATCTCAATAACCCAAAAGTCCCAAATCAATCACTATATCATCAAAGGAATACTAACTCTACCCTTGAACCAGTTCCCGGGACTCCAAAAGTCAAAACAGTCCGAAAAGGACCAAACTGTCAACTCGTTAGAAGTCTCGTTCGAACGAGGCTTCGAACGAGTTTGGACTGTCAGGTCGTTAGAAGTCTCGTTCGAACGAGGCTGTTCGAACGAGGTCCCAGTTCGTTCGAACGAACTGACCCTTCTAACGATATCTCGTTCGAACGAGATATCGAACGAAATCCCCACTCGTTAGTAGCGACTGGTCAACTCGTTAGAAGCTCGTTCGAACGAGTTCGTTCGAACGACCTGGGGGTTGCTTCTAACGAGAGGCCAGTTTCGGACCAGAATTTCCCAAAAATCGTTTTTCACCATTTTTACTCCTCAAATCACCTCTAAAATTTATCCCAACGATTGTTTTACAGTCTCTAAACAATTCTAAACATAGTATAACCACATCCTATCACGTTTGTATGGATTTACTCACCCAAATTATCAATCAATTTACAATTACATAAACTTTTCCCCAATTCATTTATGAACATGAACCCTAAAATTTGGAACCTTCAATTCATCAAATAAAATCCGTTTTTCTTTCACCCAAATCATGTATTAACATCAGATTAATCATTTACCTATCCTTCTACATGCAATCCTTCTCAAATTCCTCAAGTTATATCATCTAGACTACATGGGTTTTCATATTTCATCAAGAACAACCATAAATCTGAATTTTCTAACATGGAAAAGACATTCTCAGTAATTAAATGGAAATAAAGTCACTTGCCTTGGTTTGATTTCTGAATTTGGTGTGGATTTGGTGTAGAATTTCTGCAGAATTCCTCTCTCTCTCTCCTTCTCCAAGCTTTCTTCTCTAAAAAGCTATGGTGGCTAGGGTTTTCTTTGGGGGAACTTATGAAAACCTAATTTAATAAACCTCCGTAGCTTGTTGGGTCAATAAGGGTTGGTTGGGTCAAATCCTTATCAGATTACAACTCTCAATTTTCGTCACTTTTAATTACCCAAAAATACTGAATTACTAAAATACCCTTTCTGGTGCCGGAATGGCCTAAAAATACCCCGGGACCCAAACTATACCCCCGGCTAGTGTTTTCTGACTATCTCGACCCTTTCGGATGCGTCGGCGCAATCAAAACGACCATACGGATTATAGATTTAAAATTCACTTTTAATATCAAAATATTATACCGTGACGCGGCGGTCCCACGCGTCTCAACAAAATTTCTAAAATGCCGTATATAAATCCCACGACAAATTTTATAATACCAAGTTCATATATAATCATATATGCACCTAATCAAATACCAATTCGCATCTCATTAGTATTTATAACCCGGATTAATTTCCAATTAATACACATTTAATTAATTAATCCCAAAAATAAATATAGCCAAAAGTACGGGGTATTACATACTCCCCCCCTAATAACTGAATTTCGTCCCGAAATTCGAAACTAGAAGGTACCTGCTAAAAATAACTCTGGATAACGTTCGCGCATCTCATCCTCGCGCTCCCATGTGGACTCCTCGACATTGTGATGTCGCCACTGAACACGCACTAACGGGACTATCTTTGACCGCAGTTTCCTCTCGCTTCGGTCCAAAATAGCAATTGGCCCCTCCTCGTAGGAGCTATCCGGCTGAAGATCGATGTCCTCCACAGCAATGTGAGAATGAGCCAAATTATCTCTAAGGTATTTCCTCAGCGAGGAAATATGGAACACGTCGTGAATCCGATGCAAGTGCTCCGGTAGTCCAAGTCTATACGCGACGGGTCCGATCCGCTCAATAATAGGAAACGGCCCCACATATCTCGGTGCCAACTTCCCCTTCTTCCCGAATCGCATAATCCCTTTCATCGGAGATACCCTGAGCAGAACCTGGTCCCCCACTTGGAACTCCCTGAAAAACCTCTTTGCATCAGCATAACTCTTCTGCCTGTCTTGAGCTACCCGAATGCGACTCCGAATCAACTCAATCCTTGCCGAAGTATCCTGAATCACTTCCGGCCCAAGTAGTTTGTTGTCCCCCACTTCCAACCAATATGCTGCGGAACGACAAGGCCTACCGTACAATGCCTCAAACGGAGCCATGCCAATCGTGAACTGATAGGAGTTGTTGTAAGCAAACTCCACCAGTGGAAGGTACTGCTCCCATCCACCCCCGAAGTCAATAATGCACATGCGTAGCATGTCCTCCAACATCTGATTGGTGCGCTCTGTCTGCCCATCGGTCTGCGGATGATAAGCCGTACTTAACCGCAATTCCGTGCCCATGGCCTCCTGGAAACTCTCCCAAAACCTCGAAACAAATATCTTATCTCTGTCAGACACGATATTCAGGGGCACACCGTGAAGTCTCACAATCTCTGAGATGAAGAGCTGGGCATACTGTCCCGTAGTGTAGTCAGTCCTTACGGGTAAGAAGTGAGCGACCTTGGACAACCTGTCCATAATTACCCAAACAGAGTCGTGACCCCTCTGCGACGTAGGCAACCCCGTGACGAAATCCATGGATATGCTCTCCCACATCCACACCGGAACCTCCAACGGCTGTAGCAATCCTGCTGGTCTCTGATTATCCACTTTTACAAGCTGACAAGTGGCGCATTTCGAGACAAACTCAGCGATATCTCTCTTCATACCGCTCCACCAATACTACCGTCTCATGTCTTGGTACATTTTGTCCCCTTCGGGATGTACCGCGAACCGTGAGCCGTGCGACTCTGCCATCACATCGTGCCGTAATTCTTCCCCTTCCGGAACTACCAATCTCCCATTGAAGCGCAATCCCCCGTCTGAGCTAACGGTATAGGACTCGGCTCCCTCTGCTAGCAACCGAACTATCTGCTCCTGACAGAACGTGTCATTAGCCTGTGCCCGTACTACCTTTGTGACAATCTGCGGGGTAACGGTCATCACAGACATGAAAGATAGGGCCACTGCATCCTGGTGTCCCAATTCCTTCCACTTAGCTTTCCACACCTCTGCCACCTCATCTGCTGGCCTGCGGCTCAACGCGTCTGCTACCACGTTAGCCTTACCCGGGTGGTACTGGATGTCGAACTGGTAGTCCTTCACAAATTCAAGCCACCTACGCTGCCGCATATTCAGTTCCTTCTGCGTGAACAGATACTGTAGTGACTTGTGGTCCGTGAACAGCTGAAATTTCTCCCCCAAAAGATAGTGCCTCCAAATCCGTAAGGCAAATACCACTGTCGCCAACTCCAAATCATGTGTGGGGTAATTCTTCTCATGAGGCTTAAGCTTACGGGAAGCATAAGCTATGGCCTGTCTCTCCTGCTGCAACACACCTCCCAGTCCTTGCAAAGATGCATCGGTGTAAACCAAATACTCAACTCCCGGTCTCGGCAATGCTAACACAGGTGCGGATGTCAATTTGTCCTTCAACTCATCGAATGCCAACTGACAGGCATCACTCCAGATATATGGCACACCCTTACGAGTAAGATGTGTCAAAGGACCTGCTATCTCTGAGAAACCCCGAATAAACCTCCTGTAGTATCCTGCTAGACCCAAGAAACTACGAATCTCCGTTGGTGTCGTGGGCTGTCCCCACTCCCTCACCGCTGACACCTTCCCCGGATCAACCGATATTCCCTGGTCGGAAATAATATGACCCAAGAACTGGACTTCCTTCAACCAAAACCCGCACTTCTCATATTTTGCATACAGCTCGTTCTGACGAAGCGTCTGTAAAACCAGCCTCAAATGCTCGGCGTGCTCCTCCTCTGTCTGAGAGTAAACCAGAATGTCATCAATGAAGACAATGACAAACTGATCTAGGAAATCCCTGAACACTCTGTTCATCAAGTCCATAAACACTGCTGGAGCGTTGGTCAAGCCGAAAGGCATAACCCGAAACTTGTAAGAACCATATCTCGACAAAAACGCAGTCTTTGAGACATCCTCCTCCCTGATGCGCAACTGATGGTATCCTGACCTCAAGTCAATCTTCGAGAAGAAAGAAGCTCCTCTCAACTGGTCGAATAAGTCATCGATTCGAGGCAACGGATACTTATTCCGTATTGTGACCTTATTCAACTCTCGGTAGTCCACGCACAATCTCAGTGAACCATCCCTCTTCTTCACAAACAAAACTGGAGCACCCCAAGGTGAGGTACTCCTGCGAATAAAGCCCTGCCCTAACAGCTGCTCTATCTGATCCCGTAACTCTCGCATCTCAGCTGGAGCCATACGGTACGGTGCACGTGCTATAGGTCTCGTACCCGGTAGCAAATCAATAACGAAATCTATCTCTCGACTGGGTGGTAAGCCTGGTATCTCCTGAAACACATCTGAATACTCCCTGACAACCGGGATCGAATCTAAAGGAATAACAACCTCCTTAGAGGTATCCTCCTCTATGTAATACAGATGAGCGGTCGATCCTCCCTCTGGGCGAGGCATCGCCACTATAAACATCTCTTGCCCCGGAATGGAAAAAATAATGCTCCCGCTGAAGCAATCAATCATGGCCCTATATGCTACGAGCCAATCCATACCGATGATCACATCGTGAACATGCATGTCTAACACTAACATGTCCGCAGGTAATACCAAACCACCAACCTCTACCCCCACTCCCCGGCATATAAAGAAAATAAGTGACCCACTCCCTAATGGTGAGTCGACACACGTCACTGTGCTTTCTGCCGTAGCTAACAATCCTAAAGCTTTCGCGAAGTGTGTAGCTATGAAACAATGTGTAGCACCCGTATCAAATAACACCCGACCCATAGTGCCATGGATAGGAAACGTACCCTCGATCGCGGGCGGTGCCTGTGGAACTGTAGCCTGGTGAACGTTGTAGACACGTCCATACTGTAGCTGCCCCTGCTGAGCTGGGACTGCTGGAATGGGTGGCAAAGCTGCCATCTGTGGCGGTGCAGGAAGAGCGGCGGGAAACATAGGTCTCTGTGGCTCCTGGCGAGCACCCTGCTGCTGCTGCTGTGGGGCCGTGCCCCTATCAGGACAATCCTGCTTCTTATGGCCAGTCTTGCCACAACTAAAGCACTTCCCTGGGAAATTCCCTCCCCTCTGCCCCTGCTGTCCCCGGCCCTGGTGGCCGTTACCATTCCTCCCTTGGCCCTGTTGGCCCTGATGGAACTGCTGCCCATTCTGCCCCTGCTGGCCCTGATGGCCGTTTGGACCCTGATGGCCCTGGCGGAAACCTCCCTGTCCCTGCCTGTAGTTCCCTGACCGGAACCTCTTATTGTCCCCCTGCTGGGTACCCTGCTCAGTCTGTCTCTGCCCCTGACCGGTTTGTGCTCCGCTGGCACCATGTCCTCCAGTCCTGCCCTGATGGCTAGACTCCCCTAACCGCTTGCCCTCGGCCATATGAAAACGGTGGTCCTGGCAGTGTAGTAATGCAGCGTTAACCACATCAGAATACGTGGCCAACGATAGGTTCCCAAGCAGATGCTGCCGGATTCTCCAATTCAACCCATCAGTGAACTTCTCTATCTTCTTCTTCTCTGTTGGAATCTCGTCTGGAACGATATTCAACAGGTGAGTGAATTCGGCCTCATACTCGGCCACTGTCTTGCCCTCCTGTTTCAAACTCATCAGCTTCCTCCTCATCTCGGTATGAACTGCGGACGGAAAGTACTTGCGGTCGAACCGCACCCAGAACTCCTGAATCGTGAGGGTATCCCTCTCCTCCGCGGTGGTAATAGACTCCCACCACTGTAGTGCAGATCCCACTAGCTTGAAAGTAGCTAGCACCTGTTTCTGAACATCAGTGCACTCATGCATCCTCATATGCCTCTGTATGTCCTTCCTCCATTGGCTCGAGACTACCACGTCTGAGCTACCTGCAAACTCTGGCGGATGCGCTTTCTGAAAAGCGTCTCGTACACGTTCCCAAGCAGACGGGAATGCATTAACCTGTACTGGCGCGGCAACTGGCGCCTGAGGCGGTGCCTGCTGAATCACGGCAATCGCGGCATTTACCTCTTGGGCTACTATAGCAACAACCTCAACGGCATTCAACATACCCTGAACTGGAGCGGGCTGGGGTTCGGGCGTTGCATTCCTGGGAACTCGTCGTGCACGTCGTGGAGGCATCTGAAATAAGAACAAAGTTTATAAGTTCTCAGTTTATAAACTTAATATAGCTGAAGAACGAAGCATACACAAAAGAGTACAACAGTCCTAAAATATAGGGCTCTATATCAAAGAAAACGTAGCGGAAACATAATAGCCGTACAGATCCTAAAGGACACTAGAACCTGATGCTCTGATACCACCTGTGACACCCCGACTAATTAAACACCGGGTAGCTACTCCTTTATAAAATTAATTCAAAATGCCAAGATGGCTCAGTTAATAGCATCACTGTCGAAAACATTTTATTATATCTAACCACCTAGTATTTAAAAAGCAAGTTGCCAAATTTTAATTTAAGTCTGATTAACATGCAACAAGAGTAATGAAGAAACAAATAACACCATTCACCATACTGAAGTAAAATGAATAACCATTACAATAGAAATAAATAGAGTCTGGAGGAAACCCCTCACTACAATCCCATAACTGAAATAAATAAACTGAAACAATAATAAAACGTGCTAAATTCTGACAACTGAAGTGTAAAAGATGTCTCTAAATAGAAATGGGCAACATGCCCTACAATGGATAGACAGTGACTCTGGAATCCAAAAGATAGAAGCGTCTATGAGCAAATCCCTGTAGCTTCCAGAAGCAGCTACAGCTCGTCACCTGAATGAGTATCCTATGCTTGGTGTCCTTGTGGCTGGGCACTTAAAATGGGTTTACAAGAAAAATATTTGAAAAGCAAACGGGTCAGAGCCCGAATGTGTTATATTTAAAAAACCTGCAAGTGCTTTAAAAACATTTAAAACATTAAATGCAAAGTACATGTTAGGACGTGCACTCACATTATATTCTCACCTCTCGTCTAACTGTGCACTCCTAACGCAAGTACCCATCTATAACTATCCATACTACTCGCTAAGTGGCAACGTATCTAGCTAGACTGCCAAAGGTTCTACCCATAATACTTGGTTCCCTTATCATATAACGCTCTTAATTAAATAGGGTTTAGTTTAACTCAGATACTCAATATACACTATATATATCACTATTAGTCAAAATTCTATATAACTCGAAACAACACCGTAATATATTTACAACATTAACATGAGGATTCCCAATAATATAATGTATATTATTCATCTCATAAATATACAATACAAACACCCCGCAATTTAAGCTGTAGTGCACACATACTCTGCTATCCATCCCGGTACATCACGTACATAAGGATCACATATTCCGAATCTCTCAGGAATAGTTCAGATA
Source organism: Sambucus nigra (assembly GCA_949130495.1). Lineage (NCBI taxonomy): Eukaryota > Viridiplantae > Streptophyta > Magnoliopsida > Dipsacales > Adoxaceae > Sambucus > Sambucus nigra. Next base: position 632,027,794 of record OX422217.1, on the reverse strand, counting down.
ACACAAATCACAAATAGTGGAGGCGAACACAGTCACCATCACATGAGTCACGCACATACCTACGCTCCCATGGTCAGCGGACTTATTAATATCACAATAAGTCTTTCTATGACCTATGTTCATCAAGGTACCAGTCTATATCCCCCCCGTAGGCACACAAGGATTAGAGGGTCCTAAGCGAACGAAACCTCCCGTGATAGCAAGTATGGTAGGTATGTCATACATACAATCCATATATCAATACTAAGTAAACACACATCTTAGTAATACCGTATTATATTCGTAGTACATTTTGCACTCTCGTACTAATTATAATTATCACAACTTATTTTATTCTGGTTCATAATTATACGTGCCATAATTTATCCTCACATCGTAGTAGACACTCACGTCTCAACCCAAACGGTTCATTGAATATAACTCTAGTGTATGATTTACTCATCTCAATAACCCAAAAGTCCCAAATCAATCACTATATCATCAAAGGAATACTAACTCTACCCTTGAACCAGTTCCCGGGACTCCAAAAGTCAAAACAGTCCGAAAAGGACCAAACTGTCAACTCGTTAGAAGTCTCGTTCGAACGAGGCTTCGAACGAGTTTGGACTGTCAGGTCGTTAGAAGTCTCGTTCGAACGAGGCTGTTCGAACGAGGTCCCAGTTCGTTCGAACGAACTGACCCTTCTAACGATATCTCGTTCGAACGAGATATCGAACGAAATCCCCACTCGTTAGTAGCGACTGGTCAACTCGTTAGAAGCTCGTTCGAACGAGTTCGTTCGAACGACCTGGGGGTTGCTTCTAACGAGAGGCCAGTTTCGGACCAGAATTTCCCAAAAATCGTTTTTCACCATTTTTACTCCTCAAATCACCTCTAAAATTTATCCCAACGATTGTTTTACAGTCTCTAAACAATTCTAAACATAGTATAACCACATCCTATCACGTTTGTATGGATTTACTCACCCAAATTATCAATCAATTTACAATTACATAAACTTTTCCCCAATTCATTTATGAACATGAACCCTAAAATTTGGAACCTTCAATTCATCAAATAAAATCCGTTTTTCTTTCACCCAAATCATGTATTAACATCAGATTAATCATTTACCTATCCTTCTACATGCAATCCTTCTCAAATTCCTCAAGTTATATCATCTAGACTACATGGGTTTTCATATTTCATCAAGAACAACCATAAATCTGAATTTTCTAACATGGAAAAGACATTCTCAGTAATTAAATGGAAATAAAGTCACTTGCCTTGGTTTGATTTCTGAATTTGGTGTGGATTTGGTGTAGAATTTCTGCAGAATTCCTCTCTCTCTCTCCTTCTCCAAGCTTTCTTCTCTAAAAAGCTATGGTGGCTAGGGTTTTCTTTGGGGGAACTTATGAAAACCTAATTTAATAAACCTCCGTAGCTTGTTGGGTCAATAAGGGTTGGTTGGGTCAAATCCTTATCAGATTACAACTCTCAATTTTCGTCACTTTTAATTACCCAAAAATACTGAATTACTAAAATACCCTTTCTGGTGCCGGAATGGCCTAAAAATACCCCGGGACCCAAACTATACCCCCGGCTAGTGTTTTCTGACTATCTCGACCCTTCCGGATGCGTCGGCGCACTCAAAACGACCATACGGATTATAGATTTAAAATTCACTTTTAATATCAAAATATTATACCGTGACGCGGCGGTCCCACGCGTCTCAACAAAATTTCTAAAATGCCGTATATAAATCCCACGACAAATTTTATAATACCAAGTTCATATATAATCATATATGCACCTAATCAAATACCAATTCGCATCTCATTAGTATTTATAACCCGGATTAATTTCCAATTAATACACATTTAATTAATTAATCCCAAAAATAAATATAGCCAAAAGTACGGGGTATTACATCTTTGTGTTCTGAAATTGGAGAGGTCATTTCCTGTGGGATTACTATAATCCTGGAGTTCTTGATTTACCCGTGCCTCCTTTCAAGCTCGACCTTAGTTGGATTCCATCCCGGGCCATTCCTCGCGTTCTAATTTCCAAGTATCTTGATGATTATATTCTCCATTCGAATTTTGAAATATCTCGACCAGAACACCTGCTTGATCGTCCATCTATAGTGAATGTCAGAATGCTGCAAGATCTGAACTTCATAAATTCCCCTTATAGTCTTGATGATCCTCCAGCTGGGGTAGACCCTGTGTCAAAGGCAGAGGGAAATAAATCTATAGAATAGGGTTTGTTTATGTAATGAACTTCATTCATATTACATGTAATCTGCAATTTATATCATATGTAATTTGTTTTGGTTTTAATGAAGAAATCTTTAGTTTTCTTTGCAACTTTAATTGTTATTGGTTTGGAAATATTTTATGAAATATCTTTTTTATTCATGTATGTATATCTTTGGATAGATAAAAATGTCCTGTTTGGTTTTTAAACTGCTGACCAACCGAAGTTGGTAATATAAAATTCTTGACTAACTAGAGTTGGTGGTAATTACTTCCCGACTAACTTAGAGTTTGTGGTAATTGCTTCCCGACCAACTTAGTGCCGATGGTAATTTCTTCCCGACCAACTTAGAGTTGATGGTAATTTGCTTCCCGACCAACTTAGAGCTGGTGGTAATTTATTGCCGATCAATCGGAGTTGGTCGTATTTGTTTCCTGATCAACTTAGAGTTGGTGGTAATTTATTGCCGATCAACCGGAGTTGGTCGTATTTGTTTCCCGACTAACTTAGAGTTGGTGGTAATTTGCTTCCCGACCAACTTAGAGTTGGTGGTAATTTATTGCCGATCAATCGGAGTTGGTCGTATTTGTTTCCCGACCAACTTAGAGTTGGTGGTAATTTGCTTCCCGACCAATTTAGAGTTGGTGGTAATTTATTGCCGATCAACCGGAGTTGGTCGTATTTGTTTCCCGATCAACTTAGAGTTAGTGGTAATTGCTTCCCGACCAACTTAGAGTAGTTGGTGGTAATTGCTTCCCGACCAACTTAGAGTTGGTGGTAATTTAGTTGTATAGTGTGTAGCACTAATACTCCGAAAAATTTTTAACGAACAAAGAAAAATGGGGAAACATCACTTTATTCATATTGAAGAATTTGTATTACATAGAAACTTCAACTACTGATAATACTTTCGCAGATGTTCTGCATTCCATGCATTCTTGAATTCTTCTCCTTTCAAGGTTTCAATCCTATATGTCCCTGGACGAACAACTTCTGTCACTCTGTAAGGTCCATGCTAGTTGGCTTCTAGTTTATTATGCTTTTGGATAGCTTTCTTCAGCATATAATCCCCTTCCTTCAAATCACATTTCCTGACTCTTTTATTGTAGAACGAAGCTGTTTGTTGTTGATACGTGAAATTTCTTATAGTTGCTTCTTCTCTGACTTCTTCTATCATATCCAGATCTAATCTTCTCATCAAATCACTAATAGGAGAATTGAAATTAAGTACCCCATGTGTAGGTAGACCTAATTCAACAGGTATGACAACTTCACTCCCAAATGCCAACATATATGGGGACTCTCCAGTTGCTGTTCGTGGTGTGGTGCGATATGCCCAAAGCACAGACTGTAGTTCGTTAATCCAATTTGCCTTTGCATCATCCAATCGTTTTTTCAAACCATTAAGCAGCGTTATGTTTGTCACCTCAGTTTGTCCATTGCTTTGAGGATGGCCTGGTACAGAATGGACCTTCAGTACATTGGATTGTTGACAATATGCAACAAACTCCTTGTTGTCAAATAGGGTTCCATGGTCAGTAATGAACGCATGTGGGAGGCCGTATCTGCAAATTATATTTTTCCAAATAAACTGATAGACTTTGCTGGATGTCATATCAATAAGAGGCTCATCTTCCACCCATTTAGTAAAATAATCCACTGCGACCACTAAGTATTTGAATCTTCCTTTAGTCGTTGGTAGTGGTCCGACCAAGTCTATCCCCCATATAGCGAATGGTCAAGGGGACGTGATGGGTGTTAGCAATGCTAGGGGAGTTCTTCGGACAGAGGAAAAGCGTTGACACTTATCGCATTTCTTGGCATAAGCTGCGCAATCAGCTCTCATCGTCGGCCAGTAATACCCCTGCGTGGTTATCCTTCGTAAGAGCGTCCGACCAGCTACATGGGCTCCACAAGACCCCTCATGAACCTCTTCGATCAAGTCTTTCACTTCAGAGGGATGAACACATCTTTGCAGTGCTGCTATAACTCCTTGCCTGTATAAAATACCATTAGTTAACACATAACGAGCAACTTTGAACTTCAATTTCTTGGTTGCTAGTTTATCAATTGGCAAAGTTCCATCTTCAATATAGGCCCTGATGGGATCCATCCATGATGGTCCCAAATCAAGAGCAATGAAGTTCATGACTAGATCTTCGTCTATGCTCCGACCAGCTAGAATCTCTATTGGGATTGTTCTTCATAGCTCGGTGCGTGTAGCTGATGCTAATCGGGCTAGGGTGTCTGCTCTTGCATTCTCCAGTTTTGGTACTCTGACCAGCTGAACAGCAATAAAACTCGATACCAACTCCATTGCTTTTGCATGGTACTTAATCATTAACTCTCCCTTTGCTGCATATACTCCAAGAATCTGATTTACGATTAACTGCGAATCGCTGAATACGACAACCTGCTCTGCCTTCATCGTTCTGGCTAAACTTAAACCTACAATCATTGCTTCATATTCGGCCTCATTATTAGAAGCTTTAAATTGAAAGCGTAGAGCATATTCCATATCGACCTCATCTGGACTTTTCAAAAAAATCATGCTCCACTACCTGCAGTGCACGAAGAGCCATCTACATACAAATTCCATATGGGTAACTGATCATTAAAATTTTTATCCGAGAGAGTTCCTTGGTGAAATATCTGGTACTTCCTCTTATCCTCCTCCAATACTTCTCGCTACTCGCCAGTCATCTTTCCTTCCTCGCCTACCGAAGTCAGTTGGTCGGGGTTTAATTTTGATGATCCTGTAACATCTACAGGTTGATCAATTTTCAAATCCTGCTCTTCGGCGGCATTTTCTTGAGTAAACTCTGCGATAAAGTCTGCTACTGCCTTCCCTTTGAGCGACGACCTAGGCTTATAAATTATATCATATTCTCCGAGCTCCACTGCCCAGTACATCAATCTTCCCGATTTCTCCGGTTTATGTAGAGCTTGCCTCAATGGCATATCAGTATACACAACTATAGTAAGGGCTTGGAAGTATGGTCTCATTCTTCTGCTGGCTTCAATCAGCGCTAATGCCAACTTCTCCAACCTTGGATATCTGATTTCTGCTCCTCGGAAAGCCTTGTTGGTGTAGTAGACTGGTTTCTGCACTCTATCCTCCACTCTTATCAATGTCGATCTAACAGCATTCTCTGAGACTACTAGATACAAGTATAATCTTTCTCCCATCACTGGTCTAGAGTGCAAGGGAGGTGTTCCTAGATACTTCTTCAGTTCTTGAAAGGCCTCCTCACATTCATCATTCCACTCAAATGTTTTTCGGAGTGTTTTGAAGAATGGGAGACATCTATCTGTTGCTCGTGACACAAATCTGTTGAGTGCTGCTACTCGCCCTGTGAGATTTTGTACCTCTTTTTTTGTGGTTGGAGATCTTAACTCTAATAAGGCCTTGATCTTCTCAGGATTTGCTTCAATTCCTCGTTGGTTGACAATATATCCGAGGAACATTCCTTCTCGTACTCCGAATATGCACTTAGTGGGATTCAACTTCATTTGATATTTCTCTAGTTGATCAAAAGTTTGACCCAAATCAACTAGATGATCAACAGCTTTCTTGCTCTTCGTTAGCATATCATCTACGTACACTTCCATGTTATGACTGATCTGCTCTGCAAACACCTTATTCATCAGCCGCTGATATGTTGCACCTGCATTTTTCAATCCAAAAGGCATAACATTATAACAATAAGTTCCCCTGGGGTGATAAAAGAGGTACTCTCCCTGTCTTCAGGCTTCATTTTAATCTGGTTGTAACCAGAATAAGCATCCATGAAGCTCAACAACTCGTGTCCCGATATGGCATCCACCAACTGGTCGATTCGAGGCAAAGGAAAATGATCCTTTGGGCAGGCTTTATTAAGATCTGTGAAATCAACACACATCCTCCACTTGTTATTCTTCTTTTTCACCATCACCACGTTTGCTAACCAATCCGGATATTTGACATCTTCAATAAAACAAGCTTTCTGAAGCTTCTCGACCTCTTCTTGTATAGCTTGGTTCTTTTCAGGGATGAACACTCTTCTTTTTTTGCTTCACTGGCTTGATTTCCTTGTTCACATTAAGCTTGTGACATAGGAAAGATGGGTCTATCCCTGGTATGTCTTCGTGGCTCCATGCAAAAGTTTGTTTTCTTCTTCTTAGGAAAGCTATCAATTCCTGTTTTAGTGAAGTATCCAATGACACACCGATTTGAGTTGTTCATTCCGGGTGCTCATCGTCCAGAATGACATTTTCAGTTGCTTCCACCACTTGGCCTTTTACAAGTTGCGACTCGTCTCTAGGATCTAATGTTTCAATTTCTGCGCCTTCATCCACTTGATATGTAGTAGTCTTTTTCCTGGATTCATCCAGTTCTTCCTGCTCGGCAGATGAATTGTAGCATTCTCGAGCTATTCTTTGGTCGCCCTTCACCACTCCTACTCCAAAATTGGTTGGGAATTTTAATCATTGATGTACAGTAGATGGTACCGCTTCGAACTTCTTCAAACTTACCCTTCCCATGATGATATTGTAAGCTGATTGGACATTTTTATCCATTACGAAAAAACGTACTCTTTCTGTTCGACAAACGGGCCATGTACCAATAAGCATATCCAACTTGATCGTCCCAAGTGGAAAAACTTTCTCGCCAGTAAAACCAAGGAGGGGCCTATGATATGGCTCCAACTTGGATAGCTTTAGATTCAAACTATCAAAACATGGGTAGAACATGATATCTGCCGAGCTTCCATTATCCACCAATACTCGTGAAATCACTACTTCCTTCATCCTCATTTTGATCACCAATGGATCATCATGAGGATATATCACACCTGCGAGGTCGTTCTTAGAGAAACCGATGACCAGTTTATCTTTTTTCACCTTCTTCGGGCGATCATCTTCAGTTAGATTTATTCATTGAATATACGAACAAGCTTGAGCCTCATTGAGGTAAGCTTTCCTCTCTGCAGTAAGATCTCCACCTCCTGCATCTCCACCTGTAATAACATTGCAATCAAATGATCCAAAACGAATTAAAAATACCTCACGTTCTGGTTGTCTCGGTCTTTTGGGGAGATCGGGTTCATCTTCTGGATTATCTTCATGATCCCTTTTTTTTCCATCTTTTGCCCGAAGAGGAGATTTAGACCTTTGCCTTCCTCGTTCATTGGTTCGACCATTGTTTTGACGATCAACATACTTGGCCAATTTTTCTCGTCTGATGAGTGCTTCAATTTCATTCTGAAGAGCTATGCAACGCTTGGTTGTGTGACCATGATCTTTGTGGAATTCACAATATTTGGACTTGTCTCTCTTATCAGGATCTGCCTTCATTTTTGCTGGCCAGGCTAGCTCCTTGATTGGACATAAATATTGTATATTTATTCCCCTAATTTCAGTGCATTTGTGAACCCGAGTGATGTAACCTATATGGATTTGACGCACATTTATGCTACTAATCTTCGTTGGCAAGTATTTCGTGTTTCGTTCTTCTCTTATTGATTTTACAGGTTAATTATGCAAGCAGCGCAAAAGAGAAAGCGAGACAATGAAAGAAAAGCTAAGAAGGCAAGTTCAAGGGCATTTTGGTAATTCTGCAGCCAGATCCCGACGGAGGAGTCAACTGGAAAGTTGAAGAGCTCGGAACAACGAGAACACTGGAAGAAACGACACCCAAATCCGAGCTACGGTTGATGAGTTATGACCCGGTGAAGTTGAAGAAAAATCCAAGGAAGAAAGGAAAGAAAACAAGAAAAAATTCGAAGTGTTGAATGGAAGAAAAAGCACCCCAGACCAGCAAACATTCGCGAACCCAGGGGCGAACCGGTTTGGGGGGCGAACCGGTTCGGGGTACATGCGAACCGGTTCGGGGGGCCTGATGCGCGAATTTGCCTCCTTTATTCTGATTGGCTCTAAGGTTTCCTTTTAGGTTAAAACTCTCCAAGAAGTGGGGGATACGTAGGTAGTAACTTAGGAACAGCCGTTCTGGATATTTTTGAGTAGTTTTTGATAGAGAAAAAGTGAGGAGAACATCTAGGAACATAATTTTGATTTATTGCTGCAAGATCCATACACTTCCGGGTTTGTTTTCAAGTTGTAATCTCAGCTATGTTTTTGTGATTTTCAGTATTCTTGCATGGTAATTTTTCTGCATGGTTTGAATGAATTTCTGCATTTATAATACTTAACTACGTATATCTTTCTAGTGTTATTATGAGTTTGCTCGCATGCAACGTTATTATTTCATGCATCGTTCAGTTTAATATGTCCGGCTAGGTTGAAAAGGTTGGGATGCATGAACCCAACCTAATGTGTTAGTGCCTGTGTATAAAGTTAATCCGATGAATTCAATGATTGATTTTGATCGTATTGCGTAATTACATTATAATTGTGGATCTTTATATCTCGTTTACCTTTGGGTACTCGTGATGATTTAGAGTACAATTTGAGTGTCATTACCGCGATACCGATTTACTCATCCTCAGATTAGGTATGACGCGGGCTTGAACCTCGTATACATAATGCTTGGGAGTACTAAATTCCGGGTCAGATCAACCAGATAAATTTATGATTAACATTATCACCGCACTACACTAGGGTTGGGGATTGCATTTCCGACCTGTTTCTCTCATCATTTAAAATAAAAAGTTGTTGAAATCATCAGTCATCCTCCATTTCGGTAGAGTAATTTAGTTGCATCTTTGCTCATTTTCATTATCGCATTTAGCTTAATCAATCTCAAAACCAAATCAATTTTTCCTTTTCTTTTTTTGAGTCAAGGTTAGGATCTCTTTGTCTCGTCCCGTCGTCACAACTCCGTTGTCCTTCTTCCCTATGGATTCGATACCCGACTTACCGGGATTATTACTTGAGCGACAGGCTTACACTTGAGCCTAGAGTGAACGCATTTCTGAGACACATTTTCAGTCGCGTCACTCCTCACTGTTCTTGATCTCTTCCAGAATGTGATTTATGCCCACTTTCAAGGGAGTATAATTTTCGTATTTCTTCATCTGTTCCAATGCTTGCTTACCCTTTGATTGCCTGTTACCACCGTTGTTCTTTTGTTCCTTCTTTTCAGTTTACCATCTTCCACCTTGCTCTCCTTAGTATCTGCGTTCTTCGCAGCCATGGCTTCCTCGACATTCATGATTTTTGCTGCTTTTGCCATCAGTTCTGCCATGGTCCTGGGTGGATCTTTGGCTAAAGTGTAGTACAATTTATTGGGCAACAGTCCACTCATCAAAGCAGTAATTACAGTTTTCTCCTCGTAATCAATTACTTCCAGTTTCTCATTATTGAAAAGAGTAATATAATCCCTGGTGCTTTCGCCTGTCTTTTGTCTAACACTTAGCAAGTGCGCTACTCGTTTTCCTGGCTTTGCTCCAATTTTTTTTTTTTTCAATAAAGAGTTCTGCTAGCTGAAAGAAGGTCGCAATTTTCCCCCGAGGAAGGTTATTGTACCACATCTGAGCAGATCCGGTAAGAGTTCCTGAAAATGCCCTGCATCGCATCTCGTCTGGAACACCGTAGATGTCAGCAGCTGCTTGGTATTGTTCTATATGGAGAACAGGATCAGTTTTTCCATAGTATTTTGGTGTTACTACCGGGGCTTTGAATTTTGATGGTGTGGGAAAGTCCACAATCTCTTATATGAATGGTGTTCCTCGGACAAAAGTCCTTTGTAGAGGGTTCTTGGTTTTAACCATCTCCCCTAATCTAACCTCCAACCTTTGAATTGAGCCCTTCCATTCATCATTTCCTTCCTCGATCTTATTGGTTCGAGCAACTGATCATGTTGAATTTGCCTCTTGGGATCTTTCATGACGAGCAGCTGGTCGTGCTTGGGCAGAGCCTTCCTTTAAATCAGATGGTCGTTGAGAGTTCCTCGACACAATCCTAGGGGGACTTCTATTCCTCCTAGGACCCAAACGATCAAAAGGAGAGACTCTACTCAACCTTTCAAGAGCACTTGTCCTTTCTGGAGATAGAGTGATGTTTTCTTGAGTGTCTGTAGCTCGGACCGAGGAAGTCCGCCCATGCTGATAAGAAGGATCATTAGATCTCTCAATACGATATGATTCGCTGCGTCTGGATTGAGACTCCTCTGGGAATAATGTTCGCCTTGAACGAGTATTACTCTGAACACTTCGTTGTCCTGATTGGGCTGGCACTCCGCCTTGAACGGTTTGTATAAGTGGACGCATGGTTTCTTGCATGGTCGTTTGCCCTTGAGCCAAATTAGCCATCATACCAGCCAGATCTGAAAAATTTGAGGGAGAAGAAGAATTCGGGGTAATCCCAGCGTTTCAATTACTGGATTCCGGATTATCAGCCATTGATGATGAGTTGTTTTGCTGAAAAACGCTAATTACAGTCGTTTCCCACAGACGGCGCCAATCTGTTGATGTAAAAAACTAGATTTGATCTAATTATTTTAATCACAGATAAAAATGAGTAAATAAATAAGACAATAGATTTTTAAAGTGGTTCAGCCTTAAGGGAATGGCCTACGTCCACTGTTTTTGTATTACTGAGTTGTTTGCCTTGAATTCTCGATAAGTGATTTTACTAAGAAATTCAGCGTGTCCTTCTAATGAGGAGATTATAATGTATTTATAGCCTTGAGGCTGTACATGTGGAAGAATAATGCATAGTTGTCCAGTAGGCATGTACGTCTGTACAATAATAATTGTGCATTTAATGCACAATTATCTTTCGATTTTCTTGATGCGTACACCACAAGTATTTGAGTTGCTCGGGCCGACTTAGTTGCTCAGACCAATTGAGTTGCGCGGGCCGCCTTAGTTGCTCGGACCAATTGGGTTGCTCGACCCTCTTTGAGTTGCTCGGCCCTCTTTGTCCAAAGTCTTCATATTCACCATGTAAATAGACATGTGTATTTATATGATTGGTCCATATCAGCAGATTAAATTTGGTATCAACAGTCACTAACATATCTTCGAATGAACTTGGAAATAATGCAAATGTAGAGTTCGGTTTGATATGCCGATTTGTAACGGGTTACACCCTTGAATCCCCTTTGGATTCCATATTCCTTGTATTCCTTTTGTTCCTTCTTTCACTAAAATTGACTCAAGTGTGTTTCCCTTTTACTTAGGATTCCCTTTTATGTCATTATATTAAAAAGTTGTTATCTTTTATGCACCATAGGATACCCAAAGCGTGTTTCTCCTTTAGTAAATGGATTAGAATTTTAATAATTGTGTCTTTTGTAGCTCACTATATAAAAGCAAGCTTGTAAGTGTTTCAAAGCATCTCATCTTCAAATACAAACTTTGAGTTTGCTTCTCTTTTAAGTTTACCTTGTGGATTCAAGGATAGTTCTTTTATTTTCACGTTTTTCGATACGTTAAGTGGTATTAGAGCAAGGTTCCGAATCCTAATATTCGCCTTTGTTTTGATGGCTGGTTCACGTGATGGAAGCAACACCGCCAATGACGATGATTGATGAATTAAGGGACATCTCAACATGCATTCCTACTTTAGTTTATGAATTAAACCCTCCCAAATTCATTTAAAACTTCCAAAAGCATTAAATCAAACCCTAATCTACATGGGTATTGTAACATGCTTAATATAAATTGCCATTTGAATACTTGCCTCTCAATAGCTCTGGAATTCGTTGATAAGAATCGGTGCACATGGGTCAGGTTGGTTCGGTTCCACTACGGAACCAGAACCAGAACCGAACCGGAACCAGAACCAGAACCGAAGTTGGTTGGTTCCATGGTTTTAAATCCAGAACCGCACCGATACCTTATTAGATCCGAACCGAACCAAACCATCGGTTCGATTTGGTTCTGGTTCGCGGTTCTGGTTCTGATTCGCGATTCGGGTTCGTGATTTTGGTTCGCGGTTCTAGTTCACAGTTTTGCATTATTTTTACAATTAATAATAGTTCGTTCAAATCATTTTCTAATAAATAAATAAAAAACATACAAGTTAGCAAATATTAATTATCCAAGGTCATTACATCTTAACCAAATCATTAAATATTAACCTGCTTTATTTTTCTCAATTAACATGTTTGACTAAAATAATTTATTTAAAAAAATATCACCCGAACACACACAATTTCGTAAAAGCTAATTATCTAATTTCATTACATCACAACTAAAATATCAAATATAAATAAAAATAGAAGCATTTTTCAAGTAGCACTATAGATACCACCAAACATAAATTATAATGTATCCAAGCAACTATTCGGGTCAGTTGTCGGGTTGGTTCTTAGGGTTGGTTCCATGGGTTCGGTTCTTCAGTTCAGTTCCATGAGTTCGGTTCGCGGTTCGCGGTTCGGTTAAGGTATAAAATCGAGAACCAAACCAAACACTTCGGTTCTCAATTTTTTGGAACCAGAACCAACCCATGGAGAAAAAAACCCGAACCAACCCAACCCAACCCACGAAGGTCGGTTTGGTTCGGTTCTTCGGGTTGCCGGTTCTGATGCACACCCCTAGATAAGATGGTGTGGTGGTTCTCCCCTCGCTCCGTTCTCGATTTCGTCGCGTTCGGGGTGAAAAACTGTGTAGGAAGCTTGGTTCTCCCTTCCTCTTCCTCTCCTATAGCCTCTCTTCCTTTTACTTTGTGTTAACCCCTAGGTCTCTCTCTCTAATGGCAGATATATATTTCCAATTTTCGGAGTACTCTAAACCTCAAACTCCCGAATGATCGAAATGCCCTTAATTGGTGCCGGGTTCGTCCTACGGTCATTCGGGAGTTTGAGGATTAGAGAACTCCGAAAATTGAAAATATATATCTGCCATTAGAGAGAGCCCTAGGGTTAACACAAAGCAAAAGGAAGAGAGGCCATAGGAGAGGAAGAGGAAGGGATAACCAAGCTTTCTACACAGTTTTTCACCCTGAATGCGAAGGAATCGAGAACAGAGCGAGGGGAGAACCACCACACTATCTTATCAACGAATTTCAGACCTGCTACTGAGAGGCAAGTATTTAAATGACAATTTATATTAAACATGTTATAATTCCCATGTAGATTAGGGTTTGATTCATGCTTTTGGAAGTTTCATATGAATTTGGGAGGGTTTAATTCATAAACGAAACAGGAATGCATGTAGAGATGTCCTTTAATGATGATAATACGAAATCAGTGGGTTTGGGTTGATTAATAAGAGAGAAAGCTGAGTTCTTGATTAATAAAGATGATGAACATGAGAAAACTAGGGTTTTATGTTTATTAAACGAAAATTTGATTCTTGGATTGAATCTTTGATGTTATTGTGTAAACTTTTCATTGGAAATTATCCCTATGTGAAGATTAAATGATATTTGAATATATTTGATGATTAAGATTGAATCTTGATGGGTTCTTGGTTGAAGAACATGAATCTTGAATGACTTTGGGTTTAATTGATGAACACAAGATGTCAATCTGCCAGAATTTTTTACGTAACTTTAAATGTATGCCATTTCAATTGTACTTGCAATTAGAGTGATAGCCGTACATGCCTGGAAAGGTCTGTCTTAACTTTCTAATGAGCTTTGAATCAGGTCAATCGGAGTTCTGTAAAGGGAGTAATCGATGTTTTACTATAGGGTGTTCGATCTGCCAGCATAGTAATTTGCCAAAAATTTTGACGTAATTTTAAACGTATGCCATTTCAATTGTACTTAGAATTAGAGTGAGATTCATTCATTCCTGAAAATCTCTCTGTCTTAGCTTTCTAATGAGCTTTGAATCAAGTCAATCAGAGTTCTGTAGAGGGAGTAATCGACATTTTACTACAGGGTGTTTAATCTGCCAGAAAATTTACGACTCGATTCGGTTTACCAGATTTTGACAATTTCCCCTTTTTAGGTCCAGAACTTACAGATAACTATCGGGGGCATTTTTGGGACATCCTTAGAATATAATGAGGGATATATTGGATGATAGTAGGCCTTGATAGGTTTGAGACTTAGTCATTTATGCGAGAGTTAAGGCTATAAGGTTAGTATAGGCTTAATAACATAATAATTCGAGAGAAGAAAAATGGATTATGGAGAGGGTAAGGGAAATTATGACGTAGACCAGTAGGATATTAATGAATTAACTATTGAATTAACATAAGGGGTAACAATGGGACCTTCGGGTGAAGAAGAATATTCGGGAATATACGACAGAGAAATATGTTATGAATAAATGGTACGGTGAGTACTCGAGAGATAAATACTATGTACGGGTAATTATTATAGGTCGAGTGTACACCTATATGAAATTTACTAGGATAGGTCTTGTGTGTACCTATACTGAAAATACATATGGATAGGTTGTATGTATGCCTAGTATGTACTTGTGCGTATGTGAACATACCTACGCTACTTGCTTTCGGGGAGGTTCTGCGCAGTGGACGATCCCACCTTGACGATTCCAGTGAGGTCTGGATTTGTGCCCCCGAATATAGTGCTGTTAGTGGATAGCTATGTGAGATGAATAGTGAAGACGACAGGTCGTTTGGGTACGTTAGGTATGTGCGCAGTCCCAAAGACTTAGCACTATGTTCGCCTCCAATATGTGTGATTTGATTTTTGGGTTCGACGTGGCAATCTGAACCAAGTTCGATGGGACAATCCGAACAATTAGTCCTTAATGTGTGATACAGGGACATGATAGCAGATTATGTATATGGTGCGTGAAATATATATCAAATGAATAATCTTACTGATGTGTAACAGTAAGAAGACTAGATAGTATATATCTAAAATAAAGTGTAATCTACTTATGTGTACTAGTAGGTGACTAAGTAAGGTATATAAAGCAATACTGACTCTATTTAAGATGTGATTGTAGAAAAGATAGTATCTAAAGATAAAGTAAGTGGGAGAACTTAACATGATGGTATTGATGTTAAGGTAAAAGTAATGTTAATTACTAGTTGCTCGGTTCGTACTGTATGGGCGTTACGCGGTAGGTTAAGGAGAATCTTAACTAAGGACTTGTTGATAATTAAGAGTATATTATAGCATACTGTATGGGCATTACAGGAGAGATAAACTGGTAGATGGTTAATTAGATGATGGAGACCTAGTTAGATTGGGTAGCTTGACTAGGTGGGACGTTAGGTGCGCACTATAGATGAGAGGTGAGTAACTCAAGCGAGTGTACGCAGCCTAACATGTGTATCTAATAACTGATTATTTAAACTGTGATTTAAATACTTGCTGTATTTTAAAAATGTTTTTACTCGGGCTCTGACCCGTTCTTGCAAAATATTTTCTAAAACCTTTTAGGTGTCCAGCCACAGGGACGCCAGATAGGGATGCGTAGCTGCAACACTTGTGGATGCTTGCAGGATTTGGACTGAGTCGCTTCAGCTGATTTATTCCTAGTGTCGGATGCAGTTCAGTATTTCACTCGGGCGTGTTGCCCTCCGTTATTTCATTCTTGTCAGTTCGACTTTATACTCAGACTTTTATTATGGTTGGACTTTATATTATAAAAGTGTGAACTGAGATTTTATTCAGTATTATTTTATTTCAGTTATTTATCTGATGGTTTATTCAGATTTTTATTTATTGCATGGATGGGATAGTTATTATAAGGCCATCTTCAATGGGCAGTGCACAAACAATGGGTATTTAGCATTTTTTGGATAGATTGTTGAGTGTGGTTCCACAGTGGGACTGTGTAAAAAGGTGCTGGGCGGTAGACTTTTAACCGCCCAGGGGTAGGGCCCACCCTGGGCGGGGGGCTTTTAACCGCGCAATGTTCGAACGTTACACACTATCCGTTATAATCTATCCGTTGCTATATAAACAAATTCTAAAACAGCCCCTATATAAATCTCATATCTTCATTCATTATTTTGACATACCCAATTTTTATATATCTTTCATCCAAAATATCAAACATTATAATTTACATACGGGAATTTTTTTCTTCGCCAAAATGTTTCATATTAAAAGAAAATGGTGCGGCAAAAAGGCAAAACCAAATGAAAACCCACCTCCACCACCCAATGTACCAATCGTTTATCGAAATTTATTTCGATTATCCGACGAAACACCTCGTGCGACGGACACAATTATTGATCCTAACGCACAAGCAAATGATAGTCAATTTCACATGCGTGGTAGTGTCCAAGGTCCGATTGAAGTGTATGCTAGTTTATCCGACGTTCCAGCAATGAGAGACACCATAAACAATTTCGGGTTCAGTCATTTGTTCAGTGAAAGTTATCCCAACTCGGATAACCAAATGGCTGGTGCCTTAATTAGTAGGTGGTCAGAGAAAACACATACATTTTAGCTACTGTCAGTGGAATTAGGGATAACCCCGTTTGATTTTTTCCATTTAACCGGTAATTTATCAATATCTTGCTACGCACTTTATTTATGTTAACTATTTATATGACATATTTTCAACTTTTAATCATTGTAAAAATTTCCCGTATCAGGAATTCAAATTGGTACCAATCCCATTTTGCCACCGTTTCCTCATTCTAGTCCTTTTACGGTGGACGGAATATTTGAATTATATTATCCTGGAATAGTCCACCCACACTACAAAGGACGAAATATTTTGTGTGCAACGCTTAAAGCATGCATGTTGCATTGGCGTCAACAAGCTCCGGAGCATAGATTAGCGACCAATGAACAAATCGCTCGAGCTTTTATTGTTTATGTCATGAGCTCTATATTTATTCCAACCGGCCATAATTCAGTGTTTGTGGATTGGGCAACTTATTTAGACGACCTAAATGACATGGCTGCCAAAGATTGGGGTTCTGCCATTCTTGCCCGAGTTTACTACGCACTTGACGCATGCGCTGCAAATGTCCAGAAAACAGTTAATTGTTTTTGGCAATTGATAGAGCTAAAGTATTTTACGAAGTGAACATTTTAATTTTTTCCAAATAATATAAATGTAGTTACTATATGAATATACAAATTTATTAATTGCTTCTTCTTATAAATCGCAGTATTACGGCTACGAGTACCTCCACACGATGGCTCCCCTCTTACACAATGATGCAGCGGAAAGATGGCCGCGTATTTTACGATGGGGGATCAATAATCG
Source organism: Sambucus nigra (assembly GCA_949130495.1). NCBI lineage: Eukaryota > Viridiplantae > Streptophyta > Magnoliopsida > Dipsacales > Adoxaceae > Sambucus > Sambucus nigra. Next base: position 632,010,510 of record OX422217.1, on the reverse strand, counting down.
TGACAATGTTCAGGGACAAATGCGTTTTAAAAGTTAGGTCATGCAGGAGCAGCTCAAAATGCGATCACCCGAGTCAATTATATGGCAACCGTTTATGGAATTGCCGCAAAACCAGTTTCCAGCTGCTGTGTAGTTGCTCATGATTTGGCTCAGAGACGGTACATGCTTTATGATCCAGAATTAGGTGGGAGTTGGTATCTCGGAGACCATTGTTACCGTCAAATGACAAGCCACATTGCTATCCCCAATAACCCACTATATCCTATGGCATTCATTCCTCTTAATATATATATGCAACAAATTGGCAATTGGCAACCTGCAATTGCTAATGTAACAATCACAGGGCAGGATGAATGGCTTACATACTGGAAAGCTGTAACTAAGGGTCTAATATTACCCTCGTTAATTCGGTGGCAGAACCATGACGGGGTTGGGTTTGCCTCAATTGTACCACATGATTTACGGGTACCCATCGCACCGACAGATAGATGGCAAGCTCCACATTCGTATAACACACAGGGTCAACCTTCTTCATCGAGTTTGATACCGTTGTCACGTGAAGTTGAGGTGACACATATGAGTGGAAATGGCACAACATTTATTCAGGTAGATCCACCAAGTATGCCGAATGACTTAGCTCCGGCTGAATTTTACTCGCGCTCACAATGGTGTGATATGGTTTTTTTATAGAGAGGACTACATCTGGAAATCAAGATCCATAACGTTAGAACGGAAGCTTATGTTTAAGAGGTTATTACGTGAGAAAGATCAAGAGATTGCAAATCTGCGTGGGGCGGGACCGAGTTCGTCCCCGGAACACTACCCCATTCCGCAACATACACCGCCATTTATATATGGAGATGAATATCGTAGTGCTTCTCCCAATATTGCCCATTCACCCTCCCAAGATCCTGTAGGATTGTCTTCTCAACCATCTCTTGCCGATGACGTTTTTGGGCGTTTCAACACATTTCCTTATGACCAATATGAGGGCAGAGGTCCAATGTAAAGTGTATTTTCCAATGTAATACCATTAACTATTTTATGTTAGAATCATGGACATTAATACCAACTTTTTAGTCTTATTATTATTAAGAATAATGATATGAGTACAAAAATCTCCCCCAAAACCTCCCCCAAATCTGATGTGGATTCCACTAACTCTCTCACCTGCCTATTAAGTATTGCCTTGTGTTATGGGGTCCCGCCAGGGCACCCAATTAATTGCTTTTTGGGGGAGTTTTGGGGGAATTATTTGGGACTCATAGCACCACTCTATTATTAATATATAAAAAACATACAAAAGTTACATAATTTTATCATTTATATTTCCTAGGCAACCACGGAACACAACATAAGGCATTTTTCCATCCCCCATCAACATGTTAGTAGATGATGTACGAAATCCAAGTCCGAATCTAGACCTTTGTAATTCGAGAGTTCCGAATCCGATTCATAGATTGGATCGTCAAGTTCAGTATTTATCAAATGTTTAGAATGCCACCGCTCTAGCCTTTTCTCCATTTGTGCAATTCCGCGTTCCAATAAACGAATGCATTTTTCATTATCTTTCTTTGGATCTTTGCAATATGTTGTCGATTTTGCCTGTGGCACTGACAGTAGCATTCCAAATCACAACGTCTATCAAACAACCTAGGACATTTCAAATGATCATCCCATGGAATATTTCCTTTTGTCAGCGTTAACCATATCATCACATGGTTAACATCGCCTAAGGAATGGAGTGTACATATAGGGATGTTTTCAAAAACCCTTTTCTCGCCAAACCAACCACCTCCATAGGGATCTTGGTAGATCTCTGGGTTAGTCAACACTTGTTCAACATTACTGCACCTCGCCTCATCATGTTCATCACCAAATGATGTTTATTCTTTAGACTTACACTTTGTCTTCTAAACCTGTTGTATTCTACTTATCCCCCCTGTTGAGAGGAAATCATTTCGCATAACTTTTTTAGGCGGTGACTAGTTATAATACGGAAGTTTTTGCCCGAACATAGTTTTCAGGGGAACATGGGTTAAGAAGAGTGAATCTTCATCAGACATATAGACATGGTTATGCATTTTGTAGTTTATGATCTGAAGCTAGTATAGCTAAGGTTGTGGTGTATATGTATGACAAAATGAACTAAAGAGTTACTGGCGCTCTAACTAATAACGAGACGATTTACTTAAAGGGTAGAAAATGGATGAATAAATGTTTAAAAATATTTCCGTACGAGTGGAATTTTGGGCGGTTCTTTTTTTACCGTCCAAGTACGAGTGGTCACATCATCTTTAAGTTGTAAGTGACTATGCAGAAGCCAGACGAGCCTTCTTTACCGTTCAATTTTAGGCGGTTCTTTTTTACCGTCCACGTACGAGTGGAATTTTGGGAGGTTCTTTTTTTATCGTCCAAGTACGAGTGGTCACATCATCTTTAAGTTGAAAGTGACTGTGCAGAAGCCAGACGAGTCTTCATGACGCTTCGATACTATAAATAAACGAATTAGATAGATGTTGAGCATAACAACTCCTCCTCCTAAGATAACAATATTTCCCAAGTCCATAACAAAAATGTCTAACAACGATCTGGAGATGATATTAGCGCAGATCGCCCAATCTTATGATCTCGACTCAGATGATGAAGCCGCCGCGATCCACAACAGATTGCAGAGTGCAATCTATCAATCGTCCTTACTACACAGTGGTAGGGAAATAAATGAGAGAAGAACGGTGCACAGGGATAGAGAGACGAGTCATCGTAATTTATGGAAAGACTATTTCCAAGAGAACCCCACTTATCCTGAAGAAATGTTCAGACGTAGGTTCAGGATGAATAAGGCGAGCTTCAAATGTATTCTAGAAGCTGTCTGTGAAAAAGATTCATATTTCATCCAGAATGTCGATTGTGTTGGACGAATGGGATTAAGCTCTCACTAGAAGATTGTTTGTGCACTTCGTATGTTGGCGTACGGTGGATGCGGGGATTTGCAGGACGAATATTTAAAAATAGCCGAGACGACGCTGATTGAGACTTTAAAACGGTTCTGTAGGGCTATAGTGAAGATGTTTAGCCTGAAGTATTGCTGCACACCTACAGTCGAAGATAAAGCCCGCATGCAGCCTGAGAATGAACGACGTGGTTTCCCCGCTATGATTGGGAGCATTGACTGCATGTATTGGGAATGGAATAACTGTCCACATGCATGGAAAGGACAATATCAAGGACATTTCCATGCCACCACTATAATTTTAGAGGCAGTGGCATCTTATGATACTTGGATTTGACATTCGTTCTTTAGAATGCCTGGTGCATGTAATGATCTGAATGTTCTTGCCAAATCTCACGTGTTCGAAGAACTTCTGGAAAGAAATCGCACCCCTATGCACTTCGAAGTAAACGGAAACACATATGACACAGGTTACTACCTTGCAGATGGTATCTATCCGCCCATCGCAACTATCATCAAGAGTTTCAAGAGACCGGTCACTGAAAAACAGAAGGTGTTAACACGAGCTCAGGAAGGAGCCCGAAAGGATGTGGAAAGGGCATTCGGGATCTTACAACAATAGTTCCGCTTTATCAGGAACTCGATAATTTTCTGGGAATATAAAGACTTACGTGTAATTATGAAGGCTCGTGTCATATTACACAATATGATTGTCGAGGAGATGTCGCGTGACGGGACATGGCGAGCTGACCTGCCCTTACGTGACCCACCCCCATGCTTAAACAGGCACAGTCTCGCTGTATCAGTGCCAGGCGCGGGAGGCAAAGATGTGGAACAAGGAAGCCCATGACCAGTTACGTGACGATCTTATGGAACACATTTGGAATCGTCGTGCAGAATCATCAACTTGATTGTAATTTCATTTTTATCCATTTACCCACATCTAACTATGTACACAATTATCTTCGTGCTAAATAAAATTTGGTTTGGCAAATATAGTCATTCATAAACATTGGTACAAAAGTTAATAACTAATAAATTTGGGTTACATAAAGAACCATATAAATCTATTTATTTATTCTAAGAAGTTAAGATATGCTTGAGACCGACGCTGCATTATCTGATTCATTCGCATCTCGTGAAAGGCATTTTGTTGGGGACTAAATTTTAGTTGTATCCATGTAAATAATCTGATCTTTGTCACGTCGAAGTTGAGCTTCATCACGTCGAAGTTGAGCTTCATCACATCGAAGTTGAGCTTCGAACTCTTTGGTGCGAATTGAAATTAAACCATCAATCTTTTCATTTAGAGTTCTCCTGATTGTTTGGGATTCTGCAGAATTTTTGTCATAAAGTGTGTTGAATTCTTCTGAGTTCTCTAAAAGGGACGTGTAGCCGCACTGTTGGCGACCGCCCGTTTCTTTCCTTTCTGTTTTGCAATTTTACGTCCTTCCGGTCTTCTAAGAGCACTATTGAATTCCCCTGTTTCGTTGTCGTTCGAATCAAGCGGGCTCTCATTATTTTCTTCATTCGTATATTGTGAACCGGTGGTTGACATGGAATACTTTGGCAAGTCCTTGAGCACCTCGTAGCAGTGGTCGTAATTGAATTTATGACCCGCTTTGCTTAGAAAGTTATCTCTAGCTCGTTCGATCTATATGAAAAAATATTCCCCCATTAGTGATGAAAATTTATGAATTTAATAATAAATAATAAAATAAACGGAAATTAATTGTAATCACCCACGTAACCTCCGTCGTGCCGCTATCTTTCCCGTTTCCGTAAGCTTTGGACAACTTCGACGTATACAACAAACTCGACATTAATTTTTCGAAATTTTCATTGCAACGCATTGTCGGTTCGTTTGTAAATAACACCCTCGCTTAAGTTATATTCGTTGGTAATTTTTCCCCACAAGGTTGTACGTGATTGGTTAGTCCCCATACGACCATCTATAGAATATTTAACGTATGCCAGACAAAGTAACACCTCATCGTGTGGAGTGAAATTTGGTAGCCGACTAGAACTTGGCGGAGTACTTTATGAAGAAGTATCCATAGAAATTATTTGAATTGATGATAAGTAAAAAAATAACTTAGTGTTGGTGTTAAAGATTTTAGGGGATCATAATGTATATATACAAAATAAGATGTTACCGTTGGTAATTTTTTTACCCGTTAAAATGTAACTGTTTGGCTAATTATTTTATTTTTTTTATTCCTCGGAGGATTTGGGCGGATGACATATAACCGCCCACATGCTGGGCGGCTAAGACTTGCCCGCCCAGCTGTGTGCCCCCCCCCCCCCCCCCGGTTGCACAATGTCTACCGGCCATCCAGATTTACATCGGCGTTACAATTTCTCTCTCCCAAATGTACACAATCTTCGACCCACTGTGAGCTGAAACAGTCTAAATGTATACAGTTAGACTGCCCATTGGAGATGGCCTAATTATGTTGGCATGTTATTTTTTTTAAATAAAAAGATAAAATTTGACACTGGCTTTTTGAATACTAGGTGGTTAGTAAAATTTAAAAAGTTTTCGAAAGTGATGCTAAGAATGAACCAAATGGGAACTTGTTTATAATTTAATAAAGGCCTGATCACCCGGTATTTAATTAGGCGGGGGGTCACAGAGTTTAGTATGGTGGCTCGCTTTAAAAGAGGGTTGCGATGAGATATTGAAGAAAAGGTGGCGCTACAACCGTTGTTCAAATTGTCCGACATTCACAGTAGCTGAGAACAGAGTCACTACCGGAAAGGGCAAAGAATCGGTCCTGTGTCTCGTATACCTCACGTCCTACACATGACAAAGGTAAATAAATCTCTGTAATTTCTCCGCATGCAACAGGACAAGACATTGGAATGGGTCCATCAAAGAGTAATTACTGCAGTACCCGCAGGCCTTACTGCAAGAGCAGTCCTTACAACACGAGGAAACACGTGCACGCCCAGGCCTGAGCAAGTGTTATCGGGGTGGGGAGCAAGACCATGAATCGAACGTTTGTCCAAAACGACCCACTGTGAATTTGGTCGAACACGAAGAAGATGAGAATGAAGAAGTCGATTTTGACCCCACTTATGAGGATGGCGAGGTGATTGAGGGGGATAACTGTGAGTTTTTCCATTCTTCAGTAGTAAGGAGGCAGATATACACACCCAAAAATGAGGAGCATCCACAGCGTTATAACATGTTTCGTACACGTTGCACTATCAATCGAAAGGTATGTGACGTTATCGTTGATAGTGGCAGTAGTGAGAATATTGATTCCTCAACAGTGGTTCGATTGAAGACAGAAAAGCATTCTTACCCTTACAAAATTGAATGGATCAAGAAAGGTTCAGAATCACGAGTGACTGAAACCTGCGTTGTCCCATTCTTGATTCGGAAGGTCTGGAAAAGAGATACAATGTGATGTGGTTGATATGGATGCTTGTCACATGATCTTAGGGAGACCCTGGCAATTTGATGTCGATGCCACTCATCGTGGTAGAGACAATGTTTATATTTTATACAAGAATGGTCAGAGGATCGTTCTTGGACCACTAAAGAAGGAAGAATTCCCGAAGGCTACCCCGGTTAAAGGAAATCTAGTTATGCTGATCAGCCAAGAAGAATTTCTGGATAAAAGGAAGACAACCTCTGAGATCTTTGTTGTTTTGCTTAAAGGAGAAATGGTCGAACAACCTCATTTTACTATACCAACAATCGTACAACCCCTGTTAAAGCAATTCGATGATTTAGTATCGGAAGACCTCCCTAACAGTCTTCCACCCATGAGGGGCGTTCGGCGCCACATTGACTTGGTGCCAAGGGGGAGCCTGCCAAATCGGCCCCATTACAGAATGAATTCTAGGGAAGGCCAAATTCTGCAAGATCAAGTAGAGGAGTTACTGCAAAATATATTGATACGGGAAAGTACGAGCCCATGTGCAGTTCCAACTTTGCTAGTGTCCAATAAGGATGACAGTTGGCGAATGTGTATAGATAACCGTTCAATCAACCGGATTACCATCAAATACCGATTTTCCATTCCACTGTTAGAGGATATGTTGCAGGAGCACATATTTTCACCAAAGTGGACCTTAAGAGCGGATACCATCAGATTCGAATCCGTCCTAGGGATGAGTGAAAAACAACGTTTAAAACAAATGAAGGACTGTACGAGTGGATAGTCATGCTGTTTGGATTATCCAACGGACCTAGCACTTTTATGCGGTTAATAAATGAGGTACTAAAATTGTTTATTGGTCGATTGTAGTTGTTTACTTCGACAATATTTTGGTTAATAGTAAGACAGAAGCATGCCTTTTACACTTGAGGGAGGTACTAACAGCTTTGCGAAAATATAAATTGTACATTATCCAGAAAATATGCAGTTTTGTTACCTCGAGCCTATTCTTAGGCTTTGTAATTAGTGGTGATGGTCTTTGAGTAGACGAAGAGAAGGTGAAAGCCACTCAGTAGTTCCCATGGGGAAGAATGTGAGTGAAGTACGCAGCTTTCATGTCCTAGCTACGTTCTACCGAAGGTTCATCAAAAACTTCAGTAGCGTTATGACCCCCATCACCGAGAAGCTATCAACAAGTTTTACCTTGAACAAAGAGAAGCTATCAACAACACCAGTATTGGTCTTCCAGATTTAGAGAAGTTATTCCAGGTGGAGTGTGATGCTTCAATTGTAGGAATATGATCAATTTTGTCATCAAAAAGGGAAGCCAGTGGCATTTTACAGCGAGAAGCTGAGTGAGGCGCACAGGAAGTGGTTTACTTATGAGCTGCAATTCAATGCTTTGGTGCAAGCTTTGCATACGTGGGACATGATCTTACTCAGCGAGCGTTCGTGTTGTTTATTGATCACCAAGCGCTAAAATCCATTAATAATCAAAATATAACGTTAATCAAATGCACGCGCGATGGGTGATTTATATTCAACGATTCACCTTCTTGCTGAAACACAAGCCGGGTCAACAAAATGTGGTGGCAGATGCACTGAGTAGTAGCGCAACCTGTTTGATAACTATGAGAGCTGAAATTATGGGATTCGACTATTTGAAGGAACAACATGAGGCTGACGAAGATTTTGGTCAAGCATGGACAATTTATAAAGAGGGACAGACCTTTAAGGGGTTGCATATGCAAGAAGGATTTATTTTAAGAGGAGACACATCAGTGTAGCGCGCGTGCAACCCAAAACATCTAAGGGCATCGCAGACCTGTTATTGCCTCAAACTTCCGTGCCCTGAAAGGCCATAGTCCCTCTAAGAAGCTGGGCGTGGAGGGATACCTCAACATAGCTAGTTAGCAGGCTGAAGTCTCGTTCGTTAACGGAATTAACCAGACAAATCGCTCCACCAACTAAGTCACAGTCTGAATTAGTTCATACTTACACATGCATGGCTTAATCTTTGAGACAAGTATATGATTACTGGAAGGATCAACCAGGTAGCATTCCTCATCGGTACTGAGACCGCATGATCCTAACCGACGTAATCGATGAGAGTCAATACGAATCCCAATCGTCGTTCGTTAGAAAAGAGAACACTTAATCAGGGCAAACAGAAGCCCGAAGACCCCTTACCCGAAAAAGGAGTTGTGCATCCCTCGTAGCTCTTTGCGAGAGCAGGTGGTATGTGAATTACACGGGGGAGGATTAGGCGGTCACTTGGGAAGAGATAAGACGTGAGAGCTGTTAGAAGAGAGGTACAACTATTTGCAGCTCAAAAGAGATGTGGAGAATCATATATGACAGTGCACGGTCTGCCAAACTAGCAAAGGCCAATCACAGAATACTGGCCTTTATACACCATCGCCTATATCAGATGCCCCATGGGAGGATTTATCCATGTTTTTTATTCTAAGTCTGTTAAGGATGCAACGGGGAGCAAACTCTGTTTTTGTAGTGGTTGATCGATTTTCCAAAATGACCCATTTTATTTCGTAGAGGAAGACAAACGATGCAGTTTAGATGGCCAATTTATTCTTTCAAAATGTGGTTCATTTACATGGTGTCCCACAGTCCATCAGCTCAGATCGTGACACCAAGTTCTTGTTCCACTTTTGGCGAACTTTGTGGAAAAGATTCAACACATCTCTTAACTTCAGTAGCACCAGTCACCCCTAAAGTGACCACCAAACGGAGGTGGTAAACATGACCCTTGGAAATCTGATTCGCTTTATTTTGGGAGAGAAACCAAGGCAGTGGGATCTTGCCCTTACCCAAACAGAGCTTGCTTACAATTAGAGGGTTAACCGGTCCACAGGAAAATTCCCGTTTGCTGCTGTGTATTATTGTCATCAAAAGGTGGCTTTGGATTTTGTATCATTACCAAAATTACCAGGGAAGAATGTCGTTGCTGAGAAAATGGCTAAGCACGTTAAAGCAATTCAAGAAGTTGTCAAGAAGAACCTAGAGGAGGCTTACGCCAAGTACAAGGCTGCCGCTGACAAGAAGCGGAGGAAGAAAATCTTTGAAGAAGACGACCTTGTTATGGTGTATTTAAGGAAATAGAAGTTGCATTGGGGATATACAATAAACTGAACGCTAAGAAATATGGGTCATATATCAAATTCTACTGAAAATCAATGACAATGTCTACGTGATTGATTTACCTGTTTACATGTCCATTTCTTCAACCTTCAATGTGGGGGCCATGAGTATTATCCCTCAGATTGTAGAACACTAGCACAAGAGTACATGTTACACAGGATCGCCGCAAGTCGGGGATGCTGAAAAGGTAAAATCAACCTATACGCGAACAATAACTATATATATGAACAGTCCTGTACGTACAACTCATACGTACAGTATCCAGCAGTCCCTAGAATCCCACCTTGGACCCCCTTTGGATTCCATACTCCTTGCATTCCTTTTGTTCCTTCTTTCCCTAAAATTGTCCAAAGTGTGTTTCCCTTTTTCTTAGGATTCCCTTTTATGTCATTATATTAATAAGTTGTTATCTTTTATGTCCCCTAAGATACCCAAAGTGTGTTTCCTCTTTAGTAAATGGGTTATATAAGAGCAAGCTTGTAAGTGTTTCAAAACCTCTCATCTTCAAATATAAACTGAGTTTTCTTCTCTTTTAAGTGTATGCTGTGTGTGGATTCAAGAATTTCATGTTTTTCGCTACGTTAAGTATTATCTCTTCTTAGGGTGTTTTAATCTCATTACCAAGATGTCGAGTCATAATCTTAGCTGCTTTTCATGATAGCACATGTCATATTATTTATTTATGGTTTTATTTGACTTTACCCCTTGAGATAATGCATAAGGTACAAGCGAGTCAATGCATAAGTTACAAGTGTGATGATATGCATGCGGGGGGTTAAGTCTAAATTTTTGAAAAGCGGGGGGTTATGTCTAATTACGGCGTTATCACAGGGGCGAAGTAGGAAAAAACCTTTATTTGTTTGTTAACAAGTTAAAAAAAACGTAATAAAGCGTCATTTGTTGTTTTCCTCTCTAAATTTGAGATCAAATTCATCTAAATGAATGATAAGCTAAAATATACGGTTCAGTTGGGAAGGAGAGATGTTAATAAGATATTTTTGAAATCAAGCCCTTCTTAAGAGCATTATGTTTGAGAAAGGATTCTATTAGGGCTCTTAATTTTGAGATGGGTGTTATTTACCTTCTCTTTGTTGTGTATGACCTCGCCCATCACCCACCCTGCATAGATATTTATTATTTGCTAATGTGACTACGTCTTTGGAACCACATCAATTGGCTAGAGTATAAAAGGAATACTTATAAGCTCTCCCCTTCGTTAAATCTTTAACTATAGCCAATTGTCATTATTTGGTAAAATATATTGATCCAACAAATTTCAGTTAGTCTTCACATAAAAGTCACCATACAAAAGTAGTCAAAAAATTCCAAGTTAATTCGTTTGAGCGAATTTTAACTTTGTTAAAATGGATCAATGTTGGTTCTACCTCAACATTTTACAAGTTTGTTGTTTGATATAATGGCTAGTCAATGACATGTGTTTGGATTATAATATATTTGCACGGAAGTTGAACGGAAGAGCTGTTTGGATTATGATGTATTGATCTAGGTGCGTTTGTAATGATGCCCCTTAGCCCTAAGGAGTCCCACTCTACGTCATTACATATGGTTGTGCAATCCATGTACACTATGTGATCACAGTTGTAATTCATATATGAGAGGGTGGGGGTGGGGGGAGAGGAGAACGCAGTGCTGAAGGGGGGGCTCTAGAGGGGGGAATTTTGGTTAGATTTATAGAGAGAACGAAGTAGTTAGGTTTTTCTTAATGATATATATATGCACAGAAGTTGCACAGAGTAGGTGTTTGAATTATGATATATGTAGACCGAGTTTTAGGGCTGATGATATTATGAATTGATCTATGCAGGCTTTGGATTGAGGCCCTTCTTGCTGAACCCAAGAAAAAGAAAAATGTATAACAATCTTTTTGTTTATGTATTTTATCACAAACTTTTTGTTCAGAACTCCTTAAAGCATGCACTTTAAGTAGTCTTAGTATGATACATAAACAAATCAAAGGGAATTTTCATATTCATATAAATATTCTCCCCATACTCATTTCATAAAGTACCGACCTAGATCAGATTTCCTTTAAAAAACATTTGAATGATAAATCTTTTTTTTCGCTTATTTATTATTTAATATTCACTCCTAAAGCTGATGTTATATACAAGAATAGGACCATTGTTTATTGGGCATTTGATAAAAAGTCCACGATTGTTTCATATATTAATTTTAGTCCAATATTTTAAAATAATAATTTCAGTCCCTATATTGATATAGAGTGACAGTAGTGGGATAATTAAAAAGCTGACATGGCACTGTTACATCAACACTGTTCGTCACGTCAGCACCAATGAGGATGTAATAGTGCTACATCAGTATTTTCACGTTCGTCGCGTCATTTGTCTAATCATGTTGATGTCAGCCTTAAGGTAGGCCCATATTGCCATTTAGGATGCCATGTCGGTTATGTCCAAAATATATTATATTCTAGACGCATATTGTGACAGTAATTTGATTAACCAGAGTTTTGCTTGCAAATAATTTAATTTCCATAGTATTTGACCAATCAAGTTATATAAACTTTTAACTATTTGTCGAAACTTTTGTGTGCATAGTGAACTGTGATCTCAAGGAGTGTTGCATAATGAAAACAAGTCGAGTTTGTATTTTATTTTATAATCTGAAGCATTTAACATTGGTATATAGTTGTTTCTCAAAATTTTATCTAGATCTTCCACTCAGACTTTGTATATTTTTCTATACGATATTCGGATATGATAGATTTCGTGGATCTCACAAATGATGAGTCTGTTGAGGAATGGGAGGCCCATGATCAGCTAAGAGATGTGCACGGGCAGATTGAAGCTAATGATGAACAATCAAGGTAAAAATCAATCATATAATTATAATGCATCTTTCCCTGGTTTAATAAATATTTCGAGTACTGATCCCGAGTATAAAAAATGAATTGAACGTATTTTAATTTGTATTCTAATTCCACTTAGTTGATTTATGATGCTTAACCTTTTTGCATATTAAATGCACGCAGAGCAACATAGTGGCACTCACTTATTACATATGTACTAAATGTAGGCTTTCATAATTTTTCGATCCGTTGACTCTCATATTTTTGTTTGGTGATTTTTCTGTTTTTGTTGACATTGATTTTGATTTTAGCACCTTTTATTTTAATTGTAAAATTGTTTTATTCATATGCGTAATGATAATTTAGTACGATATGCAGGGGCTTTGACACGAAGTTGCATCGTGCTTTATTCGTGTCAAAGTTATGGCTCGTGTCAATCCTCCCCTTCCTTTTTCTTTTACTCGTGTTATTTGCGACCTGTATAGCTGGGTGTCAAAAATATGAATCGGGTTAGTAGTATATGTTTTAAATTAGTTTTTGTGGCGTAGGTAAAAAACCCATGTCGTGTCGTGGTTAAACAAGTCTTTTTGTGAGTGCATATCGAACTAGGACATCACCGATTGCCAACTCTATACATACAATGAATAACGTGCATTTTTTCTTCCCCAAACAAACACTTATGAATTGATCTCCCACCCCCTTGCGAAAATGTATATTGAATCTCAATCTTTTTTAACAGAGTGGGCAACTTATACGCATGTATAAACTGAATGTGGAGATGTTCATTCAAGTGTTTACACGAATAAGAATGTCCACGTCCACATGCATTTGATTTCATTTTTGATAAAATTTAGGAATGTTGAACGGCCGTGACAACCACATGTAGCATTGCGTAAATCGGTCGGGCCTTCTCAAGGGGACCGTCATACTTGGGCTTGTAAAAGACGACAACAACCGTTGATGAGAGCCATAAATCCCGGGGAGACGCAAGATCCGAGAAGTCAAACAAAGTGTCGAGTCAACAAAGACGAAGCAAGAAACCGGAGTATTAGGAGATCAAAATTATCCCATAAGCCAATGTATTACAAGTTGAAAGAAGACTATTTTTATTATTAGTTTTTATTACAAGCTGTAGAAAGACAATTCATTATCACTAATGACTTGTAAGTTCCATAAGTGGGTTGCTTTTCTATTTAGTATTAGATTCATTTTTATTTTCATAGCTCACAAATAGTCCAATAGTGGCTATTTTTATTTGCACTTAACTCCCTGAACTTTCCAAACGACTTCGAGTAATTCCCTGTTGTTAAGACTATTAATTTTTGGATGAAAAAGTGGGTCATGGACATGACACATGATACCAAATGAAAATAATTTAGTCTATTTCAAAATAAATAAGTATTATAAATTTATTATATTACACAAACTACTAAAAGCAATAAAAATTTGAAAAATAATAAAAAAATATGAAAATGACAAATAACGGTATAAAACACTTGGGAATAAAAAAAATTATTTAAAAATTGTAAAAATTAAAGAAAAATAATTTCAAAAAATTGGGAAATGAGAAGAAAAAAATCTGGAAAATAATTCAGTCAGAAATTTTAATTAAAAAAAAAATAATGGTTCTCCCCCCCTCCCCCTCCCCCCCCAAAAAAAAAGTTATTTTCCATAAAAAAAGATTTCCAACAGCATAAAAGATAATTTCCAGCCAAAATAAAATAAAAAAGCTGATTTCCATTAAAAAAATTCAATGTCCAGAACACATAAAACTGCTTTTAACTAAATAAAATGATTTTCAGCAAAAAAAATATTTTCCACACAAGCATATGATTTCCAACAACAAAAAACGATAATTTCCAATATAAAAAGTTGATTTTCTTTAAAAGAATTTAATGTCCAGAAAAATAAAGCTGTTTTTGACCAAATTAAATGATTTTCAGCACACAAAATTATTTCCCACCCAAACAAATGATTTCCAACAACAAAAAAGATAATTTCCAGCAAAAGCATTGATTTTCGTTAAAAGAAATTTATGTCCAGAAAAATAACACTGTTTTGACCAAATAAAATGATTTTGAACACAAAATTATTTTTCACTCAAAAAAATAATTTCCTACAACAAAAAAAAATTCCCAACAAAAAAAGATGATTAAAAAAATTGATTTCAATTAACGAAAACCTAGATCTAATCAATAAAATGTAGATCTAAAATAAAACCTAGACCTAACAAAATAAACCCAAATCAAATAAAATTGAACGCTAGATTTAACCAATATCCAACCAAAAATCAAAATTCACTCAAATCAATTCTTCTCCTATTCACTGTATGTGTTTTCGTGTGTGTTTGAAAGAGAGAAGGGAGAGGAGGGCAAAGATGAAGAGAGCTGTGAGGGTTTGGGAAAAAAGTTTGATGTCTCTGAGAGATGTCTTGGATTGTAGTTGGTCAATACAGCGGACGCGAACCCACATCATTTATGGAAATGGATCCGCGCCAGCGGTATTGATCAACCACAATCCAAGACATCAGAGACATCAAACTTTTTTTCGAGGGGGTTCGTGTGTGTGTATTTGGGTGTGGGGGAGAGAGAAAAGATAAAGAGAAGAGAAAGAGGGGTGGGGTCAGCCATGGCAGTAGCCATTTGTTGTTGGGTCTTAAATGTGTGGAAGTAAGAGTGAGGGAGAAAGAAAGGTAAAATAGGTGTGAGAATTATAAAAAGGATTATTTTGAGGTTTCTTCCGCTTTTTTGATCAGTTTTGCAATAGATTTTTATTTTTTTAAAAATTTGCAATACACCCCCATGCAGTCAACTATCTATCCAAACTGTTAGTACTATTTACATTTGTGTTTTTCTTCCACGTTATTGACTAGTTTTGCGAAAGAACCCCATTTAATAAAAATCATTATAACCCCGAATTGTTAACACTCCATTTTTTTAATTTTTATATAAATAAACTTCATCGGTGTATATTTTAAAAATACAAATTTTTTCAAAAAAACTGAAAAAGTCAAAATAAGAAATTTGGAATAAAATTAAAACAGGAAAGTTTCAAATCGACATCTATTAAAAGTCGTAATAGTATAAATTCATCTACTTTAAATATGTCAAAATACAATCGGGATATTTCTAGGAAAATCCTAATTGGGCATATTTTAAAGAGATCAAAATAGTATAATTTTAAAAAAATTCAGAAAATATCGAAAAAGTTGAAATTAATTCCAATTCCAAAATTTTTGGAATTTTTAAATTTCAAAAACACTAATTGTTAACACTCCAATTTTCTTATTTTTATATAAAGAAACTACATCATCATATATTTAAAAACTTTTGAAATTTTTTCATATAAATTGAAAAAATCCAAAAAATAAGAAATTTTGGTATAAAAGAAAAGGGGAAAATTTCTAACCGCCATCTATTAAAAAGTCGGAATAGTATAAATTCAAACAGGTAAAACATGTCAAACTACAATTGGAATATTTGGAAAAAATCTAATTGGGCATATTTTAAAAATATCAAAATAGTATAATTTTAGAGCAATATGATCTTTGATTGATACCCCCATTCTCAAAATTTTCTAATATAATTCCAAATTCAGATTTGTGAAAGAAAATTTTAGTACAACAGTCCCAAGACCATTTTGTCCAACATCTTCAGTATAAAAATCACGACTTCTCATATGATAAGGAAACAAGCTTACGATTTAGAAATAAATTGTATGTACCTGATAATTTATCACTTCGAGAAGAAATATTGTAAGAAGCCCATCCTTCTGAATTTATGATTCACCCTGGAAGCTCCAAGATGTACCACGCCTTAAAGAAGCAATATTTGTGGCCACAATGTCCATTTTTTTTAAAATTGACATTTTGTTAATTTAAAGGACAATGTGATTTCGATTGATGAATTTAGACTATTTGAACTTTTTTGTACTATTTGTTATTTGTTAAGCAGGATGGTTGGTCGTATAAACAAAGGAGATTATGACCATATTTTGTAAAATTAAATTTTGTTTTGTTGGCAAAAGAAATCTTTGCCTTCTTGCAATTACGTACTTTGAAAATTTTCGTCATTTCGTGATTATCAGCTTGCCTTCTGTCATGGGCATATCCTAGTGTTGTGTGTGTGTGTGTGTGTGTATACATATACAATATTGCTCTTGTGCGGACTGTCCTACATTTTAACAGTGCGGATTGAACATGTGTCAAATGGCGGCGAGCCCATAAATTATTGACTAAATTATAGTCTCTCTCTCTCTCTCTCTCTCTCTCTCTCTTGGGCTCACCGTCAGTTGACATATGTTTAGTTTGGACTGTTAAAATGTGGGATAGTTCGCACAAGAGCAGTATCGTGTGTATATTTGTGTGTATATATATATATATATATATATATATATATATATATATATATATATATATATATATATATATATAGACACACACACACACTAGGGTGTACCCGTGCCGATGGCACGACGATAAATTTGCTTTCGTGATATTTTGTCCCCGTGCCGATGGCACGACGATAAATTTGTTCCCGTGATATTTTCTATTTTAAAAATTACATTCTCAAAGTACATAAAAATTATCCATCAAATAAGGTTTTAAAATTATACATTCTCAAAGTAACCCGAGTTGGTTCAACTGCAGAATATTAGGATTGTTTTGCACGCCTTTACAAACAATACTAACAAAGTATTAAATCCTCGATTTAATTTTTTTTATTTATATTTCAAGTTACTTTTGAAATCATCTTTAATTAGAGCATTATGCGTTGTATGAATTTTTCCACATATGTAGTCATACTCTCATTTTTACACTACATATCGAATACTTGTATTAGTTCTTATTCTTACATGTATAATTGGGTGACATGCAGTTTCTTTTCTTGTTCATATATAAATGTGGTATTTTGAAGTGTGGCCAAAATAAAATTTGCCACAACTACTTTTGACCGGTAATCACCATGATTCTATCAATACTTCACAGTAACATTATTATTCTAAATAAAATATAATGAAAAAGTAAAAACATGATTGAAATCTTGGACTTTATGTGGATAATAGATACACCATTAGGCAGTACGCTCATGCCTTGAACAATGTGTTGGGTACAAAGTACACATTAGATTGACATATTTTTTTTAACTCGCCATCTATTCTCATCCAGATCATTAACTTTCAAGAACTTAATATTTCAAAATTATATTAAAAGCAATCCCAAATATGATGTAATATCCAAAATCTTGAATTAAACGTGTATTAAAAAATGTGTATAAATTTTTTTCTCCCGAATGTTCTGTTATGAAATTTCAATAATGTCTATAAAATTTTATGCGTGTAAAAACATTACAAGTGGTGTTAATGAAAAACATGCATCGTGCTAACAATGCGCTAGCTTTTCGCGCTTATATCATGGCAGTCGGGAATTAATAACAATATATGATAAAAGTCCTCGAGAATATTGCAATACCCCAATGGTATTGCAATATTTTTTATCTTAAATTATTTCACAGGAAATTAAAATGTGTACTGCAATACCCCATTGGAGTCTGACGGACTCTCTAGTGTTCTCCATCTAATGTACCATATCAGAAATTTAATTTTATATGATATGGAATTTTAATTTTCAACTAAACGAAATCTAATTTTTTGACCAAACATTAACATGGTGCAATTCAAAATAATCCTAAACTTACAAATGAGTTCAATCTCAGTTTAAAAATCTCAGACTGTACATTTAAACAACTAAAATGTTAAAGACAATATCAACCCTTCATTTATACCTTGTGATTGATGTTAATGGACACAAAACTAATCTCCATTCAAAAATCTGAATTGAACCTGCAAATAATTTCATTTTACCCCTTTACAGCTGTTCAACTATAGTTTCTTAGTCATTTTTTTATGAAGCTTGATTTTACATCAAATCTAGAGGTAAAAATAGCAACAAAATAAAAATAAAAATAGAATGGATGAATGACAATCTTATAAAACATGTAAACATTAACAAAGCCAATGGCATACCAAATATTGATAAAAAAAATATTCTCAAATTTAGGCAATATAGCTGAAGCGTAAAACGAAAATAAATTATGTCCATCATTTACACGCCTTTAACATGTTTGGCCAACATTTTTTCGTAGAATTTTATGCCCAAACATTTGCCCCAAATGTCATACAAACGTTCATATCTGCAAAAAAAATGTAGAAACAACATAAATCAAGGGTTTAAGCAAGTATAACAATATATTATTTAAAACACATTGGGATTTGAATCTGAAATAAAACATAAAAAGAAATATGTTAAATACAACTCACGGCACAAATATGCAGCTGCTTTTTCTTGAGCCATGGTGACTGCCGCCAACATTTGCCCAAATATGCAGAAATATGGTCTGAATCTAAAAGAAAAAAGAAAAAGAAAAATAATAATACCATGGTGACTGCAGCCATTGACCACCAGTGGGTGGTCCGACAGCGAAATGGTAAACCGATGGTAACCCTTGGGCTAATTTTTCTTCCTTTTTTCTTGAAGGAACAACTATAGTTACATATGAACAAAATTCCCATTTGGAAAAATAAAGAAACCCAAAGCAGTCGCTCGTCCCCGCACCTGATCATTTGGTTGCATGCACCACACCAAATATTACAGTTCCTTTTAAAACAAATGAAAAAAAAATACAACCAAGGGTCTTACCCTATAATGATAATGATGCATAGCAGGTTCAAGGGTCTTACCGAAAATACAACCAACAGACCACATATCAACCGCAGTAACAATCTGTGTATAAAAACCAGAGACGTTTTTATAATGTCGAAACCTATAATGATAACAACCGCAGTAACAACCAGAAACGTTTTCCAAGAATACAAAACACTCAACATTTAGTGCCCTATTTGCCAAGAATACAAATACCAAGAGTTATAGCGGTCAACCGAGAGTGGGTTTTCATTGTTTGAAGAGAGAATGAAAATGCTTAAGATTGAGTCTAGGGATGGATTTTCATGGATATTGAGTTTTGAGAGAGAAAGAGGAATGAGTGTTTGCTTATGTTACTTTCGGCGGTATCATAAATTATTGGGACATATGATCTGAAAAAAGGTACAATATAATACATGTGGGAGGGATTTCTTTATGTGTTAGTGAGAGAAACCCATTTTCATAATGGATCATTGTGAGCCGTTAGATAAAAAATTAAAACTTTAGGTTTTAAGTCATTGTATTCTAAGCCATTGGATTCAAATCCTTCCCATTTAATCTCAACAATCAGATAAAGATCAAACCCTTCAAGATATAATCTCAACCGTTAGTTGGAGCAGACCAAAAAACCATACCCTTTATTATATATATATATATATATATATATATATATATATATATATATATATATAAATGAACTTGTTTGTCAAAGTTAACAACTAATGTAAATCGGAGTACAAAAATTAATATTAAAATATACAATTTTCTTCCATATTGATTTTATCAACACAATAATAACATTATAAAAAACGTATTAATAGTTGGAAAGGTCTTAATATTCGTATGAATAGTTGGTAATTATAATAAATATGGATTTTGAATAAATATGTAATTACTGTGTTAAAATAGCTTTTGAGAGGGTGGCCTAATAGTCCCAAAATATGGTTTATCCACCAGAAATACTTTTTAGGATGGTATTTGGGACGGTTAGGGAGTCTTTTTTATAGGGGTTATAAATATATTTTGTGACTCCATAACCTTCTCAAAAGAGTTTTTTGAGACGGGAACAATTCTGTATCAAAAGCTCATCATTTTATATGAACCTTTTGAGACGGCAAGAGATTTGTCCCAAAAGAGTACTTTTGAGACGGGTATTGATCTGTCTCAAAAGGTTACTATTTTACAAGATCTTTTTGAGACAGCAAGATAACCGTCTTTAATATCTTTTTGGGACAATTTTAACCATCCCAAAAGAGGTGAAATGATCTTAAAATTTTTGCACCAATATATTAGGAAAAATAAAATTTATTGCTAAAGTTTCATATAAAATTGAATTATATTTGAGACAATTTATTAAAACGTCGCTGTATAATAAAAAAATATAATACATAAGATGATTTTCGACCAGCACAACGAATCATTTTCATTCAACAATAATTAGAGTTCTTACAAGCATATCTAAATATTATTCAAAACAAAAATTATAACACTAAGTTAGAATATCGGACTTTAACAACAAAAATACATTAATTTCTTATACTCCAAAACACAAAATGCTTTTATCAAAGTAATCCCCCAATCTTAAACCATATCACCTCTAAAATCACTGAATATTATTGCATGTTCTTAAAAAATTTCCACCTGCAAAAATAAAAAAATAGTGTTAATTATGTCAAAATTAATATCCCACTCATCAACAATATAATGTGCAATAAATCAATATAATATATTCTCATTACAAACAATATAAAATCTAACAACTATTTTTTTTAAATTCAGCAAAGTCTCCTTTATTTATTCGTGAAAATCACAAGTAGCCAACCTGTTTTAAACATTTAAATTGATTCTAAGAATAATATACAACAATCAACTGAAAATTCTCCATATGAAGAAACTCAGAGGGAATATCTTCTCAAGGCTATAAAGTGTAAGGGCCATTCGACCCAAATAACTGCCCAGAAGTCAGCGACAATTCAAGTTGAGAATATTTATATAAATTGATTTCGACAGCCTGAAAATCACATACAATTCACATCCTTTCAAATGTGAAAGGGTTTTCTCCGGATTATTTAATTAATGGACAAGTTTCGAGTTAACAACCATAATCCTATGACATAGTTCGGCTTATCAAAGTCCCATTTAATAGAGTAAATACCCCAAGGGAAAACTAGAGGTTAATACTTCATACACTTCAAAGTCTTGTGGTCTTTAAAGAGTTTCAGTCTTTTTGCAAACAAATAACTTCGCCACACCTTCAGTGCAAACACTACAACAACCTGAATACCCCGTAATTTTGAGTGCTTTATTTATGAATATTGTATAAGATTTTGATAATATTATTATTTTATTAATCGGGATATTGATATTATATTTATTTTTATTTGAAATGAATCGATTATTTAAATTCAAATTTAATTAGGTTTTTAACATTTTGTGATGATTTAAATATGTAAAGTTGATAATTTTGAATTAAAGAGCAATATAGTAATATGTGTTAGCTTAGGCTCCAAGCTAGGGTTTAAGAGAGGGGATATGTATATAAGGAATATTATGGGTGATTATAAGGAAAGGGAGATGAAAAAGAGTGGCCAAAAATGAAATCCAAAGAGGCAAAAAAGAGTAATGAGAAGTGCAAATTTGGAGTGGTTAGATCTTCTTTTTGAGTGCTTTCAGGTGAGATTTGAGAAAACCCAAAGCATATACCTGACTCAATTTTTTGCGTAGAATCCAAATTTGAAGTTGGATTGGTAATTTGGATAATGCATGGATCTGAATTTTCTGGATTTTCAAAATAGGTCTAGAGTGGTGGATTTTGATTTTCTTGAGGTAGTTTCGTTCTCCCGTGGTTAATTTAGTTTTCTACATTCACTCTTGATTGTATATTTATATCCATGCTATGTGTCACATTTATATCTATTTTATGCTCGTATATCATATTCATTCTTTCACTCAATTTGTATGTGTTATTTTCATGCCGTGTAGTTTGGGTAACGATGCTAGTCGATTATACGAGCATGTTCGGTTATAAAAATGGGTAGAGAACATGTAAACTTGATCTATGGGAATTGAATATGAAATTTATTTTAATTAGGATAATGATATTGTAATGACTATTATTGGAGAATGCATAGGCACTCCTTAGCCAAACCACCTGCTGGACGGGGTGTGTTATCGGCTATAATTTTGTTTATTATCCAAAGATAGGGGTGTTCACGGGTCGGTCGGTTCGGTTTTGATCGGGTTTTTTGGGTCGAACCGACCATGTCGGTTTTTGGAGGAGAACCGAACCGAACCGAAAATGCTGAAAAATTGAACCGAACCGAACCGAATCGGGTCGGTTTTTGACAGGGCCGGTTCGGTTTGCCCGTCGATTTTTGACAGGGCCGGTTTTATACAGGGCCGGTTCGGTTTTTTCCTTTATTTTAATAAAAAATATATTTTTTTAATACCTAATATAAATATAAAATTAAAAAATATAATATAATATGTCAAGACTAATATAAATAAAATATAAAATTAAAAAGTATAAAAATTAAATCGGTTCGGTTCAAAATCGATTTTTTTATGCCAAAACCGAAAACCGAACCGACCCTGTCGGTTTTATACCTGATTAAACCGAACCGAACCGACCCTCAAAAAAACCAGGCCCGAAAATTTTTGGTTCGGCTCAGTTTTGTCGGTTTGTCGGTTTGTCGGTTTGTCGGTTTGGTCGGTTTTTTTGCACACCCCTATCCAAAGACTAGGTTATGAACCCTGATTGGCGCGTATGTCAAGTTTTACTATGGCGGCGATGCCATGTTATGATGGATCATGTAACTTAGCTATGTTATTTATTTTGGGGGGCCATTGGATTATTCCAAGAATAATTAATAGGATAGTGGACGGTAGTCCATACCGTATAATGAGAAGTGCAGTGAGAATTTTGATATTGGTCCTTGGTTTTTGTAGTGCTATGGTGATATCATATGTGATGATTATTTATTGGGATGCTATCTTGGGTGTTCATATTGCATACACTCTTGTATATGATGCGCACACACACACACACTAGTATGTTTAGTTACACATGGAGTATTTATACGAGCTATGAGTTTTTCTCTCATTCCTCATAGTTGATGTGCTTCAGGTTTGTTGCGAGATGATATTTAAGGCATTGTTAGGATTGGGACCATAACTAGAGGCTTTGGATATTTATTTTGAAAATTTATTTGTATCATTTTGTTTATTGTAAATTATTTTGTAAAAGGACATGTTAGATTTAATAAAATTGAGAAAATTTATTCAGTCGACTTATTATTTATGCTTTCACAAATTTATTCTCAATCTAAATGGTATTGTTTTATTAAAAATTCTTTCATTTATCAATATTTTTCAGTAGCACCTCTCGGGGTGTTACACAGTTAACTCAAGATCATGAGTCGGATACCTCCTCTCATGCGATTTCAATTCAAGAACCATAAAGTGTCACTGATCCACCCAAAGCAGTCAACTCCAATAGGTATTTCTTATCTAGAAGGAATCAAACTAGCCTCTATAACTAACTGTCTAAAAATAAAGGAATGGAAAGCACCCAAAACATCCAAAATAAAAATTTGAGAAGCAAATAAACTAGCCATACTTTGGACATTGAACTCACCCGGAAGAACAAAAATAGCACGTATTGGAGCATTCTGAGTCGGTTCACGTTGCTGATTATGCAATGATGTGCAAACATTTGATTTGTGACCCTTTCTACCACAATTGAAACAACGAATAAGCCCTCTACAGAGCGTCTAACTAAAGCACTGATGCTGCCCCTGATTACCTGGTTGACCCTAATGTCCCCACTATTATGACAACTTAAATGGCGATGATTGCCCTGTCCCTTCTCCTATTTTGGAACAGTAGCGTATTAAAATAAGAATAGGACATAAAAGAATAATAAGAAAAAAAATAGGAGAGCAAGACGAAAGCTTAAATTGAAATATGAATAAATTGGAGTTTTAACTAACAAAACTTGTAATTATAATGGATAAAGTTGCACTGATTCAGATTATAAAGGATCTTGTGATGGTCGCTCCACTATGGGCTTCTGTACTTTTTGTGGGAGTTATATCATCTCCTGGAAGAGTAAAAAATTAGAATGTGAGAACAATAACTAGATTACTTTTCTTAATGAATCTAAACTTTTTTAACCCCAAAAAAGATATGAGACCAATAATTCGAATGTGAGACCAGGAATTCGAATACTACCACATCAATACTGATGATGCGGTCTTTCCACGACAACATTTTTTAGTAGGGATGATATAAATATTGATGTGACACTGGTAAGTTATCAATTGTGTTGATATATCATTGCCAAATCAAATTTTTAGGTGCACTCAACTAGTGTAACTATCTATGATTTAAAAATGTTATGGGACAAAATAATTATTTTGAAAAATGTTGGAAAAACTTAGTTTTAGAGAATTTATGGCTTAAAAAGTGTCAATGGTACATAAAGAAATTACACTCAAAACAATAATTGTAATCTTCAAAATATTAATGAGATGAATAATTTCTCTAAATGGGGTATTACTTTATATATAGGTGTAAAGGAAGGATCTAGAAATGGCTCATTACTTGTTCTCTAAGAAGTGCTAGCATCCATGTGACATCATAGGTGACATCACCAATTGTCCCCATCCTGACATCACATGGACTAAGACTGATTTATTATAATACCTATTCTAAGCCCGAATAATTCTTCCAACCACCATAAACTCAACAAAAAGGAAAAATTACATAAATGTACAAAATGACAAAAATGCTCTCACGGATCACTTCACTGTCCCCTTTATAAAAAAGTTCGCCATCTAACTCAAAGGGGTATGCCATCGATGTTTTTATCCATGAGAATGATGTGTGAAATCAAGTCCTCATGCAGTTCCAATAAGGACAAATTTCCAATCGAGTCAATATGCTTGTAATTGGCTCAATTTCGAACAAAACGTTTGAGTCATAGGATAGACTTTGAGTTGTTAATCTCATAAGCCTATGGCGATGTTTGATGAAGACGTAGCGACCAAGATTCAAAGATTGTATATTTCATGCCATGTCTACCGTGCCAAGTTTATCTTCACGCTTACTTAGGGTCTCACTGGTATGAATGCATATAATTATGAGTCCTTCGAATTTTTATTAAGGGTGTTATGTTTTATTTTAAAAACGTTTGGAACAATTTTTTTAATATTCTCTAAGAAGATATTTTTTTTGACTTCATTTTCGTTAGAACAAAATATAAAGTCATTAGAACGAAATGGACATTTCGTTCGAATGAAATTATAAGTTAGTAGAATGAATTCGAATTTTCATTCAAAGTAGGGTTCAAACGAACATCAAACGATGCCACATTGTTAGAAGTCCTTTGAAGCTCATTTGAAGCTAGTTCAAACGAGAAAGAAATCTTGTTTGATAAAAAAAAAATTCGTTCAAACGAGATATGATTCTCATTCAAATGAGAATAGTTTTCATTCGAACGAATTCACTGCCTCAAAATTTGTATTTTTTTATTTAAGGCATTTCAGACTTTAAATTTTTAACAACTCATTTTGCGAAAACGATTATGCACCTATTTATAAGAGATCCAAATCCCAAAGTTTCACCTTATTTGTCAATTGATACCATTCTCAGCATCAAACCATATAAACATATATTAATGAATCCAAAATTGAGCATAACTTAATATCCAAGGTGATAAAAAATCCAACCAAGCACTAACTGTGTAAGAAGTTTAACATAACAATAAATATCTTAACGAGAATAAAGCAAATAAGTCCTAGGATTATGCCCATACAAAAATACCAAGTAAACTACATAAACTGAAACAGAGTAGCGCCTAAACTAAAATAAATAAGTCTGGAAAATATGATGAGCGAAAATGAGACTGCAAGGTTGATCTGTAAACAGTCCTGCTATCCTTGTGTAGGAGCTCTTGGGGGGAGAAAACATTTAAATTTGGATCAGCACCCTAGAGTTGAAAGAATTAACTTATTTAATGTAAGTTTAACAAATATGGTCGATTCAAAGTAAATATCACCCATCGTCTCTCACATATGATTAACATCTCACCCCTCATCTAAAAGTGATATTACCCATATCCAAACAAGTCCGGAGATAATACATGACAAATGTGCCACTTTAATATCAAATGCATTAGGAAGAATCAACATGCTAAGACGTAACAGTCTACATTTATATTATCAATACACAAAGTGTCCCAATCTCATATATCTTGTTAAGGTGACATAAACATCTATTATGTACAACATAGTATGGTTTGTAATTTATTGTCTACGTTCTTAAACAAATTAATAAATCTTATTTAATTTGGGTAATTATATATATGTCCTTTCATATATACGAAACTCAAAGGCATATACCAGCGGTGTCTCATTCGTGCTCTATCGGTAGGTCCGTAGGAATCCTCTATCCAACCAGACATCACAAAACACACACAAGTGGGGCAGTCCTTATGCATTACATCAGTTCACGGCCCATACCCAGCGGTGACAAATGATCCCAGAATATACACATACCTCTCGTAAGTGGAGCTGCTACGTAGTACCTATAATAATGACCTACACAACATCTATCCCACCTGTGCTGGCATGTGCTATGATCCTGAACGCGCGTGACCCCAAACCGATAGGACCGTCCACGAACATAGGAATGCCTACACAATTACATATAAGTACATAGTATCCACTATAATATGTGTAGGTAATTACTTTATAATTACCTAAAATATCTCATCTAATTAATAGTAAGTGTTTGCCCATTAATAATTAATCATTTAGTTAATTATTAATTGCTTCTTCTTTATAATTCTATTTAACCATCTAGTTAAATATAATTTCCCATGTAATATATGTTCCACAAGATTATTTTTAATAACATCATCATTAACCCAAACACTGTCCCACAAACTCGTACAGTTTTCTAAAAATACCTCGAATCCATCCTCGACCCCAACTCGTACTATTCTAGGGAATGAATTGATTCGACTCCTAGGCCGAAATAATTCGCCCAATCAAATTGATTCGCCTTCATGGCTGAATCGATTCAGACTTGGGCAGAAACCCAAATCTTCTGCTCTGGCCATCCCGGGGTGCGACGATCGATTATGGGGGAAGGAATGATCCCTCGAAACAGGAAAACTACATAGTGATCTTGTACCCATCCTTGGAAGGTTGCTTCAGTTGTCGTCGATGTGGGGTAAATGTAAAGAGATAGAGTCGCCAACCTATTTTGCACAAAATAGGCAAAAGAACATGTTGCCACTTTGAGAGAGTGGCATATAGGATTAACTGATGCATATGAAACTAATAGATCATAGGTCTAAGGTCTAGTTAGGTACTCATCCCGCCCTTTCGGTCTCTCATGGGCTAGTGTTAATATTTTCCTTTATATCCCTGTAAAATGTGCGTGCGTGTTCATATAATGGAGATTGGAATCGATCAACTCATACCATGGATAGGGTAGAGTGAGGTCATCCATAGGAATGTTCTCAAAATAAAAATATATATAGAAGATATGATTTGTGCGTTTATTGCGATATTAATCGTTATAAAGAAATGACAATATGTGTTGGATAAAACGCAAACAAGCATGATATATATATATATATATATATATATATATATATATATATATATATATATATATATATATATATATATATAATCGAGTCTCGAATTTTAATCCGAGATGCCTATGTATCCTATAAATGGATCAAAGTCCACGTAGTTCGAATGTAGCATAGGGGTGGGGTTTATCCCATAGATTCGAACGGAATTTTATTATGTGTATATGTGTAGAAAATGCATTTTTTTGGTTGTGGGAAAAGTGTGATGGACAATTTCGTTCGAAATTTACGGGTATAACCCTCTTTTATTTATTTTGTTTTTTTTTTATAAAAAATAAAGTATGTCCAATATAGTAATAAAAGGTGTAGATGTTAAAGTGTATGAACTAAAGTAAGAACTAGATTATGAATCTAATGTAATTTATGCCAAAAACATGGAATTTAAAGAGAGGGAGAAGGAATTAAACCTTCTTTAAAGCTTGATCTTTGATGTTGGATGAAATCCCCTGAATGTGGATGAAATTGATGTGATAGAAGGATATTTTACCAAATTAGGTTTGAAAAGGATGGGAATTTAGGCTTAAATGGAACTTCACATGTGGAACTTCGCTAATTTTGAGAGAATCTTGATGAGAACACTGATGCTGATGGATTTCTTGTGTTGGTGTTGATGATCTGGGAATGAGGTCATGGCCTCTATTTATAGGGCCAAGGTGGGTGGCGATCGACCTACCCCAGGGTGTGCCTATCGGTAGGTAAACCTTGACACTGTGCCGACTGGTAGGGATCATGACCTGCCAATTTCCAGTCTTGTGCAAACGTTTTTGGAAAAATGAATTTAGTGCACATACCGTTGATTTGAATAGTGAACAGAGCATACCATTAGAAAGGTACTTTAGAGACCTTAGAGAGTCCTTGGGACCGCTATTAGGTTCGGGAGTTGACTTTGGATCAAATGTGGCTTGAAAGCAGACGTTCGTTTATTGAACAGGAGATCGTCGGATAGAAACAAATCGTTCGTACACATGGTAAGTCAGAATTGTGCATGGAGTGGACCATTGGAAAGATTAGGAGATGTAATTCGACATTCCAAAGAGTTTTGCTCATTTTAGAAAGTTGACTTTGGTCAACCAGGGCTCGAAAGCGCCTGGCGACCTCTTAGAGTAAAACGAATATTTCGTACGTACCGTAGGTCAAAATTGTGCATGAGGAAGACCTTTGGAAAGGGTATTCAGTTCCCTTCAAATATTCATTTAGTATCGTTCGAGATGAAGAGTTGACTTTGATCAAACGGAGTCCGGGAGCTCCCGGTGGCCTCGAGATCCATTTATAGAAGAAAACTGATCGTTCGTCCGAAGGATTATGCTATTTTGAGCATGGGTGGTCCATTGGAAAGGGTAATCATTTCCCTTGAATTATTCAAAGATCTTTTAGTCTGACGGTGATGTTTGATTGGGGTCAATACAGGGCCCGAGAGCGCTTGATGGCCTCCAAATTAATTTTCGATAGTAAAATAGTTCCTTCATCCGAATGTTATGTCTATTCGTGCATGAGTTAGACCATTAGAAAGGGTATTCAAAGACCTTCAAAGATTCAAAGAGCTTTCTCCCTGACGATAGAGCTGATCGGAGTCAAAAGGGGCCCAAAGGATCTAATGGCCTCTAGATCGGTACTCTAAGTGTGACCTAGGATTTGTAGTGGAATGGGGAAGTGTTAGGTACCTAAGGGGAGACTTTGGGGGTCCTAGAATGTGGTGTCTATAGATCCCCTTGATGGGTGAGCTTGGAATAAGTTATAGCCGTCGAATATGCACCATATGATTGAGAGAGGTCAATTTTGTGGACATAAAGGGGTGAGGATGACCGATTCAGAGGTTCAAGGTTAATTTTACCCTAGAAGAGGTGACGATCGAGAGTCGAGGTCAATTATGACCTAAAAGAGGTGACAACCTAGGATCAAGGTCAATTCTGACCTAAAAAAGGTGACGACCCGGGGCTGAGGTTAATTATGACCTAAAAGAGGTGACGACCAAGGTCCGAGGTCAATTCTGACCTAAAAGAGGTGACGACTGAGGGACGAGGTCAATTCTAACCTAAAAGAGGTGCCGACCGAGGGCTAAGATAAATTTTGGCCTAAAAGAGGTGACGATCGTGGGCTGAGGTCAATTTTGACCTAAAAGAGGTGAACACCGAGGTTTGAGGTTAATTATGACCTAAAAGATGTGGCGATTGAGGTTTAAGATCAATTCTAACCTAAAAGAGGCGACGACCGAGGTTCAAGTTTAATTTTGACCTAAAAGATGTGATGATTGAGGGCCAAGGTAATTTCTGACCTAAAAGCGGTGACGATCGAGGGCCAGGGTCAATTCTGGCCTAAAAGAGGTGACGACTGAGGTTTGAGACCAATTCTGACCTAAAATATGGGACAACCGAGGTTCGAGGCAAATATGACCTAAAAGAGGTGATGATCTAGGTTCGAGATCAATTATGACTTCAAATACGTGACGACCGAGGTCCGAGGTCAATTCTGACCTAAAAGAGGTGACAATCGAGGGTTGAGGTCAATTCTAACATAACAGAGGTGACGACGGTGGGCCAAGGTCAATTCTTACCTAAAAGATTTTACGATCAAGGTCCGAGGCCAATTCGAACCTAAAAGAGGTGGCGACCGAGGGCCGAGATCAATTTTAACCTCAAAGATGTGATGACCGAGGGTCGAGGTAATTTCTGACCTAAAAGACGTGACGAACGAGGGCCGAGGTCAATTTGACCTAAAATAGGTGACAAACGAGGGCCGATGTCAGTTTTGACCTAAAAGAGGTTTATTTTTCCTTCAAAAAATTTGGGGACTCCGCTGGGGATGTGTAATCTTTCTCTGGGTATTTGGGAAATCATTTAGGTTCCACTGAGAAGAGGGAATGATCCGTGGATTTTTAGCTGGGGAATTTTTGGAATTTTGGAGCGTCCTCTGGAGATATTGCCGGGGATAATTTTTTTATAGAATTCCACTGGGGATGTAAATTTTTTTTTCTTGCTGAAAAAGATTCTCAAATGAATTTGGTAATTTTGGGTTTTTTTGGTATTATTTTGGACTTTTTGTACAAAATGTTAAAGGGGGTGCCGACCGACATAAATGGAGGGGTGCCAATTGGAAGTGGCATAGTCTTTTATGGTACCTCGAGCAGGTGAAGGATGAGTTACGATTGGTGGGTGGCAACGAGATGCCGATCGGTATGCCCCTTGGACTCCTATAAACAGGGAGTGGGTTCTCCTCATTTTTCACAGCTTCCTGACTTCCTCTCTTCTGCTATTATCATTTGCAGGTCGTTATAGCATCCAAAATAACTGATTTCTCAAGTAACAAAACCCACATGGCATGGCTTAATGCCGAAGATTGGGAAAGGTTGGAGTGGAGGGCTAGGGTGACCCTCACATTGGTAAGAAAGCGAGACCCTAGCCCTCCACTCCAACCCTACCCAATTATCTCCACTCATGTGACTCATTTGAGTTGGTAGTGGATGATCAGACTCTTTTGTGTGAGACTTTGCATCATCATTCTTCCAGGGTGGTGAACACTGGTGGGTATGTAGGTATTGAATGGCATTTGGTACTCCTCTCCTTTTTCCTCGATAAGATTTCCTTATTTTTTTTTGAATTTGACAATGGTGTTTCTTCATTTATTTGATAGTCTGATATCTCCATGTTGACTTTTCTTGCTTGCGGTACGACATGGCTATTGGATATTTGGGAGCACCTTGCTCCTGTGGTTCACTGGATGGTATTGTTTGGTGGCTTAGGGATGTTGGCATCTACTTTAGATGAGACGCCCCGCTCCACTACTGTTCTGTGTGGTTTAGGGGAGTGGTGGTGGGACACTACCCACACCTTCCATTTCAGCTTCGGGGAGATAACGGGGACTCCCATTGATGCGCAGTAGGTGTTGGGGCTGGACTGCGAGGGTGCCTAGTGTGAGGTGGATAGGACGTTGAGGGTGACGCCGGAGGTAGTGGCGATGGCTTTGGGTGATGTGGAGAGGGTGGTTTATAGGGATTCCCTCCGTTTGTCTTCATTGAGGGAGATTTTTCTGAGGATGAGCATCGATGAGAACGACGAGCAGCGTGTGCGTCAGATGGCCCGCTTATTTATCTTCTTGGTGTTAGGAGGTTTTCTGGTAGCAACGAGTGGCGACGTCGTCACTTATGGTTTTTGCCATTTTTGAGGATGTTTTCGAACATCTGTTTATATGATTAAAAGAGCCTGACTTTGGCGACCCTTTATTATTCTTTGGAGGCATTCATCCAGTGTTGCCGGTCGACTTTTACTGGGGCCATGTATCTTCTGGAGGAATTCTTTATTTTGTGCAATTTTCCTTTATGCGTTCGCATTTCCCTTTCATGCGATTACTTTTTATTTCTTGAGTGCTGAGCTCCGTCCTTTGCATACGTGGTTATATTAGTTGATTGGGTTAAACACCCAGTTGATTTCGTTGAAGGATGACTCCATTGGGGACTTATGCCGGATGTACCAATGGCGGAGGTCTAACCGGCAGTAAAAAAAGACTATTTCTCTTGAGAGGGTGCGTTAGGTCTTAAATGGCCTGACGAGTGAGCATGTGAGCCTTATTTTATCTTGAGACTGTCCTTTGCTTTAATGATATTGATCCTTAACTCCTGGTGTGGATTCTCAAGTGACCTTTTATCTTTGGGGGACAACCATTTAGCACACCGGCCTGACTGGGGGACATTCGCAGATAGGGCATCTGCTGGCGCATTAGTTCGGATATACCTAGTACCTTAGGGAGAGGGTAATCCAAAAGATCATGGAGGATGCGGTGGAGGTGCCGCCGACAAGTCCCCGTATGTTCATGACACGAGTGCGAGTGATGTCTGAGGATGCCCGGGTGGCTGCGATAATGGGGGAGCCATACTCTTTGTACACCGACATAGTGGTGATGTACGACTATATGGACTTCGTCTCGAGTTGGATGATGCCTCCTAGTATATATTATGTGATGTCTGTCCCTAGGGTAGGCTCGAGTTGGAAGGTGGGGTCCTCTCATAGAGCAGATGGTGCGACCACATCGACGGTGTTAACGATGATGTCAGGGGCTTCTTTTGTGCTACTGCACTCCCCTAATTACAATATTAAGCGAGATAATGGGGGATCGGTGCATTTACAACATCGTCCCCATGCAATGGACTTGAAGAAGTGGGGCCTGACGGAGGAAGTCCTTCGACCCGAGGTATACTTTATGTCCCTTTGTCTTTCGATTTCCCAATTTCTTTCTTTTTCCACATACTTGATTGATTTGATCTATTCCATTTTCCTTTGTAGCATATTAGTGTCTCCACCACTTGGCTAAAGGACATCAGGGATTGGATATCTTCGGTGACTACCCATATTCGTGAGTAGGTCCCAATCACTTCTTGCTTGGTGTTGTCTACCTGACTCGAGGATGAGTCAAGCTCTGGAAGTGGTGGAACATCGTCTCACCGCAGAGATGGGGGCTCTTAGAGAGGAAGAAAAGAGAGAGAGAAATAAATTTGGGTTCGGTCCGAGTCCTGTTGTTTTTCTGTTTTTGCTTTTCCTGCAAAATGTCAATGTGATTCAACAAAATATATGTAAATGAAATGGAGTTTTTTGTTATTTTCTTTGTTTTAGTGATTAATTCACATGCTCTTTTTACTTTGCTGCTAGGATCGTAAAATTAATTTGAGGGGCATTTTATATTAAAATGGGACGAGCCAATGCCTAAGTATAAAGGAATTTATATTTTCCTTAAGATAAAAATTATTTTTGCTTGTTTTTTTATTTTGACAAAAAAGGAAAAATGGAATTTTCCAAAATAGGGGGTGGCTGATCGGTATAACCCCTATCCTGCCTATCGTCATATAAGTCCAATCTAATCAACCCAAGGCTTTTATGGAACTTGTTTGGTACCTTTTAGGGTAAGTGTCCCTCCAATTTTTGTAGGTTTATTCCTCTTGGTTTGCTAATTTTTGTGTATAAATAGGGGTGTAAATGGGGATTTTTTCCTTACACCTTCATTTCCTTCATTCTTATTTGCTTATTATCTCCTTGTCTTGCAAAATGGATATCCATGGTAGTGTTGAGTTCACCAACTACCTTGAAGCCTTAAAGGCGATGTGTTCTTATAATGTTGATTATAAGGCTTTCCACATGTGCCGAGTTTCTTTGTGGCGTAACTGACCCATAGAATGGAACATGCTGATGGTGGCAATTGAGTTTTGGTATCCCAAGGATCATGTCTTTCTTTGGGTGGATGATATTTGTCCCACCTATGAGGAATTTTCTACCATGATGGGGATAAATCCTAGCGTTGTCGCAGCTTAGCCCAAGTTTTCTCGTTCTCCCAGGGAATTGCTGGATGGAATTCTTCACATCTCGCCTTCGGCGATTAGGCCGTTAGTTATGGACGAAATGATTTCCCTTCCGGCGGTGCTGTGGTCTGTGCTCTTGCAGGACGTGGGCGATACTGGATATGTCGGGATCGTCATCCTAGGCCTTGTTTCTAAAGTTATATTGGTAATTAGGGAAACGCTGGTAGAACCCCAACTGGCAGATGTCATTTCTTGGATGTCATACCATCGCATTCTGGTGGAGACTATAAATGGCTTAGTTGCCTGGCGGGAGGGTTCTGACTTTTTGAGAGGGATCCCCATGATGCTGTTTATGTGGTTATTTGAGAGATTTCGCATGGTTGTCCAACCTGAATATCCTTTACCGGCGATCCCAAAATTCTTCTCGCGTTATTTCATTAGCGTAGGCCTTGATATTGAGAGTAGGGATAACTAGTTAGTAGAGCACGACAATCTAGGCTTGTGTTGGTCTATGCATTATTGGGGGAGCCGCGACCCATTTTGGAGGTAAAAGAGTATCAATACGTCCAGTTGGTTGGCCTTAGGCAAACCTCTTTCTATTTTTCCTGGCAGATTCTGCTCTAATACAGTTAGGGGTAGAGCGCGCCACTATGGATGCTGGATTTCTTTTCTGTGGAGGACCTGACGGAGCGTATGTGCATGCGACTGGGCTCTTTGTGGTAGAATTATCGTCCGTTAACCCCTCCTTCCCAATCTGTTGGGCGAGTCTGGCATGTCTCGAGGGGACTACATGAAATGGCTGTGGAGAAGAGTGGCCGCCAAGATGCTGGGTTTAGAAACTGGGCAAAAGTGGTTTACCTTCTTTGATACTTTGGAGGGAGGTATTGTGTTATTCCCGAGGCTGGTCTGGGCTTATCACTTAATGGAGCATCAGCGACATTCCCTCTAGTCAGGGGAGGTTTTGACGACCCCAGGATGTGGGAGATAGAGGCAGTCCTTCTGTACTTGTGGGTAGAATTCATGAAGCTTGTGTATGGTATTTGGTTTTGTGATTGTTCAGGTTGTACTGTATGGTAATTTAGGAGTAGTGGGGGTTGGTTTTATTTTGTTTTTAGGAAGGTAGGCGTAGGATGGCGAGGGAGGTCATTTGATTCCTTACGCCGATGTAATTGTGCTGAAATTCTAATAATGAAATAAATAAGTTTTTGATCATATAGTTGTACCTCTTCATGAATTATATATTTGAATTATCTATACTAATCGCTAAGGCATACATAATCCTTTTGTTCACGTATATGCTAAAATGAAATTTCATTCTTTAGGGTAAGAAAAGAATAGTATTTTGGGAAAAAGAAGGGGGTCATGCTTATGTAAAGGGATAAGCTGCCTACGTACCTCTGAAGGTTTTCAAAATTTTCAAAATTCATTTTTTAAAATGTTTTTAGAGGATCAAGGCATGTAGTTCTGGGTAGGGTAAATGAAGATTTTTTTTTGGAATAGAGGGGAGATGAGAAGAGTTGTAGTGCATCGAGATTTCGAACTAGGGGTAGAATTTGTTAAGACGGTTCAGGTTGACTGGACACGCCATTTCTTCTCCACATTGGTCGGTGATCATAGTGGCGCCGCCTAACAGGATCTTCTTCACGATGTATGGACCGCTCCAATTGGGCTTGAATATCTTTTGGGGTTCCAAATAGGCTCTACTATTTCTTTGAGGGTAAGTCCCCTTCTCGGACACCATGGTACTTGAGTCTCTTGTTGAATGATCGCGTTATTCGATGATGGTACCTTTATATTTGATATAGAGCCTTCAGCCTCCTTTCTTCCAAGAGGGACAATTCGTCAAGGAGGCTTTGGTGTTAATATTCCTCGCTGATGTTGCTTTGAAGCATGATGCGCAGTAAAGATATTTCCAGCTTTATGGGTAGGACTTCTTCCATGTCGTAGACTAGAGCATAGGGGGTAGACCCAATAGAGGTTCAAACTGAAGTGTGGTAGCCCCAGAGGGCGTAAGGGATCCTATCGGCCCAATATTGATAACCCTCGATCATATTTCTAATGATAGATTTGAGATTCTTATTGGCTGCCTCAACAACTCCATTGGTTTGAGGTCTCGGTATGGAGAGGATTTATGTCTTCGAATCCTGTACTCATCAACCACCCCTGTAACGCCTGCCTCAAAATGTAACCCGTTGTCACATACCATCTCTTGTGGGACCTTATATCGGTAGATGATGTTCTTTTTTTATGAACTTGGCCACTTTTTTGGCATTCAAAATTGTGTATGACTTGTCTTCGACCCATTTAGTGAAGTAGTCAATAGCGAATAGGATGAACTCATGACCATTAGATGCTTTCGGTGTAACTTTCCCTTTAATATCAATGCCCCATGTAGAAAATGGCCAAGGAGAAGTTATGTTGTACCATTCCCACGGAGGTAAGTGTTGTACATAGGAAAACCACTGGCATTTGAGGCATCCTCGAACGTAGGATGTG
Source organism: Sambucus nigra (assembly GCA_949130495.1). NCBI lineage: Eukaryota > Viridiplantae > Streptophyta > Magnoliopsida > Dipsacales > Adoxaceae > Sambucus > Sambucus nigra. The sequence goes on along the minus strand of OX422217.1, from coordinate 631,974,032 downwards.
CAGTTTTGAACCATGGTAGTTCAGTAGTAACCCTGTCAGATGATGTTTTGGCAAGCATATGGTCGTTTATGTGGGGTCCGCACTCCTTATTGTGGATCTTCTGTATCATTTCTTCAATGTTAGCCCCTGCGATGCAGTATAAATGGGTTCCATCGCAGTTTATCTTAAACAGGACTTTATCACAGATAATGTATTAGGCAGCCAGTCTGCGGAGTGTTGCTCGGTCTTTCTTGTAAGATCCTTGGGGATACCTACTGTGGGTACCCGAAATTCAGAACTATGGGCCTGGACAAGTAGCTCAGTCCTGGCGGCCCAAAGTTCGGCCCCCTCATCTCTTATATTGATCCGGTCTCCCCCACGTTCCCCCAATTGGAAGTTATAGGGGAGATGGAAAATGTGGAGAAACCCATCACCTCCACTTACCTACATGTACATATATCTATTAAACCCTAGGTTCGGGGCAAAAGGACAAGTTGTATTCTCTGTAATTACTCTCCGGAGTATATGGAAATAATATCGACTGCACCACCGTGGACGTAGGCACATCTTTGCTGAACCATGTACATCCTTTGTTGTGTGATTGGCATCTTATATTCCTTGTTCTTCCTTGATAATAACTTCTCTCGTATTTATTTGTGTTGCATAATAATCGTCACCACAATTGGCGCCGTCTGTGGGAAGCGTTCATCTTTCCCTGAGAAGAGCCCAGGTCAAGAAAGAAGTTTAAGATGTCTGGTCACAGCAGCAACGCCCCTCAAGCATGAGATATTCAAGAGCCACCTGCTCCTCGCAGAATTAGGTCTGAAGTCCGACCTTCAGATCAGAGAGCTCGCCTGGAAAGACCAGCCTCAGAAGAAAGTCAGGGACCAGCGAGATCCACGCAGATATCCAGATTGATTGATGCGTACGAGTCAAGGCTTCACGAGCAGAGGGAGTCTTCTCACAGATACTAGGCTGAGAATGCTCGCTTGAAAAGAATACTGGAAAGACTGGAGAGGGAGCTTCGTCCTGATAACATGAGATGCCCATATCGCACTCCTAGCCCTCAGGCGAGAAAATCTCGCAGCCGAGGAAGGAGCCCTAGGAGAGAATCTCAAAAGGACGAAAAAGGCGAGTTAGACGACGACCTCCGCGAACAGCTGCGAATAGCTCGCCGCTACCAGAGCCCTGCTCGTAGCGACGAGAACATACGAAACATGGTCCGCAGGGAGATGGACCAGCATCCCGCTCACCACGAAACAAGATCAACCAGATAACTCGCGAGGCGAGCTCTCAAAACCCAGATGAAGTCACCCTTCACAAGGGAAATCGAAGAGGAGGAAGCTCCCAAGAAATTTGCCATCCCAAGGTTCAAGATTTACGACGGAAAAACTGATCCCATCAATCACGTCAGGCAATATCGATAGGCCATGACCCTCTAGAATCACCGAGATGCCCTGATGTGCCGTATTTTTCCCTCGAGCCTTCATGATGTAGCACAAAAGTGGTTCGAATGGCTCCCCCATCGGTCGATCAAGAATTTCAAATCCCTAGCTGAACTTTTTACGGCCCGATTCATTACCAGTAGCTCCCATCCCAAAAGGATGGATGCTCTGCTAACAATGAAGAAAATGCCTCAAGAGACCCTCTGAGATTACACGAAGAGGTACTGGGAGTTATTTAATGAGATCGAGGACTACGCGAAGGAAGTGGCAGTGGCCTCCTTTAAAATTGGTCTCCCTAGTTCTTCCCTCCTCTACCAGTCCCTGATGAAGAAGGAAGCTATGACTATTGACGACCTAATGGCCCAAATCGAGAAATACGCAAAGGTGGAAGATGTCACCCACCCTAATACAGGAGAAAATGGTCGAGCTAAGCTCACTACCAAGGGAGGTGAGAAAACTGAGAACCAGAAGAAAGGAGGAAAGAACGGAGGCAAAAATGGCTCCAAGAATGGAGGGAACCATGACGCGTCGAAAGTATTCTAGGCGGTCAACACCGTCTTCAAAGAACCAATTTACAAAATTCTCGCGAAGATCAAAGATGAGCCATTCATCAAGTGGCCCAGGAAAATAGGAGGAGATCCCTCGAAGAGGAACAATGCGTTAAGATGCGCTTTCCACAAAGAGGGAGGACATAAGACCGAGCACTGCAAGGCTCTTAAGTCTCACCTCGAGGTGTTGGCACAGTCTGGGCATTTGAACGACTTTGTGGAAAAGAGGGCAGAGAAAGTGGCTGCCAACAGAGAGGCGAGACCCGACAACGTGCTGGAGGATGATGCTGGACATGAGTTCACCATAATCCATGGAGTATCTGACGTCAAGCAGATACAAGGGAACTCAGCTCGAATGGAAATGAAAAAACTTACAGCGGTAATGCATGTTTTTCAAATAGATCCAGCAAAGTCACAGTCAGGAAAGCGTCGACGAGCAGAGGATGTCAACTATAACAAGCATATTGTTTTCACGGATGAAGATTTGGTGGGAGTAAGGACCCCACATCATGATGCACTGGTCATTACACTTCGGATAGCCAACTTTGATATCGATGAGCTGCTCGTCGATCAAGGAAGTTCATCCGAAGTAATGTACCTCGACCTATTCAGGAAATCGAAGTTGAGCGTCGCCGACCTAAAGGAAGCTACTGTTCCTTTGGTCGGCTTCGCTGGAAAAATGACTATGCCCCTGGGCAAGATAGTGCTGCCAGTTCATGCTAGGAACGTCTCCAAGATGATTGAGTTTTTGGTAGTTGACATCGAATCACCATAGAGGATGGCTTCATATGACGAAGGCGGTCTCCTAGACCTACCATTAGAAGCTCAAGTATGTAACCGAGCAAGGAGTAATGGAGATCCACGATGACCAAGCGATGGCGAGGAAGTGCTTCATAGCAGCCATCCGAACAAAGCCAGAGAAGAAGGCCGACAATCCAGCGAGAAAGTTGAAGAGGGTGCGATACCTTCCAAGTAGTAATTAAAGTATGGAATACCTGGAGTAGAGGAGACCAGGCTCCTCCCCTCCGAGCGTGTCGTCGAGAACCTGGTAGAAGTTATAGCTGAAGTTGGTGACAGTAGAAGAATCTTCTTGATTTGAGCATCTCTCACCGACCAAGAATAGAAGGAGTTGATGACCTTGCTGAGACACAACGTAGATGTTTTTGCATGGGAACCATATGAGCTGCCTGGAATCGATCCTAGTATGGTCTGTTATCAGCTACACATTGACACCAAATTCAAGCCAGTCATGCAGAAATCACGGAGAACTGCCCCGAGAAGGCTAAAGCCGTAAAAAAGGAAGTCGAAAAACTGCTGAATGCAGGATCCATACGGGAAGTGAAATTCCCCAAGTGGTTGTCCAACCCAGTAGTAGTTCCGAAGAATAATGGGAAGTGGAGAGTTTGCATCGACTTCACTGACCTCAACAAAGCATGCCCTAAGGATAGTTTCCCCCTTCCGAAGATAGACCAACTAGTAGATGCCACTGCAGCTCACGAGCGAATGAGTTTCCTGGACGCATACTCAGGATATCACCAGATCCCCTTGTATGCCCCAGACCAGGACAAAACGACGTTCATCACGACAGTTGGGTTATATTGCTACAAGGTCATGCCATTTGGGCTCAAGAATGCAGGGGCAACCTATCAGCGACTGGTCACCAAAATGTTTAGGGATCAAATGGGAGACACAATGGAGGTCTACATCGATGACATGCTCGTTAAGAGCAAGAAGAAGGAAAATCACCTCTCAGACTTGTCAAAGACCTTCGAAATCCTCAGGAAGTACCGAATGAAACTTAATGCGAGCAAATGTTCCTTCGGTGTCCAGTCAGGAAAATTTCTTGGGTACTTGGTCAGTAAGAGAGGCATAGAAGCTAATTCAGACCAGATCGATGCAATCAACAAGGTACAACCCCCTCGAATAATTCGGGACGTGCAAAAGCTCACTGGAATGCTCACCGCCTTAAATCGCTTCATCTCCAAATCCTCCGAGAAGTGCAAAACTTTTTTCCAGCTTCTAAAGGGGAGTAAACTGATAGAGTGGAGCCCAGACTGCTCGCGAGATTTAGACGAGCTCAAGTCCTACTTAAGCTCTCCACTGTTGCTTGTCATACCACAACAAATGGATTCTTTGTACCTGTATCTCTCGGTATCCAATCACACTGTCAGCTCTGCGTTAATATGCGAGGTTACAGGAATCCAATACCCCGTTTACTATGTGAGCAAGACCTTATTAGACACCGAGCAAAGGTACGTGCCATTGGAGAAGCTCGCCTTTGCACTTGTAATAGCCTCAAGGAATATGAATCATTATTTCAAAGCTCATACTATCATTGTCCTTACATCGCATCCCCTTAAGGCGGTCCTAAGGAAAGCAGACTTGTCGGGCAGACTGTCTAAGTGGTCAGTCGAGCTCGGCCGGTTTGACATCCAATTTCAACCAAGGACAGCTATCAAGGGTCAGATCCTTGCTGATTTCATAGCCAAATTCACGGGCGAGGAACTCTCCGACCAACCTCAACCAACAAGGCAAAAGAAGAACCAAGCAACATAGAGAACCTGGAGACTCTTTGTTGATGGAGCCTTCAACTCAAAGGGGGCAGGGGTAGGCATTGTCCTCATCACTCCAGAAAACACAATCCTCGAACAAGGAATCAGGCTAGGATTTGCGGCCTCCAACAATGAAGCAGAGTACGAAGCCCTAATATTCGGTCTCCAAAAGGCACAAACTCTAGGAGCAAAATATTTACAGGTGTTCGGGGACACTCAACTAGTCTCCAATCAGATAAGTGGAGATTACAATGCAAAGGATGAAAAAATGGCAGCCTACCCCGCCTTAGTGAGAGAATTAATTTCAAGCTTTGAAGAGATCAACATCCAGCAGTTTCCCAGGGGGCAAAACAGTCACGCTGATGCCTTAGCAGCCTTAAGTTCGGCAGTTGACTCTGACCTTAAGAGGGTCATCCCCATCGATTTCCTCATTTGTTCGAGCATTAACCACAACAACAAGTTACCAAACGTGGAACAAGTACTCCAGGTGGGTTCAGCCCCCAGCTGGATTGTCGGTCCCCAAATTAATTTTGTTAAACTCATCCTTTAATTTAGAGATAAATTGCCTTAAAATATGCTTTAATTTAAATCTCTGAGGAAAATAGCATAAGATTTTTTTTTTCTAAAAGTATGTGTAGATGAAAACATAACTGCCTTTACTTATAACTTATAAGTACTACATAACTTTACATAACCAAGATCCTTAGTTTAATAATTACACAAAAGGAATCTTGATATTTAAACCATACTAAATATCCGTCACTCTCCCGTTTTAAGGTCCTAACTTGGCAGTGAACTCCAATTTATAAGCATACCTGAAACAAAACATTACAGGAGTGTAAGCTATAAAGGCTTAGTGAATGACCACATACCACACATATAACCAATTTGAATAACTATTTTTATTTTGTTCTAATGCTATAACCCAACAGGAATTGTGAAACTCTCGCAAGCCTGGACCCGCCACAGTCCAATTAACCCACCACAGTAATTAGGGACCACTACATCCCTTTATTAGGCCCGAGTACACAAACCTTTAAGTTGGATTAATAGGACCACCACATCCCGTAGGACCCACCACAGTCCTTAACATTAGATAAAGGACTCACTAGTCCATATCATCATAATACATCGCTTAACATTTTTAATCATATGCATATGTTTCATAAATACAACATTACTCCCATAAACATTTTCACACATGTCTTTAACTACACATTTCCATATGAAATTATAAGCATTTATATTTCATAAGGAAGGTCACTCACCTTGGATTTATTGCTAAGATTAATACCAACTACTTCCTTGGTATGGTAGTATTAGCTGCTTCCCCACCTAACAAGTCAATGTCGTTAGTATTTGAATACACCGATTAACATCAAACCCAGTAACACATCACATAATTTGGTCAATCAGAAATAACTAAGGGGTAATTACATATGACACTTCACATTTATATAACACCCAATTAATTAGGGTTCTAACACAATTTACAGAATTAAATTACGAATTTTCTAGACAAAGTTATGCCCATTTTATTACAGCCTTCTCCAAATCGTTTCTCTAGAAAAACAACAACACAACTTCAACTTCCTGGAATTCTCATAATTTTTGTACAACATAACTTTTCATGATATTCCACCCAATATCAGTAAACACATTTAATAATGCAAATTTAATGTTTCATAATTTCTAGGGCTCATTTTCTATGTCGAGCAAAACGTCAAACACTTGGTATGCATTCTTGCTCCTTTAGGGCAGATTTTAAACCACGACTTCAAACTATCACCAAGGGTTCATTCCTTGGTATTTTTACACAATTTTCGGCTATGTTATACATGTATGAGTGTATTTTACTCTCCAACTTGAATCACTCAATTCCAATAAGTATTCCATGATTTATACCATTTTTAGCATAACTAGGTCAAAATACAACATTAAGGCATAACTTAACAATTTTAAGCATACATAACCTTGACCTTGAGTATAATTCATGGAAACATATAATAAACATGTTTTAGCAGAAATATACATCATAATCATGGATTTTCTAAATCAAAATGCTTTACGAAAAGATGATGTAAATTTAGGACTTTAAAGTATGCATTTACGATCCTAGCTCTGGTTCTAACCTATGTTCTTAACCCATCCTTGTTCCAACACAATTCAGCAATATGGGTATCATTAAAATATATATCCAAATCAGAAATAAAACATGCCAAGTATATAACTCATCCATGTGACAAACTTTAATAAAGATGTAATTACCTCACGAGAATTCCTCGATTTATGGTGAATTTTCAAAGAAATTGTTCCTTAACTTTGTTTTTCTCTCTCCATAAGCATATTTTTCTCAAGATTGTAATAGGAAATGAAAAGGATGATAAGTTCTGCCTTATAAGCTTAAAAACGTGGCTATGTGACCACTTTAAGGTGGTATTACGCAATTCGTTGGGCAAGGGGTCCAATAGGACAATTCCGTTAATGACAGATTTGTCCTGCCTCGTAAAATCACCATAACTCACTATTTCGGGCCCCGATTTACTCTCACTTTGTGTCTATGAGTATATAACTTAAAAATATACAACTTTCATGTATTTTCCCAAAATCATAAAACTAGTACACCTAATTTGGGCTCGAACAGAAGAGTAATTATTTACTCAGAATTTCATAACTTTCACATTTGGCGACCAACCATCGCTACTTTCGCACCAACACTCTAGCTTAATTTTTATAAACATAATGATGCATTTAGAAACATATTTTCATGATGCATTTAACAACATAACCAATTTATAACTTATAACTCATAACTTATACTTAATCGTATAATTAACCTTACTAATCGTGTTTTAGGGCCTTACAATTCTACCCCTCTTATAAAAATTTTGTCCTCGAAATTTAACGCATAAGAAACTTACCAAACAATTGAGGATATTGCTTCTTCATGTTATCCTCCCCTTCCCAAGTGGCATACTCCGCATTCTGACTTCTCCACATCACCTTAACTAGTGAAATGGTTTTACTACGTAACACTTGCTCCTTTCGATCTACAATAGCAATTGGTTCCTCCACGTAGGTTAGGTCCTCTTGAAGCTCTATCAGTTGTGAAGTAAATACATGTGAAGGATCAGACACATACTTACGTAACATTGATATATGAAAAACATCGTGTATCCGGGAAAATTCTGGTGGTAACGCCAATTTATAAGCTACAGCTCCAACCCGTTTCATTATCTCATAAGGGCCAATATACCTGGGACTTAACTTTCCCTTCTTCCCGAATCTCATAACCCCTCTCCAAGGAGAAACACGTAGGAATACTCGATCACCTTCCTCAAATTTTAATTCTTTCCTTCTGTTGTCTGCATAACTTTTCTGTCTGCTTTGCGCCACCTTCAAGTGATTATGGATAAGATTTATCTTTTCAGTAGTCTGCTGTACGATTTCTGGCCCAAGTAGTTTTCGTTTTCCTACTTCAGTCCAACACACTGGAGTTCTGCATTTTCTCCCATACAAAGCTTCATAAGGAGCCATCTCAATACTCGAATGATAGCTATTATTATAAGCAAACTCTATTAGTGGCAAGTGTTCATCCCAACTCCCCTTGAACTCCAACACACAGATTCGTAACATGTCTTCAAGTGTTTGGATCGTTCTTTCTGACTGCCCATCAGTTTGAGGATGAAAAGCTGTAGTAAATTTCAATTTAGTCCCCAAAGCTTCTTGTAAACTAGGCCAAAAGTGAGAAGTAAACTTAGGATCTCGATCAGAAATAATAAAAACAGGTGCACCATGCAATCCGATAATCTCATCCACATATAATTTGGCATATCTATCCATGGAGTAAGTAGTTTTAACAGGAAGAAAATGTGCAGACTTAGTCAACCTATCAACGACAACCCAAATAGAATCAAACCCTCATGATGATTTTGGTAAACCTATAACAAAATCTGTAGTAACATGCTCCCATTTCCACTCAGGAATAGGTAAGGGCTGTAGTAAACCACTTGGCTTCTGATGCTCCACCTTCACCTGTTGGCAAACTAGACATCTAGCAACAAAATCTGCAATGTCGTGTTTCATTCCCGGCCACCAATAACATTGTTTCAAATCTCTATACAGTTTCGTGCTCCCTGGATGCATAGCATATAAAGAACAATGCGCTTCCTCTAAAATTGTTCTTCTTAAATCAGGCACATTAGGTACACACAAACGGTCTCCGTACATAACAATGCCATCATCCCGAATAGAAAATTCATTTGCTTTACCCTTTTTCATATTATCTCTAACTTTCTCCAATTCTGCATCTCCTGCCTGTGCTTGTTTTATCCAGTCTATCAACGTGGGTCTAACATTTAAATGTGCCACTATTCCATAAGACTCATTCAAAGTTAATTCCACCCCCATTAAAGCTAACTCTCTCAGCAGGTCAACTCGAATACAATAAATACAAGATACTATGCCTAGAGATTTTCTACTCAAAGCATCAGCAGCAACATTAGCTTTACCCGGATGGTGATGTATCGTGCAATCATAATCTTTTATAAGTTCCATCCACCTTCTTTGCCTCAAGTTCAAGTCTTTTTGTGTAAACAAGTATTTTAAGTTTTGATGGTCAGCAAAAATTTCACAACTAACACCATATAATTAGTGTCTCCAGATTTTTAATGGAAAAACTACTGCAGCCAACTCAAGATCGTGTGTAGGGTAGATGCGTTCATGTATCTTTAACTGTCAAAAAGCAAAAGCAATTACCTTTCCATGCTGCATTAACACACAACCGAGTCCTTGATATGAGGCATCACTATAAATAACTAAACCTTCTGTACCCGTTGGGATAGTCAATACTGAAGCTGATGTCAACTTACCCTTTAAACTTTCAAAGATTTTATCACAATCGCCACTCCACAAAAACTTGTTCTCCTTTCTGGTCAGCTTAGTTAATGGCAACGCAATAGAAGAAAACCCCGGTATAAACCTCCTATAATAGCCCGCCAATCCCAAAAAGCTACGCACCTCTGTCACACTAGTTGGTCTTTCCCAATTCATTACTGCTTCAACCTTTTTGGGATCTACACAAATACCATCAGCAGAAATAACATGCCCCAAAAATACTACCTTATCTAGCCAAAATTCACATTTAGAAAATTTAGCATACAACTGCTTCTCTCGCAAGGTCTGTAAAATAATACGCAGGTGGCATTCATGCTCATCCCTACTACGAGAATATATCAAAATATCATCGATGAAGACAATAACAAAAGAATCCACATATGGGTGAAATATACGGTTCATCAAATCCATGAATACGACCGGTGCATTTGTTAACCCAAATGGCATGACAAGAAATTCATAATGTCCATACCTGGAACGAAAAGCAGTTTTAGAAATGTCACAAGCTCTTACTTTCAATTGATGATATCCGGATCTGAGATCAATCTTAGAAAACACTTTGGCTCCTTGCAACTGATCGAACAAGTCATCAATGCGGGGTAGTGGGTATTTGTTACGGATAGTCACCTTATTCAATTGACGATAATCGATGCACAACCTCATGGTTCCATCTTTCTTCTTCACAAACAATACTGGGGCTCCCCACGGTGATACACTAGGCCTTATAAAACCACGATCTAACAAATCTTGCAACTGTATCTTTAGCTCTTTTAATTCTACAGGGGCCATACGATATGGTGCAATAGATATTGGTGCAGTTCCTGGTACCAACTCAATCGAAAATTCCACCTCACGGTCTGGTGCTAACCCTGGGAGTTCTTCTGGGAAGACATCTGCAAACTCATTAACTACTGGTGTATCTGATAATTTTCAGCCTCTTGTCGTATGTCCACCACATGGGCAAGATAACCCTCACATCCTTTCCTTAGCAGTTCATAACATTTTGTAGCAGAAATCAAACAAGTTGGAGTGACATTTCGTTCCCCAATAAATTTAAATTCAGGTTCACCCGGTAATTGAAACACTACCTCCTTTTTAAAGCAATCCAAACATACATGATATGAGGCTAACCAATCCATACCCAGTATCACATCAAAGTCACGCATATCGAGAGGTAATAAGTCAACTAGTAATTCTTTTTCACCCACTCGTACCACACACTCCCTATATACCCTCTCAATAAAAACCAACCCCCCCACTGGAGTAACAATAGCTAAACCAGAATCTAATGATGATAATGGTTTATTAAGACGCAACAGATAAAGCAAAGACACAAAAGAATGTGTAGAACCAGGATCTATCAACACATAAGCATCTTTATCACCAATAGGAAGTGTACCTGTCACTACGTTAGGCATAGCTTGTGCATCTTGTTGCGTAAGTGCAAACGCTCTGCCTTGGCCTTGGTTTTGAGACACGCCTCCTCTACCTCCCCTGTGTACTTTCGGTGTAGAAATCCTATCTCCTACTGTCACACTCCCAACTGAAGTTGTAGCTCCCATCGCTGGACAATTCTTTCGTAGGTTCCCCGGTTGATGACAATGGAAACATAAAGGTGTCGTCTCAGCTATTGTACACTCCCGAGACATGTTCCCTTGACCACCACATCTATAACAAAATATGGCCCTCGATCCCATCACAGATGCATTTTCTGACCGATTCATCCCAGTCCTTCCACCTCGAGCTTGAAATCTTCCACGTGCATTTCTATTATTTTTAAACTCTTGGCCCTTAGGCACTCCTCGTGCTACACTCTGAGTTGAGGTTCCCGCCTCCCATCCATATGATCTTATACTATCATGTCTAGCTTTCTTTGAGTGTTCAACTTGCATTTCTTTTATTGACTTTTCTGACACCATGGCCCTATCTACCAAGTCCACATAATCCGTTATCTTTATATTAGCAACTATGCTTTTTATATCTACACTCAGCTCGGTTTGAAACCGATCACATTTACTTTCTTCCGTCCTCATCAAGTCAGGTGAAAATCTAGATAAGGATATAAATAAAGCTTCATACTCTTCCACTGTTCGATTCCGCTATTTCAACGTGATAAATTCTTCCTCTTTCTCCTTCCTATAAAGCCTTGGGAAATATTTTTCAAAGAACACTTTCAGAAACCTCTCCCATGTAATTCGTGGAGGATTTATTGGCACCACTCCCCCCATTGTAGTAAGTATCCTTTCTGTTGCATCCCACCATAGCTTTGCATCAGCTTCTAACCTAAAGGTTGCTAATAAAACCTTTTGTTCATCTCTCACTTCCATCACCTTGAATATTGTTTCCATCTTTCTAACCCACCCCTCTGCCACTAACGGATCCGTGGTCCCAGTAAATGGAGGCGGATTTAACTTCATGAACCTCTCATGTAATTTGTCCCTATTCCCACCATGTTCTCCACCTCTTGCTTGTTCCATAAGTTGTGCCACAGCACGTAATATTCTTCCCACATCATCAATAGGTTGTTGTTGCACCTCTGGTTCATCCACTTCAATAGGTCTATGTCCTTGCTGACTATTAGGAACATAGGATGCCTCACCCTCTGCTCTATCATGCGGCTCGTGTGGATCCATCACTCACTGCAATATAATTAACTTAAACAAAATATAATAGCAGCAGTTTAATATTAACATTGTTAGTCAAAATCCAGATGCATAACAAACTCAGTTTCTAGTGTCCACTGCCAATATAGACCCTCACACCCTATCCAGAACCTAATGACCACGCTCTGATACCAAGTTGTCGCGCCCCGAATTAATTTTGTTAAACTCATCCTTTAATTTAGAGATAAATTGCCTTAAACAATGCTTTAATTTAAATCTCTGAGGAAAATAGCATAAGATTTTTTTTCCAAAAGTATGTGTAGATGAAAACATAACTGCCTTTACTTATAACTTATAAGTACTACATAACTTTACATAACCAAGATCCTTAGTTTAATAATTACACAAAAGGAATCTTGATATTTAAACCATACTAAATATCCGTCACTCCCCCGTTTTAAGGTCCTAACTTGGCAGTGAACTCAAATTTATAAGCATACCTGAAACAAAACATTACAGGAGTGTAAGCTATAAAGGCTTAGTGAATGACCACATACCACACATATAACCAATTTGAATAACCATTTTTATTTTGTTCTAATGCTATAACCCAATAGGAATTGTGAAACTCTCGCAAGCCTGGACCCGCCACAGTCCAATTAACCCACCACAGTAATTAGGGACCACCACATCCCTTTATTAGGCCCGAGTACACAAACCTTTAAGTTGGATTAACAGGACCACCACATCCCGTAGGACCCACCACAGTCCTTAACATTAGATAAAGGACTCACTAGTCCATATCATCATATAACATCGCTTAACATTTTTAATCATATGCATATGTTTCATAAATACAACATTACCCGCATAAACATTTTCACACATGTGTTTAACTACACATTTCCATATGAAATTATAAGCATTTATATTTCATAAGGAAGGTCACTCACCTTGGATTTAGTGCTAATATTAATACCAACTAATTCCTTGGTATGGTAGTATTAGCTACTTCCCCACCTAACAAGTCAATGTCGTTAGTATTTGAATACACCGATTAACATCAAACCCAGTAACACATCACATAATTTGGTCAATCAGAAATAACTAAGGAGTAATTACATATGACACATCACATTTATATAACACCCAATTAATTAGGGTTCTAACACAATTTACAGAATTAAATTACGAATTTTCTAGACAAAGTTATGCCCATTTTATTACAGCCTTCTCCAAATCGTTTCTCAAGAAAAACAACAACACAACTTCAACTTCCTGGAATTCTCATAATTTTTGTACAACATAACTTTTCATGATATTCCACCCAATATCATTAAACACATTTAATAATACAAATTTAATGTTTCATAATTTCTAGGGCTCATTTTCTATGTCGAGCAAAACGTCAAACACTTGGTATGCATTCTTTCTCCTTTAGGGCAGATTTTAAACGACGACTTCAAACTATCACCAAGGGTCCATTCCTTGGTATTTTTACATAATTTTCGGATATGTTATACATGTATGAGTGTATTTTACTATCCATTTTGAATCACTCAATTCCAAAAAGTATTCCATGATTTATACCATTTTTAGCATAACTAGGTCAAAATACAACATTAAGGCATAACTAGGTCAAAATACAACATTAAGGCATAACTTAACAATTTTAAGCATACTTAACCTTGACCTTGAGTATAATTCATGGAAAGATATAATAAACATGTTTTAGCAGAAATATACATCATAATCATGGATTTTCTAAATCAAAATGCTTTACGAAAAGATGATGTAAATTTAGGACTTTAAAGTATGCATTTACGATCCTAGCTCTGGTTCTAACCTATGTTCTTAACCCATCCTTGTTCCAACACAATTCAGCAATATGGGTATCATTAAAATATATATCTAAATCAGAAATAAAAACATGACAAGTATATAACTCATCCATGTGACAAACTTTAATAAAAATGTAATTACCTCACGAGAATTCCTCGATTTATGGTGATTTTTCAAAGAAATTCTTCCTTAACTTTGTTTTTCTCTCTCCATAAGCATATTTTTCTCAAGCTTGTAATAGGAAATGAAAAGGATGATAAGTTCTGCATTATAAGCTTAAAAACGTGGCTATGTGACCACTTTAAGGTGGGATTACGCGATTCGTTGGGCAAGGGGTCCAATAGGACAATTCCGTTAATGACAGATTTGTCCTGCCTCGTAAAATCACCATAACTCACTATTTCGGGCCCCGATTTACTCTCACTTTGTGTCTATGAGTATATAACTTAAAAATATACAACTTTCATGTTTTGTGTTTTCCCAAAATCATAAAACTAGTACACCTAATTTGGGCTCGAACAGAAGAGTAATTATTTACTCAGAATTTCATAACTTTCACATTTAAAAAGCAAACATCGCCACTTTCGCACCAACACTCTAGCTTAATTTTTATAAACATAATGATGCATTTAGAAACATATTTTCATGATGCATTTAACCACATAACCAATTTATAACTTATAACTTATAACTCATAACTTATACTTAATCGTATAATTAACCTTACTAATCGTGTTTTAGGGCCTTACATGGATGGACCCCTTAAGGGGCTATTTAAAGGATGACACGCTTCCAGATGATAAGAAAACTGCCCACCAGATAAGAGTCAAAGCTGTTCGCTTTCACTTATCCACAGGAGGTGACTTGTATAAAAAATCCTTCTCCGGTCCCTACCTTAGATGCGTCCACCCAGGTGATGTCGAGCAAGTGCTACACGAGCTTCACAAAGGAATCTGTGGAAGTCATATCAGAGGAAGGTCTCTAGCCTTTCGAGCTATGAAGGAAGGCTATTGGTGGCCATACATGAAAAAGGACTCCGCAGTATATGTTCACAAATGCCTGAAATGCCAATTCCATGCTCCTATGGCCCACCAACCCACCCGCGATCTGAAGTCCCTGTCCAGCCCATGGCCTTTCGCCCAATGGGGAATGGACATCGTGGGACCGCTGCCTACCACCGTCGGCAATCGCAAATACCTGTTGGTTGCGACTGACTACTTCACCAAATGGATCGAGGCTGAATCCCTGGCGAACATCCAAGATGCTGATATGATAAGGTTCATATGGAGAAATATAATCACTCGGTTTGGAATCCCCAGAACCATCATCACCGATAATGGAACGCAGTTCGAAAGTGTCCCCTTTCAGAACTTCTGTAACGAACACGGAATCAGACACCACTTCAGCTCGATGGCCTACACTCAGAGCAATGGCCTAGCTTAAGTTTCCAACAAAACTGTAATCGATGGATTAAAGAAGCGATTAGAGCGAGCCAAAGGCGCATGGGTAACAGAGCTACCCCATGTTCTATGGGCGTACTGAACCACTCCTCAGCGAGCAACAGGAGAAACCCCATTTTCGCTGACATATGACATGGAAGCAGTCATCCCACTAGAAGCAGGTTTGCCAACAATGAGATCCAACCTTGTCGACCAAGGCTTGAATGATAAAGCATTGCTCGCCGAACTTGACCTAGGTGACGAGCGTAGAGAGATGGCCCTGGTGAAGCTAGCGAACTATCAGCAATAGCTCGCGAAGTATTACAACAAAAGGGTTAGCCCGAGGACGTTCTAAGTTTGGGACTATGTTCTAAGGAAGGTCCTGGGCAGCACAGTGAAGTCGTCAGACGGAAAGCTAGGACCAAACTGGGAAGGACCTTTTAAAGTAACTAAAAATGATCTGCAAGGTGCCTATCACATGGAAACGATGGAGGGCAGAGAAATACCACGAGCATGGAACGCAGCTAATCTCAACAAATTCTATTTTTAGATCTTTTTCTTGTATTTATTTTGTTATGAAAACAGAAGTTCATTTTCCTTATTACTAATGAAAGTTACTTAGTTGGTTACACTCTGATTAGTGACAGTTGCATTCATCGCACATCTTTTCCAAATAACAAGCACCTTGATCACTATAGCAGGGGAATACCCCTCCTCAGGTCATCGTCATAAAACACGAGAGACCTCTTAGCGTTGTCCTTGGCAATATATAAAGCCCTACAGAGGATTCTTAGGCAATACGACCAAATCTTATACTGGTCATCAAACCTACTTCGGTTAAACCAAATCCTGATCGAATGAAGACATCCAACACCAAGTGTGTCCTCGACAATTTCCCTACTTAGGCCTAAGGGAGCGTGACGACACAACCTAAAAGGTAAGGTGGGGGCACAATGGTACTTCGATATTATACTGGACTGGGGGGACACTTGCATGACAAAACAGAAGAGATCATAAAGCAGCAAGGATATGAAAAGTAGGATATACACGTTTAGTTGGCAAAATCGCCCAAAAACACAAACTTTTCATTAATCCATTTTACTTACAACAATGATAATACATGTTTAGTCGGCGAGCTCACCCAAATCATTTACATTATCA
The DNA here is from genome assembly GCA_949130495.1 of Sambucus nigra. Classification (NCBI taxonomy): domain Eukaryota; kingdom Viridiplantae; phylum Streptophyta; class Magnoliopsida; order Dipsacales; family Adoxaceae; genus Sambucus; species Sambucus nigra. Next base: position 631,957,567 of record OX422217.1, on the reverse strand, counting down.
AAAATAAAAAAAAATAGCGACTGGCAAAATCTCAAGGGGGTGGAAGACTCGGAGCAAGATAATCAGCCACTCGAGCTCTTCGTTCGTCATCAGGAGCAGGAGAAAATTCTTCCACAACCTCATTCACATCTGAATCCAATAATTGTCGAGGAATAGCATCGATGGGGATCCATCGATCGTCCCTCCTGAATGGGTTGGGCACCAGAGTGGAGGAAGACATCTCATGACGATACCATAGCACCAAGTTCCTCGGGACTTGTAGCTCCTTCAAGTCACTTAGCCATCCCCTGATGAAAGAAAGCTCCTCGAACTCAGATAGCCTTGTTGGAGCATCCGACCAGCCTTGATCATAATTGTCAGCCCACGCTTGCCGAGGAACTTTCTTGAACAAGTGCCGCAATCGGGTGACGTCCCTTTGAAGCCTAGCAGCAATTACATATGCCCTCCGAACATCATCGCAGAGTTCTTCCATCTCCTTATCATGAAGTTCTTCTGCTTCCCTGTTTTTGACCCTGGTGCTACTACCAGCTCGCGGAGGGGGAGGGCGAGTATAGTCTCGCAGCACAGGACCAGATTTTGCTCGCGATGATGAGGAGCCCTGCAGAACTGCCGGAACAGTGCTCGGTGCATGCTCCCTAAGTTGTAAGACTTCCCTCCTCAGGTCTTCATTCTCCTGCTGAAGGAACTCCCCAACTTGGTTGACCTCGGTGGCCTCTAGGAGTCTTATTCTCATCACATTGACTTCCTCTTGCACTGAGGCACCAATGCCCTCCATCTCCCGGAGCCTATCTTTCAGCTTAGACACTAGCTTGGATTTCTCCTTATACTTTTGATTTCTAGACCTGAGGGACTTGCAAAGCTTAACAAAAGCCTGGCGAACTTCAGGGCTCGCATTGGGGCCAAGGGTCCTACCTAACTGGGAAGAAGCAGGGATGTAATCATCCACATCAACTAACTACAAGCGAAAGAAAGATAAAGGAGAGAAAGAGATCAGCAGAAGCAGAAATGAAGCTTTTTCATTAATAAAAATTAAAGTTACATGAGACTGAAGAAAGAAAATTTACAGACTAGAAAACGCAAAAATACAAAAACCCTATCAATTAGCAACCTCAGGAGGCCCAGAGGTGGATGGCCCCTTCTCCTTATCAGCATCAGCAGGAGAACTATCCTCGGCAAGGCTGACCTCTATCCCCTCAATAATAGAAACATTAGTAGGAGTCGCCTGAGGGATAGAATCAGGGCCTTCAACAGCTGGGGCAGGGTCCTCATCTACGACTGGCCTCGGCCCTGGGTCGTGCTATTCGAAGAGTGGGGATGAAACATCCACCCCAGCATCTACGAGTGCCTTGTTCCATCCTTTTTTGAAGTTCAGATGACTGATATAGCCTATCTAAACTTCAGCATCTTCGTATGCCGCAGCCCAGCCGGAATTATAAGAGTCTTCCTCGGCAGTGACAGCCTCGGACTCCTTCTTCTTCAGCTCTTCAAAGAGCACCCTTTTATCCTCCAGCACGACAAGTTTTCTCGAGAAAAATAGGTCGTAGGCCTACCTCAGCTCCCTTAGATCTGTGATCGCCGCATCCTTCTCCTTGCTCGCAGTGGCAAGAGCCAAGTCGGATGAGATCCGAGCAGCGTCAACAGCCTTAAAATTGGCCTCGAGCTCCTTACCCTTCAGCTTCAGGGAAGAATTTTCTTGCTACAGTTCACTGTTCTTCTTCACCAGCTCGTCGCGTGAACGATATAGCACGGTGAAGTCAGTAACAAACTGCGAAAAAGAGAAGATATTAGAAGAGGAAAATGAGGGAAGTCGGAAAAATGCAAGAGAAAAAGAAACCTTACCAGAGCAAGCCTCTGACTAGCCTGAAGAGCCAGGTGCTCTGAACCTACTGCCCTTTGGTGATCAGCTGGGAGGACAGCTCTCTCGAGCAGAGCCGGGGCTAGCTGAGGAGAAATTGCCACGGAGGCCCCTTCAGGCAGAGCAGATACTGGGACTAAGGCCTGCCCATCCTTCATCCTTGCCTCAGCCCTCCTTTTCTCCTCCTCCTTCTCGCTCTCCCTCTTCTTCCTCTCCTCCGCTCTCCTCTTCTCTTCCAACTTCTTCCTCTCTTCTTCCTTTTTCTTCTCTCTCTCTCTCTCACCTGCTCCTCTTCCTTCCTTCTCCTCTCCTTCTCCTGAGCGGAGGCCCGAGAACCAGTAGCCACGGCCTCAGAAGTGGATTTTTATTTCTTTGACCTCTGTGCAAGGAGCACGTGGTCCTCATCATCATTATCCCTAATCAAGTTCTTCCTCCGGGGAACCATCTCTTCACTTGAACTGCTAGAAGTCCTCGACGAACTGCTACTATTAAAGCTCCCTCCACCCAAATTACTCACAGCTCCTGCAAAGTCACTTTCAGAGCTGCTCTCCTCCTCATCCAGCTGGATAGGCTCATCAGTAGTATCTTTGAAGGAGTCAAACTCTAGTATACTGTCCACAGGCCTCGCTATGAATCTAGAGACAATTTTCTTGTACTCGAGCAGGAAGGCAGTAGATCTGGGGTGCTCGCCGTCACCTAAGGGCTCCCTGATTTTCCAAGCCTTTACCAATTCTGAAAGACGGACCTCGTTGAGTGCATGTTCCAAGTTCTTTGACTTCGCTGCACAAGAAAAAGCAAAGAAGAGTTTGAAAGGTCACAAATCAGCAAAAGTTGAAACAACAGTACAATGTCTACCTATATATTCCTCCCCGTAAAAAGGAACAGAGAACCTCTCAGACCTCTACCCTTCAAATTGGGGAGGGAACTGCCAATTCCTAACAAGGAAACCTTCTTGCCAGTAGTCCTTATGGGAATCAGGTAGATTTACTACCAATACCCTATCAGGGCTCCTAGCTTTGAGGTATAGGACACCCGAGCTAGTTTGAGAAAAGGAGTAACAGAAACAGACCTCGGCAAGTCCTAACCTAGTACCATACAATTGATTTATCCTATGGATGCCATTTACTATTTTCCACACATTGGGCGAGCATTGTGCAGGAACAATATTGAAATAGCCAAAGAAATGCAGGAACAAATCATTGGGAGGAAAAGTGAGTCCCCCCTGGGAAAGAAACAGAACATGGATCCAGTGAGCATCATCTATATCCCTAACATTCCTAGGAGGGGAGGCACAACACTCAATATCTACCCACTTAGGAATGTTGTAAAACTTCCTAAATTCAGAGATTGACCTATTCCCAATCTTCGCCATTGGAAGACCCAAGAAAAGCTACAAACCAAAAAGAAAGTACAAGGAAAGGGCACAGGAAACTTACAAAATAGATAATCAGCCCAAGTGATGAAGAAGCACAAGCTCAGACAATCAGTCCAAGTGATGAAGAAGCACGAGCTCAGACAACTAAGAAACTATGGGAATGGAAATTGAGAGAAGAAGGTACGAGGCACTAGAGTTCTCAGAAGATAGAAGAGTACTGGAAAGGCTGAAGTGACGGGAGAGAAAGTGGCTATTCCAACAAGCCTTCAAATTCTAATCATAGCGCACAATAAGCGAAGCGGGTGCCGCTAAATCAACTTCACAGCTTTCGAGGAATCACAAATCAGCCATAATGGCTGATTATTTAAATCCATTGAGCACATAAACATGGCCCAACAAATTTAGGGGATATTGTGGGTACCCAAAATTTAGAACCATGGGCCTGGACAAGTAGTCCAGTCCTGGCGGCCCAAAGTCCGGGCCCCTCATCTCTTATATTGATCCGGTCTCCCCCACGTTCCCATAATTGGAAGTTATAGGGGAGATGGAAAACGTGGAGAAACCCATCACCTCCACTTACCTACATGTACATGTATATATTAAACCCTAGGTCCGGGGAAAAAGGACAAGTTGTATTATCTGTAATTACTCTCCAGAGTATATAGAAATAATATCGACTGCACCACCGTGGACGTAGGCACATCTTTGCTGAGCCACGTACATCCTTTGTTGTGTGATTGGCATCTTATATTCCTTGCTCTTCCTTGATAATAGCTTCTCTCGTATTTATTTGTGTTGCATAATAATCGTCACCACACCTACCATGTTTGAGGAGGTGCCAAATATCGTATTACCAGCATCCGGCTATCTAGGGATCTTCCTCCGTGCTGAGCTCGATATGGTAGCAGTGGATTGGTTTGTTTTGTATCTAGACAGGGAAAAGGGCTATGGTTATTCCTTCAGGCGTGTCAATCATGGAGCAAAGTTAGCAAGTGCATTGGATAAGTTGTTCTTTTCTCGGGGTAGGTAGTGGAAGGTGATTTCTTGGAATTGGGAAGCTAGCTCTTCAAGGTGGGTATGGAAGGGTAAGAGGTTCTCATCCTTAACTTTCCATTTTTTGAGTACTCGACTGATGATAAGGGCTAAATCATCGTAAACATCCAGATATCAAATTCCTTTATTGAGGGAAACTTTGAGGCCTACTGTGCATGCCTCGTATTCAATCATGTTATTAGGGCAGGGAAAATCTAGTTTGATGGCAATGGGAGTGTGAGAGTCATCAGGGGTAATAAGAAGGATCCAAATGACACACCATTTATTGTTAGTGTCACCATCAAAGATCATCTTTCACTGAAGGTCTTCTTGGGAGGTACAGAGGATATTCTCATCTGGGAACTTAAAAATCCAAATATCGGCTTCCTCCATAGGGTATTCAGCAAGGTAGTCAGAGATGGCTTTTCCCTTCATGACTTTCTGTGTGATATAAGTAATATCAAATTCACCTCAAAGCATTAACCAATGGGCCATTCAGCCGGATAAGGAGGTCTTCTCGAGTAGTACTTAATTGAATTCTTTTGGGATACAAGTCTGATGGGGAAGGCGAGCATGTAGTGCCGTAACTTTTGGGTAACCCAGACAGGAGCGACACATGCTTTCTCCAAGGCGGTGTAAATAACTTCATAATCGGACAACTTTTGAATGGCATAATATATAGCTCTTTCTTTGCGGGTTTCTTCAAGGTATTGGGCTAGCAAAGCCCCGACTGCAGTATCGATCACAGTTAGGTGTAGGACTAAGGGAAGATTATGCTGCGGCGGCATGAGGATTGGAGGTTGGGTTAGCTATATCCTTATTCGGTTGAAGGTTTTATTTTGGACATTAGTTGAATCCTTTTGGAGGATTTTGAAGATGGGTTCACAAATGGAAGTTAATTGGCTGATGAATCGATTGATGTAATGTAATTTCCTAAGGAATCCCCGGACTTCCTAATCCGTTCGGGTGGTGGCATATCAATTATGGATTTTAGCTTGGCAGGATCTTCTTATATCCCTTTTTAACTAACCATAAACCCCAAGAATTTTGTTTTGGTAATGCCGAAGACACGTTTCTGTGGGTTAAGACACATCTGGTATTGTCATAATCATTCAAAGAGCTTCCAGAGAGAAGGAACATGGCCTTCCCTAGTTTGGACTTGATAATCATGCCATCTACATAGATCTCAACTTCTTTGCGTATTCGATCATGTAGAATGGTAGTGGAAGCCTTCTGGTAGTTAGCCCCTGCATTTATAAGACCAAATGGCATGAAAATGTAGCAGAAGGTTCCCCAAGGGTGATGAATGAGGTTTTCAATTTGATGATCAGGGTGCATCTTGATTTGGTCATATCTGGAAAACCCATCAATGAATGACTTGAGAGTGTTACTAGCTATATTATCCACAGTCATGGTAGTCGATACAAGAATGAAGCCCACATTCAATTACTTTACTAATTCTTCTTAAACTTTGAGTGACCATTCGATGCAGGGCTTTTACAGCTTCTGTTTAACTAGTTTACATTACAGGAGAGTTAGAATATCATGTTGTGCTATCTCAGGGTCGATGCCGGGTATTTCATCATAGGACCAGGCGAAGACATCCACAAATTCCTTTAGTAGTTCTTCGAGTTATGCATGCTCATGCTTATTAAGGGTAGCCCCTATCCTAATCTCGCACATTTGTCTAGTAGAATCGAGATAAATAACAACAGTTTGATCTTCATTAACTTGAACGCGGTTATGTTGTTTTGTTATTAACCTTATTTAGATCAGTTAAGAATTGTTCATTTGCAAAGTCATAATCATCAAGAGTTTTATTCAAATCAAGGCAGTCAATATAAGGCACAACATGATACTCAAAATCTTCGTTAATTTCATTAATAGGAAAAATAACATCAAGAACCTCATCAAATGAGGTCTCGATTACATCATAGTTAGGGGAAACAACCAAAGGAGAAATAAAGTAAACATAGGGGTTAGGTTGAACATTATCCGATCATGCCAGTTGAGAAGAGGTGCATCAGCATCTTTGATGAGGTATGGTATATTCAACAATGTATCCCATGAGTGGATCATACAGAGTGTTAGCCCTAGTGTCTGTAAATTAAAATAATCCTGGGAGTCACTTTCCTCGGAATCCCTAGTATCAGCTATGGTCTCTCTAATGAATGGTTGTACACAGTGATGGGAACTATCATCCCATAGGTAGCCGCTTCGAAAGAAGATCTCCATTCCTGGTTTCATCCTCTTATGTACATGGTCATACCAAGGTCCAGGGAACCCAAAGAATGGGAAATATTCACCCTCTCTGATGAATCTTCTATTTAGGGAATTTCTCGAGATAGTTTTAGTTCATTCTAGCCTCCTCTTCAGTTGAGGCTGGCAGATCAGTCTAATTTATTCTTTTGATGACTGATAGCCCAAGCCACAGGGAGGAAAGGCCTCCTTCAACATAATGGGTTCAATTATCAATTACTGCCTTCGCCTAAGCCCCAATTTAGGCAGAAAGTGCATGTTCTTGAACATTTAGATTACATTGATATTTCCATAAGGATCATATTCCTTAACAAACCCTATCTTTGAAGTCATTCCCTGCTGGGTGTAGGAGTGGTTCAACATGGAATCCTGATAGGATCACATTGTTCACCCCGTATTGTATCTCAAGTACCAGATTAATGGTGCTTGCATTCTCGGTATTATCACTGTCTCCCAAGATGGTGATAACTTGTTCGTTAGCGAAGAACTTCAATTTTTGATGAAGGGAGGAAGACACCCCTTTAATGATATGGATTCACGATCATCCAAGAAGTAGATTGAAATAGGATGGGATGTCAATGACTTGGTATTCCATAATGGGGTTTGTAGGGATAAACACTATTACAGTCTTGATAAATTCTATTACTTGTAGGCACGTACGATAGCAGAGGTTAGATAAAGTTCACTTACTTTAGTCCTACAATTCAAAGTTCTTAACGGGCACACGTTTAGACCTGATCCGTTGTCGACGAGAGATAGGGGGATGGTTTTCCTCATGAATTCAATAGAGATAATGAGATAATGATTATGGTAGGTACTAGTCTTGGGGATTTATACTTTAGAGAAGGAGAGCATTCGATTAAAGGTCAGGGATCCAATTAGGTTCACTACTTATTATGGTGTTGTTGAGGGAGGAATTGTGGTCCTGTGAGTATTTGATTAGGAAATTTTGATCTTGCTGGAAGACATGAAAAGTCCCCATAGAGTGATGTTGGCTTGGGTTTTCTTCTTAATCAAGGACCTTACTTTCTTCAAGAGTCATTTCTAGCATATGGAGGTTCTCAACACCCTTCCCTTTATCGCTTGTTGATGGTTTTAGGATTGGGATTTGGTAATATCTTCTTGACATGGTCATGTGGTTCACAGAAGAGGGAAAATAGAAATTTCATTTCTTCATCGATATCGGGTTGTTCAACCACCTTGTTGATCTCTCCTAGCAGGTAATCGAATGATATCATCCCGGATATATTGGTTATTAAACTAGTCTTTTATTAATATGGATCTTCATCTGAATCTTTGAAATCATCTCCCCATACGGTGGCAACGATATTGTCTTTCTAAGAAAAGTTAATACATAACAAAACATTGACATCCTGTTCGTATAATTCTTCCCACTTGGAAGGGAGATGAAGAACTATAGGGACTAGGGGACCTTGTAATTTTAAAGCATTGAGCATCGCAAATATGCTACAAATATCACCAATCTATTGGAACAAATCTTCCATTATGTGGATCATGTCATCTAGACTGACTTCGTCGGTTAGTACTACCCAGTTGTTTGACTCTCTGGCCCATTTTCAAGCTTTTAAGAATAACCCACTAAATCTCTGACAATCGATGGTCATCTAGGATGGAAATTTCAGTCCGAACTCTAGGAATTGGTTCAACACTTCTGACGATTTCTTATATTTACCTCAACAATGGGTGGGGAGAGTGATGCATGCTCTGGTGAGGAGGGATAAGGCTTGATCGACAAAGCTGTTAGGGTGTAGGGGAAAATATGGGCATGTTTGGAGTGGTTTAGTAGAGTATATGGGTATGATTGTTGATTTACTTGGCATGATTTGGGTGGATGAGTCAAATTCTGAGTCTTCTTCTAGGAAGATGGCATTTACATGATTTGGGAGTGGAATATGGGTAGTGTTTGGTTTAGGATTAGCTAGTGGGGCGATGATACCCCGATTAATTAGTCTTTGAATCATATTTTGGATATGGAAATATTGGTCGGTGGTATGGCCAGTAGTTTGGTGAAAGTCATAATGGGCATCAGGTTTGAAGTTTTTCGGAAGTGGGTTTGGTAATGGATGAGGGTCCAAGGGTTTTATCAGGTTTCGTCTCAAGAGGGCTTGGTAGACTTTGGAGTGAGGAGAGTGAAGCTTTGTGTATTACTTTGGGACTGGTTTGGGTGAATTTACGTTGCCTATGAAGCCGCAGGCTGAGAGATGTTATTGATAGTGGAAATTGTGGTACAAGCAGGATTTTGAAACTTTCTAGGAGAAAACTATCTAGAGGTTTTCTTCATTTCGGCTTCCGTCTTGGCAATAACTTCTTTGATTTCCACTCCTACTTCTCTAAGGGCTCAGAAGTGAGGGTAATATTGTCCTCTCATTGTTGCTAGGACACGGGGTAGGAAATTCTTCTTCATAATGCTAACTTGTTCTTCTTTGGAAGGCTGATTGGTCATGGTAGTTTCTTTTTCTATCCATCTTATTATGAAGTTTTTTACTGATTCCCCAGGATTCTTCTTCAGTAGCTCTAAGTCATTGAGGGTTACCTCTAGTTCCTCATTATACTTATACTACGACATGAACTCACGGGTAACATTTTCCCAACTGCAGATTCTGGTCTCCTCAAGGGACAGGAACCAACGGAGAGCGCTATCCTTTGAAGTTTGTTGGAACATTTATGCCATTATTACTTCAGAATCCCCTAAGAGAGTCATGGATCGGTGATAGCTACAAATAAGAACAGTTCGGAGTCCACTGCCTCCGAACTACATGATATTGGGCATTTTGAATTTATCAGGTAACCTGGCTTTAGAGCAGGGAGACATGTGGGTGTAGTCCATATAGTTCCCAGATATTCCGACTTCATCGAATTTTTTGGTTAACATCTTAAGGTCTTCCCTGACCTTGTTCAGTTCTTCCTCCTTCGAGTCAACAGTCACGGGTAAGTTAATCTCTGTCTAAGTAAGGTTTGGCATAGGAAGTTGGGCTGGCGGCGGCCCATTAGCAAGAGGAGCACGTGGAGCATGCTGGTATTTCTTGAGAACCCAAATATGCTCGGATGAAAGAAGACCCATAGCACGGGGGAAAATGACCTCGGGCTCTTCTAGGACAGGGTTCTGGTTTCTTTGAATCTCATGGACCTCAGTTTCAAGGTTGTCAATTTTGGCAGTGAGCTGATCTAGAGCCGTCAACAAATTCGGTTGTATATCTAGAACTTGATCCGTGTTCTGCATCGAAAGAGGGTGAATCTAAGACTCAGAGGAAGTAAGGGGACAGACAGAACTTTGAGACGGTTCGACTGAAGACTGAAGCCAATAGGGAGCCAAGTCAAGGGAATGTGATCGACCTGAGAAGGAGAAAAATTGGGATTTATTTTCAGAAAAGAAAAAGCGAAGTTTGTTATTTTTAGAATAGGAGGAAAATGTTTTTGACAATATTTTTTCAAAAGATGAAGAATAAATGTCTTTTTTCTTTTTTTTTTGGATAAAAGTGGAAAAATATTTTTGGACACTTTTTGGAAAAAGAGGGGAAAAAGATGAGAGACGGGTCTCATCATGATTATTATGTTCATTAGATTCTCACTTGTATTAAGTTTACCTAAATGCAATAAAGAAACGCGAGACGGGACCCAAGCCTGGAAAAATTGGGATTGCAACATATATAAAAGATATGGTTGGACTTGTTACCAGGCTTACGGGCAGGGTCTTGTTTTAAAAATTTCTTAAAAATTTAAGCAGGATGCCAACCCGTCATTTCAGCAGAGTTTCGGGTAGAAACCAACAATCTAATGTGTGTCATAGACTTGACACCTATATGCGGGTATGCATTGGTTGGGTTAATTAGAAAGTGTTCCCCCTTTGGCGTGACTTCCACGATATATGTTTTAATTTTGAGGGAAATCGGTACGTATGGACAAGCCATTTGATATACATGAGTGTACGTGAATTTCCTCACTATATACCTTATGGGGACGGTACGCGTGAGAGCAAATTTGATATACTCGAGGTACGTGAATGAGTTCCATGCGATAAACCTCCCGTCATAACTTTGGTTAAGAGGTACGATGCGGGGGGAACCATTTGATATTCATCGAAGGTACTTGGCTAATGGAAGGTGAGAATCATATTGCTTAGGATAATTGACCTGCACGACATACGCCCGTCATGAAGTGACGTCCCAGTTACGGGATAAAATTTGGTCAATAGCAATGCTCTTTGGTGATGTTGTGTGTATCATGCATGATTCTTTTATTAGTATCTTATGGAGATAGTATATTTTTTATCATGTCTAGCCGAGAACAAGGTACACCTAAAAATAGGATAGTTATACTAAGCATAGATAAGTATTGTGTAATTATGTATAGGTGAGTGTGTGATGAGTGAGCATGGATATATACAAGTGAATGTGTGTGTTAGTGACACCTAAGCATAGATTTCTGAGTGGTGTGTGCAACATGTGGATATATGCGATCCGAGGTGCACGTGGTGTGAATTATACATGGAGCATTTCTACTAGTGTGTGAATAGTGGCATAAGTAGGGGATACAAATGTACAAGGAATAATAAAGGGAAAATAGGGGAATAAACAAGAGAATAAAACACCTATGCAAACAGAGTCTAGCCCTCTTTAAAATAGTCCCTAGTAGAGTCGCCACGATGGTCATCTCGGGGTGCCACGTTCGGTTCTAGCAGAAGGAAGGATCCCTCGAAATAAGAAAACTTTGCAGCGGTCTCGCACCCCTCCTTAGAAGGTTGCTTCGACCATCGTCGGAATCGTACGTTAGAATCGCACCCCTTCTTAGTGACCACGCAGATCGTTTATCCGCATGGAATGTCAGAATCATGCACGGGGCAGACCGTTGGAAAGTTTAGAATATTTAATTCAACATTCTAAAGAGTTTATCTCGGTTTGGGAAGTTGAACTTGGTCAACTGGGGCCCAAAAGCGTCCGATGACCTCTTAGATTAAAATGGATCATTTGTCCGTACTGTAGGTCAAAATCGCGTATGGGGCCGACCTTTGGAAAGTGTATTCATTTCCTTTCGGAGATTCATTTAGTCTAATTCAATATAAAGAGTTGACTTTGATCAAACGGAGTCTGAGAGTGTCCGGTGGCCTCCGGATCAATTTTTGAGGGAAAAGTGATCGTTCATCCTAACAGTTATGTTGTTTTGCGTATGGGGCAGACCATTGGAAAGGGTATTCATTGCCCTTTAAATATTCAAAGAGATTTTGCTTTAATGTTGAAGTTTTATTGGGTTTAACTCGGGCCCAAGAGCGCCCGATGGCCTCCAAATCAATTTTCGATAGTAAAATGGTCCGTTCATCTGGACCATTATGCCGATTCGAGCGCGGGGTGGACCATTGGAAAGGGTTTGTAGAGCCCTTAAAATATTTAAAGATCTTTCACTTTGACAATAGAGTTTATCGAAGCCAAATTGGGCCCGAGATTTTGGTAGAGCTTTCGCTATCATTCAATTTAAGATTTCGATTATCCAAGATTTCTAGGTTAACCACCTGTTGACGCCACTAAAATGACAGTGGCCAGATAAAATATGAGGATGAGATTGAAGATGAAGATAAACATTCACATCAAACATATAAGAGACAAAGGTTTTTAAAGTGGTTTGGCTATGAATAAATCCTACGTCCATTGTTATTTTATTCCCAGGGGTTTACAATAGCACCATAAGGTGTTGAGAGAGAAAGGATGTGTATCTTGTGTATGGTGTTTCTTGGTTTCTTGGTTCTCCTGGATCTCCCCCTTTTTGGCTAAGGGGATACATGTATTTATAGTGATGGGAGATAAAGAGATTCATTGTATGTAGACATTTATGTCTACATTCAACGAATCTAATTGTTGAATTGCTTGGTATGCTATGTGTTGTCATCTATTAATACAGTATAAATGTACATTAAGGCTCATTAAATGCGTTGTCATCTTCATTAATGCACATTAAATGCATAGTTACCCTTTGATCTTCCTGGTTGATATGCCGACCAACTCTCCTCGGGTGCCGACTAACTCTCCTCGGGTGCCTACCAACTCTCCTCGGGGGTCGACCAACTCTCCTCGAGTACTGACCAACTCTCCTCGGGTGCCGACTAACACTCCTCGGATGCCGACCAACTCTCCTGGGTGTTGAATATTTCCACATAGGATGACATGTGTCCTTTTCTGATTGGTCCTCATAGATGGAGAATTTTTGCGTTAACAGAAGCTCCCAATGCTCCATGCTTGATGGTTTACTTGAAAGGATGGAGCATTTATTCTGCAGTGTTGCTCGGTGCTCGTGAAATTCTTGATCCACCTTCTTGATTTGTTCAACATAAAGTGCATTATCTCCTGGACGACATATGATGCAGGCTAATCGATGGTTGCTAATCTTTCTTTTGAAGAACTCCGTGTGCTATGTATCACCCCTGGGAATTTGGATGCAGCCATGCCATAGTATGCAACTTGTAGCTTGTCATAATCTTCAAGTATGTTGATTGGTTTGCTAGCCGACCAACTGCCTCCTGTGCCGAGCAACTGAGTGCTAACTTCACGTGCTTGATTCTTCTGATTTATGATCCTCTGAATACTTTTTCGAGTAACATACTAACTTTTGAACCCAACTCTTGAATCTTATTAGTACCAAGCTAGTGGTGGACTTCGAAACATTTTCATACAACTTCTTCTTCAATGTTGGTCGGAATAGTAGTAGTAAAGATCTCAGTGCGGTAGATGCTAAATTTGACTTCTGAACTTCAATAGTATGTGCATAATAACTCCTGAATCTGCCTCCTGAACTTCTGAATGCACCTCCTGAACTTCTGAATACGCCTCCTGAATTTTAATATTCCTCCTGAACTTTAGTATACCTCCTGAATTTCAATAGCCTCCTGAACTTCAATACACCTCCTGAACTTCAATATCAAAATAATTCATGAGCAAGAAAAACAACTCCTGAATGATGATTGGTCGGGGCCCCGACCGTGTGAGTTTGTGGAGTTGAATTTGATGCTCGACTGCATGATGTTATAAGAATGTGCCACCGAATGAACAAATATATCTGTAATAGAAGCCCCCAAGTATGGAATGTGAACTTTGAATGCTTTTTGCTTGATCTCTTTCACATACTCATACTTTGTTTAAATAAAATGTTTCCGACCAACTGTAGTTGATAGCTTCTTATTTCCGACCAACCTGAGTTGGTGGATTTTTTCTTCCCAACCAACCTTAGTTGGAACTTTTGGGAAATATTTTTTCTTCCCAACCAACCTTAGTTGGCATTTTTGGGAAATATTTTTCTTCCCAACCAACCTTAGTTGGCATTTTTGGGAAATATTTTTTCTTCCCAACCAACCTTAGTTGGCACTTTTGGGAAATATTTTTCTTCCCAACCAACCTTAGTTGTCATTTTTGGGAAATATTTTTGATAATAAATGATGGAGACTTCCTCGGAGCTGACCAACGGATTGTTGGGAATAAGATATAATAAATGCTGGAGACATCCTTGGAGCTGACCAGCAGATTGTTGGGAATAAGATAATATAAATGTTGGAGACATCCTTGGAGCTGACCAACAGATTGTTGGGAATAAGATAATATAAATGTTGGAGACCTCCTCGGAGACGACCAACGGATTATTGGGAATAAGATATAGTAACTGCTGGAGACCTCCTCTGAGCTGACCAACAGATTGTTGGGAATAAGATATAATAAATACTAGATATCTCCTTGTAGCTGACCAACAAATTGTTGGGAATAAAATATAATAAATGCTGGAGACTTCCTCGGAGCTGAATATATATAGAGAGAAGAAATTTTCCGAGCTCCATGCCGAGATAAATATAAAATATGCATAGACATAAATAATAATTTAGACTAATAATAAACTGTCTTGCTGATCTGTCGAGGCAAAATTGCATAACGCCGAATAAGGATAATATCTTCCACAATATAAGAATATGGCTGAGAACTTTGCTGAGCCTGAATATAAATAAGAATTACCCCGACCAACTATCCATTGGGGGTGAAATATAATAATTGTTGCAGATCTCTTTGGAGCTGAATATATATCTCATCGAGCTCCATGCTGAGGTGAATATAGAATATGAATTCGAATGGATAAATAGAATAATTTGTTCCTGAGCAGATATCCGAGCAATAATACAATCAATAGTGCCTCATTGAGGTAAAGTTTCACAATGCCAAGAAATGATAATATTCTCCAGAAGTTTAAGATTATTTTCGAGCATTCTTCGGCACCAAATCTTGTACCTGTAAAAATTAATAACTTGCCCTACCATATGTGTAGGCTGAATTGATTAGTCATGAGAATAATTTAATCATCCAATAAATATATGATAGTTATATGTTTGAGAAATAAAAATATTAATTTCAAAAAATAAAATAATATATGTTGGCTGATATGTCGAGGTAAAATTGCTTGATGTCGAGAAATACTAGTTTCCAGAGGTTTACGAGAGCTTTCATCGGGATTGAATCTCGTCCCTATGAAATTTTAATAAGCTGCCCGAGCACCTGTCGAGACTAGAGAAAATAATTATTATCATGAGAATAATTATTCAGCCAAACAATATGTGATGTGTATCAGCATAAAAATTTCAAAATATGAAATAATATGTTCTGTGCCAAATGTGTCATGTGGGCAGATTATTATAAAAAATGCTAGGCATTTTAATTTTAAGTAAAAGACCAAAAAGAAGTTGGTTTTAAAAATGTTTTTGGGGGATGGACATCTCAAGTTGCAGAATACATGATGACGATCAAGAAGCAAATGGTCCCCGACCAGCAGAGCAATTTCGCCGATCATCAAAAATGGTGCATTGATATTGCAGACCAGCTATTGGATGGTCACCGAACAACATCAGGTGTCGCCGACCAAGAAGTGGATGGTTGGATAGTTTCCGACCTGATGCCGACCAAGTGTATGAGAACTTTTGACTAGAAATAGATGCCATCGACCAACAAATAGTAAGTCGTGGAGCTCCTCTTGATGTATAATACATGATAAAAGGATAACTGTTGGGGGTGAATCTTGTACATGAGGCATTTAATAAATTGCTCGAACACCTGTTGAGATTGATTCTCATAGAAATTATCATTAGTAAAATTTTTCAGCTAAATATCATATAATATGTATCAGCTCAGACATAAGGCAATAAAAATTTCAAAATATGAAATAATATGTTTTGTGCCAAATGTGTGTCAATGTGAGCAATTTTTTATCAACTAGAATGCCATAAGGTTCGATTTGGGCTTTTTATAAAATAATTTTATTTTTAAATAAATGCTCAAATATGGGATCGAAAAATTTATTCTAAGATAAAGTTCAGGGATATATTTTATTTAATTTTAAAACATTTATTTTGTTAGAGAAGTGTGAGAAAAATAAATAGGTATCAATGGTAATAATTTTGACTTTGTCAAAATTAATAATTTGGGCAAATAAATTTTTCATCCCTCCATTCCAGCATTCCTCGTCAATAGGTGATAACCATCTCTGACCAGTGGTATCGCCGACCAGCATCGTGTGACGTCAGTGTTGGGATGCCTTCGTTTTGATCTGCCGACCATGTACATACGATCAAGAAGCCTTTGTTTTGGCTAAAACTTGTTTCTTACCAACTTTGGCCTTTTAAGTTGTTGACCAACTATTTCTTTGTTATCAAAAGTAGATGTCGACCAGATGTTCTTGTTTTGAAACAACCACCGAGGTGTTGCCGATCTACTCCAATGTTGCTGATGGAACTTCACAGCCTACCACCGACCAACAAAAATGGTCTGGTAAACAAATTTTGGTCGGGTAACAACCAGATGTCGCCGACCAACAGTAGATGGTTCCGACCAACAAAATGCAGAAATACTCATCTGGCGACCTTCTTCTGGATTTTTCATCCTCACACAATTGATGCTAAACAGTAGTTGCAGATTCATGAGACCTTTGAGCCCAAGGCAGGCAGACTTTGAATCGGAGAGTAATATAATCCTGGGATTGAAATTTTTTGTTGATCTGAAACCGAACCAAGTTGTGAGGTGGATGATCATCCGGTTATTTTTTTTATGCCACCCAGTTTCATTATTTTTGTTGCTGTAGACGGTTGAAGTCAAAACGATTGATATAAATTTAATAAATCCAAAATTTCTTCATCTTCCTAGGAAAGTTTCTCCATCGCCCTTTCTTGAGGGACTGTTCATTTTTCATCTTCTTTACGAAAGTGGGTAAAGGTTTTTCAGGAGAGAGAAGGTTATTTTGGGTTTCCTTCCTATTTTCCATTTGTGGAGATAAAAAATACGGTGGTTGATAAAAATCATTACGAAAATTATACCAAAAATCCATCATCGAACCAATAAATCAATCTTTATCAGAATTAATAAATCGTAACAAATCAAAATTCTTAGATCTAAGAGATAACCAATAGAAATCATCAGATCTAAGAGAAAATATGATCAATATCCAAGAGGAAAAATAATGGTTTTGAATTTTTACTCCCTTGTAGAAGATGTGAAATATGTGAATCAACATATGTCAAATATTTTTCCTTGATGTAACTCATTACATAAACATGTTTGCCCAGAACGTTTTCAAGAAGATTCATAGATGCTTAACGCTCATGATGAAAATTGTCTAACACTGAATATATATATATATATATATATATATATATATATATATATATATTATTTTTTTTATGAATCAAATTGATGAGAACTTTTAAAGCAGATCTAGGTCAGAGTTGTGATTATCGAGAGAGAGAAATTATTCGTGATTTTAACTTTTCCCATTTAAAAATATGATGGGAATTTGAATAGACATCAAAGATCTTACAAAATTTATAATGAAAATTATCAAATCTTACCACCGTCATATATATTGGTATATGTAATCATTTAAAATATTTATTCCATGATATAAAATGGAAACTTGAGAATCAAGCAAAAAGTTATGATGTATGAAATCCATTATTTTTCAGATTTGTTAATAAGAATTAATCTAACAATTATGATTTTAAAATCATGATATGCAATATTTTGCAGATAAAAATTGGACAATTAATTTATGTATATAAACATAAAAATCATGATTGAATCAAAAGACGTATGTATAATTGATTATACGTAGAGAAAATAAAAACTTAGCTTTTGATGGAGAACAATGCTTGTAACACGTTCCCACAGACGGCGCCAATCTGTTGAGGACAGAAAATGGCCACTGTCATTTTAGTGGCGTCAACAACAGATAAATGATGAGGATGAAATTGAAGATAAAGATAAACATTCACATCAAACATATAAGAGACAAAGGTTTTTAAACTGGTTCGGCTATGAATAAAGCCTACGTCCACTGTTATTTTATTCCCAGGGGTTTACAATAGCACCATAGGGTGTAGAGAGAGAAAGGATGTGTATCTTGTGTATGGTGTTTCTTGGTTTCTTGGTTCTCCTGGATCTCCCCCTTTTTGGCTAAGGGGATACATGTATTTATAGTGATGGGAGATAAAGAGATTCATTGTATGTAGACATTTATGTCTACATTCAACGAATCTAATTATTGAATTGCTTGGTATGCTATGTGTTATCATCTATTAATACAGTATAAATGCGCATTAAGGCTCATTAAATGCGCTGTCATCTTCATTAATGCACATTAAATGCATAGTTATCCTTTGATCTTCCTGGTTGGTATGCCGACCAACTCTCCTCGGGTGCCGACTAACTCTCCTCGGGTGCCGACCAACTCTCCTCGGGGGCCGACCAACTCTCCTCGGGTACTGACCACCTCTCCTTGGGTGCCGACTAACACTCCTCGGATGCCGACCAACTCTCCTGGGTGTCGAATATTTCCACGTAGGATGACATGTGTCCTTTTCTGATTGGTCCTCGTAGATGGAGAATTTTTGCGTTAACACCACCTATGTTCCTATTACTCATATACATGCATAAGATTGATTCATACTATTAAATCACCAAATTACAAACTAAAACTCAAAAATCACATGAGGTTTACTATGATGAATCAAGAAGCACTTTGAATGTTAAATTGAGAAAGAAAATTCTTACATGAATATGTGATTGATGAGTTCCCCCTTGAATCACTTGGTTCTTCTCCTATTCGCCCTCTGTTCCTTTCTCTCTGAAGGTGGGGATGATAGGGTTATAATTTCGATTAAGTGTGGTGAGTATTGATCTTTCCCTTAATCTTATATCATTCCCAAATCCCGAGTTGAGCCAATTTTTCCAATTTTGGACCCCGAGTTAGCCTAAAATGCATAATTAAACTAGCCCAAAAGTTTCTCAATTTATATATCTATACCCCAAGACTAATTATAGAGGTTTAAAACACATTAATGAGCCCATAAAGCTTCCCAGAATGCGTTCCAATTATTTTTATTCCACAATTATATCTATAATAAAGTCACATACTATTCGTTAATTATCTACTACACATGCAATTATTTTCTATTGCAATGATTCACATAAAAATCAATCTCTCATGATTATGACATAATGAAAATTTACTTGGCTGTAATTAATAAATTAAATTTGTCGATTAAATTTAATTTTCACAAATTTTATTTTATTCCAAATATATAGCTTTATTTATTCTCAAAAAATACGGGTATTACATTCTTGCCCCTAATAACGGGATTCCGTCCTCGGAATCTAAAAGGATATGTACCTATCTAGAAGAGTTCATGATATTTCGAGCTCATGTCATGCTCCCTCTCCTAAGTCGACTTGTCCTTCTTATGGTGTCCTCAATGCACCCGAACCAATGGTACAACCTTGGATCAAAGTCGGTGTTACCTTCGATCCAAAATGGCTATCGATCTCTCCTCGCAGGTATCATCTGGTTGGAGATATATATCATTAATATCGATATGATGGTACGCTGTCTCATCTCTAAGGAACCTCCACAATACAAATATATGAAAGACATTGTTCATCCGATGCAACTGGTATGATAATCCCAACCGATACGTTACAACTATAATCCTCTCAAGTATAGGGAATGGTCCCACATATCGAGGATCCATCTTCCCCTTCTTCCCAAACATCATCAATCCCTTCACGGGAGACACTTTAATCAATATTTGATCCCTAACATTAAAGTCCAAGTATCTCCAATCCGCATCTACACATCTATTTTTCCTATCCTGGGCAATCCGTATCCTAGCACAAAACATCTCTACCTTCTATGAGGTGTCTTGAATGAAATATGTACTAAGTAACTTGTTATACCCATCTTCAACTACCATGAGGGTAAGCGAAAAGGTCTCTCATAAGCTCCCTAAATAGTGCCATCGCAATCATGAACTGGTAGGTGTTGTTGTATGAAAACTCCAACAAAGGCAAATACAACTCCCAACTCTCCTTAAAGTCTAATATGCACATTTGTAACATGTCTTTCAACATCAAGTTCACTCTCTTAATATTCCCGTACATCTGAGGATGATATGAGGTGCTCAATCTTAACTTTTCCCCTAAAGCCTGCTGAAAGCTCCTCAAAAAAAGGTACATGAATGTCATGTCCCTGTCTGACACAATGTTGAGTGGTACCCCATGCAATTTCATAATCTCTGCGAGAAAACATCCAGCGTACTGCTATGAGCTATAATATGTCTAGAACGATAAGAAGTGAGCCACCTTCGTCAATTTATCGAGGATCGCCCACATGGAATCATACCGCCTCTGTGATGTAGGTAACCCCATGATGAATCCATGGAAATGCTCTCCCATTTCCACATCGGAATCTCTAAAGGCTGCAACACACTTGCAGGATATTGATGGTCTATCTTCACCAGCTGACACGTAGAATATTTGGACACATAATCTTCGATGTCCCTCTTCATCCCGACCCACCAATACTTACGTCACATGTCATGATACATCTTACCCCCTTCGAGATGTACCATAAATCTTGAATCGTGAGCCTCAAACATAATGTCCTGCCTTAACTCCTCATCCTGTGGTATAACTAGTCTAGCCTAAAATCCCTATCCGCCATGTGATCCAATAGAGTAGTGCTCTAACCCTTCGACTAACAATTACATAATCCTATCCTGGAAAAGTTAATCTCCTTCTTATGCCTTCATGACCCGAATAACAATCTCGAGTGTGATGGTGAGAACTTCTATAAATGCACGGGTTAAGTCGTCATCCTCATGAGGTGATCTCCACTTTTCCTTCCATACTGCTGCCAACTCCAAAATTGGCTTATGGCTCAAAGCATCCTCTATGACATTTGCCTTCCCCGGGTGTTACTGAATATCAAACTGGTAATCCTTCACAAAATCTAGCAATCTCCTCTGCCTCATGTTTAGCTCTCACTGCTTGAACAAATACTATAGGCTTTTATGGTATATGTATCTCTAGAATTTCTCCCCCAGGAGATAATGCCTCCACACTCGCAGTGCAAATACCACGACTGCTAACTCCAACTTGCGGGTAGGATAATGTCCCTTGTGAGGCTTTAGCTTCCATCAAGCATAAGTTATTGACCTCTACTCCAACATCAAAACCCCTCCAAGTAACCTCAAGGACGCATAGTCTATCCCTACCCGAGGTAATGCGAGAACCGGTGTTATAGTCAATCTAGTATTTAGGTCAACAAATACCTTCTAGCATACATCATCCCATACAAACGGTACTCATACAAACGGTAATCCCTTTCTTATCAAATTGGTTACGGGACTAACTATCTTGGAGAACCCCTGAATGAATCGATGGTAGTACCTGTCTAATCCTAAAATGATGCGTACCTCATTGGGTGTAGTAGGTTGCCCCCACTCCATCACTGCAGAAACCTTCCCTGGGTCCACTGATATGTCCCTCTCAGACACAATGTGGCTCAAGAACTGTACATCTCGTAACTCGAAATTGCACTTCTCAAACTTATCATACAACTGGAAGTCTCGTAGTTTTTGTAATAATACCCATAAATAGCGTGGAGGTCCTCCACAGTCCGAGAATAAATCAAAATGTCATCAATAACTACTATGACGAACTGATCCAGAAAGTCCCTAAATACCCGATTCATCAAATTCATAAACACCATCGGTGCGTTGGTTAACCCAAAAGGCATAACTAAAAGTCATATGACCCATATCTCGTAAGAAATATCGTCTTTGAGATATCTTGCTCTCGGAATCTCAACTGATGATAGCCCAATCTCAAATTAATATTAAAGAAATATGCAACACCCCTCAGATGGTCAAACATATCATCAATGGGGGGGGGGGGGGGATTATTTATTTCGTATGTTGACCTTGTTCAACGCCCTGTTGTTGATACAAAGTTGCATTGATCCATCCTTCTTCTTGTCGAACAAAACTGGAGCACCCCACGATAAAGTACTCCTCCTAATAAACCGTTATCCCAATAACTACTCAATCTAATCCCGAAGCTCCCTCATCTCCACAGGATCCATCTGATACGGTGTACCTGCAATGGTTCTAGTGCCCAAAATTATATCAATCACAAAGTCTATCTCATGACTAGGTGGTAACCCTAGGATCTCCCCAAACACATCCAGAAACTCACTAACTACCGGGATGGAATCTAACGACACCACAACCTAAGAATAAGTCTCGTTATCGATATAGTATAAGTAAGTGCTCGACCCACCCCCAGGGTAAGGCATCGCAACCAGGTACATCTCTTTCCTCAGATGGGAAAGACGATTGACTTACCATAACAGTCAACACACGCTCTGTATGTAGATATCCAGTCCATCCCTAAGATAACATTGTACTTGAGCATATATAGTACTAGAAAATTGGCTACAAAAGTGAGTCTCCCTATCTCAATCCCTATATGTATATAATTAACTTCATAGAATTGAAACCTTATAAAAGTCCGTAGTTAATAACAATATAAAATGAACTTAATAGAATTGAAACCTTAAAAGTTGGAGGAAAAGCGAGCACATGCAAAGTATGATTTAGAAAAACTTTTATAAACCGTATAATAAACATTATAGCTTGAATTATATCAATCCTCTCCAGTGTTTACACTCAACAAATGAAATTACTATGAAATAAGATGCAACACACACTGGATATGCAGGCATAAGGAGTAAATGTAAAGGGAAACGAGGTTGCACACATGCCATCAATTGAAAAATGCTATATATAAAATGCAAAATATGTAATCTCAATGAAATGATATCATCATTAAAAAGGTTAATTGCATTTTCACCGGTTATCGCAATTATTTAAACTTTTGACTTCCATTCACCTTAGGATCACTTAGGACTTTTATAGGGTTGTAATGTAGGTTGGGGTTAAGGTTACAAAAGGAAAGGGATATTTACGGATTCAAAGGACTTTGGAGATGAAAACTCAAAATAATGGAAAGTTGTTTGTAATTTCAAAATTGGAAAATGATTTCCATATCAAGAATTGGATATACACTGGAACGCGATAAGGATTATTGAAAACTATACGTAAAATGGAAATATTTCTTTTATTTTCTTCTTTTTTCCCCTTTTTCCTTTTTTTTCCTTTTGTTTTTTTCACTTCACTTTTTCACCCTCACATGCTTAATTGCAACCACATAACAATAACATCATTCAATCTCGAGTATCATTCCAAACAAAGGTATGGAAGGTGATATATATATGGCTTAAAAATCTTATATCGAGTTGGTTCTGGGATTTTGGGTTATGAAACGAAAGCCTATGTTTAGGCTCAAAGAGGTTGAGGAGGGAAAACATATATGGTGAGGTCAAGCTCAATATAGGGTAAATAACAAAGATGGTCAATGACCATTTCCTAAAGTTTATGCAATTTTCGAGTCAAAGCAACTTTGAAACCATGATCAAATAACACATTTCGTAAATGAACTCAAATAATGAATGATAAAATGAAATAATAGTGATATTACCAACGAATTTAATGTTTTGAAGGAGGAAAGATAATGAATAGACACTCACAAATGAGGTAAAGCCCAAAGCTCACTTTGTAACAAAAGATTACCGAATTATAGACATCTTAAGACAAATCATGAAAACAAGAAAAGTACATATGATCATGGGTTCAAAGTTTAATTCATGAAGTTATTCATAATATCACTGATTTGAGGACTAATCGAGCATTTATTAAAATTTATCAGTAGAAACAGAAGGCAAAATTCCCAACGAAGAAGAAAAAAGAAAGAAAATATTTTTGAAAATTTTAATGTTTTCAACAA
This sequence comes from Sambucus nigra, assembly GCA_949130495.1. Taxonomy (NCBI): domain Eukaryota; kingdom Viridiplantae; phylum Streptophyta; class Magnoliopsida; order Dipsacales; family Adoxaceae; genus Sambucus; species Sambucus nigra. The sequence goes on along the minus strand of OX422217.1, from coordinate 631,933,836 downwards.
AAGCATGCTTGGTAAAGAATATGTGATCAAACAAATGAAAATAAAAAAGAAATGGAAGTAATAACCCACACCCCTAACTTATATGTTGCATTGTCCTCAATGTGAATCAAGAACACAACATAAAGAGAGGAAAAGAAAGATATTACCCAAAATGGAGCGATCCCCAATAAGGATAAGTCCATTGAATCTACAAAATATGTTAGAACCAAACATAACAAAACAAAGAGAATAATGAAAATATTAGGTAATTACACTAGACTATAAGTAAAAAGGAAAAGGAAAAAAAAAGCTAACTATTTATAACCTACAATTTTAACTTATAACTAACTATACACTAAAAGTTGAAATTTCTGAGGGTCCACCCAAAATACAATATAACTTTGAGTGATGATAGTTGTATACTCACTTTCATGCATGCCTACCGAAAAATAAGAATTCCATTTGAACAATGGAAGGCATGTATAAGGCAGAAGAAAGGAATTATCATCAATCAAAAAATTCAGGAGATGATGGGGGGTTTGGATAAGGCGAGGGACAAGACCAAATTAATCTCAAGAAAATTAAAATCACATCCCCATGGTTTTTCAATTAGAAGGGGAGGTGGGGCAAGTGCAAGAGAATAGGCCATGAGACGAAGCATCTCAAAATAACATTTGTCTTCAAGAATCGGGTCAAAGTCCTCAAGACTTTCATTTGATTCTTGTGATAGATTTAATGGTTCGATAATAATGGAAAACTAATGAAACGAAGGACCTTTAACCTCAAAAGAATTTAAAATATTCATAAGATGTTGAAATTTGAAAGTGCTCGGGTCACTCTCAATGATTTCTTCCTCGAAAAAGGGTGGAGGTGAAAATTAAGTTTCAACCTTAATTGTGCTTTTGAAGAAGAAATCACCTCATCGAGTTAGACATTTTTTTATTTCTCCAAACTTCATAAATCTCGAGTTCATCATTCAATTCCTTATTCTCACTTTGCAAAGTTTTTTCCCAAGACAATTAGTGAATACCTAAAAATTTTTGATTTTCACGTTCAATTCTTTCATTTTCAAGAATTCAGAAGCATTCACGCATATTCTTAGGAGTGTAACTATGAGAATTATTATCATAACAATTAAAGCCATCAAAAGAGTTGGGGAGAGACATTTCAAAGTGATCAATTCAAAACATTACAAGAACCAAAATTTCAAGTTTCTCAAAACAATTTAGTACAAGTAAAAAAGAAAGAAAGAAAATAATATACAATATACACACAAAGTACTAAAACACTAAAATCCTAAAATGAACCGCTCCCTGAAAATGGTGCCATTTTTTATGAGGAATAAACTTTGTATTTAAATAACATCGTTGGGTGTTTACGCCATATACAAAAAAATATCACAACATGGTACACTGTATATGAAAGTGTAGCGACAAGTAGGGATCGAATCCATAGGAAATGGTATTTAGGATTAAATTGTTTTAACACTAAGAAAAGGGGAAAGTGTAAAAGATAATATGGGTGAAAAGGGGGAATACATATAGAAAAAGTTAACTGCGCTAAGTAAAATTAAACAAAGGTTAAGAAAACGGGATTAGGATCACATCCCCGCCATGGGTTAAACAACGTGTAATAAGAATTTTGGTTTGAAAACATTTAACGGAGTGTAATCAATTAATTATAAACATCAAACATGAAGGTACGTAACCCATAAACGCGAGATTGAACTTTTAATCGAAAATGGTCACAAATGAATTAGTTTTGGAACATCGCTATAAACACTAACGTTGTGTGATAAAGAAAGTTAAATGCCTAATATTCCAACTTTAATACATGAGGTTTAAATTAATTGCATTTCTACCGAAAACCTAACTTTAAAATCTCAATGCCCATTAATGGCGAAAACATGATCCCAACCCTTAAGCTAGGTATTAAACATGGAAAGAACAACAAAACAACAAATTAACTAATGAAAACAACTAATAGACTACAACAAATAATTAACAAAGCAATAAATCTTGATAAAAAACATAAACAAGGAAATACAACTTTAATTAAGTGAAAGAGATGAATGAATAGTACTTACAAAGTGGATTTAAACCATAAGAGTGAGGAGAGGGAAAGCTCCCAAATAAACCCTAAAAGCTGATCTCCTAATGTATAAAATGAAGGCCTCGGCTTAAGGGAATGTTTTCCCATAAATACCTAAACAACCCTTGCCCCTCCCCCTAAAAAAAAATACACATTTGCATAATTTTACTATGGCCGAATCGATTCGGTCAAATGGGAAAACCAATTTGCCCCTGATAGGTCTAAATCTTCATCTTTGATCAATATACGAAAAATGCCATAACTTCTTTGTTATAGACCGGAATTAGGTGCGGTTAGAAGATACGTGAAGCTAAATCAGAGGGATACAACTTCCAAGAATACATTGGGCCAAAAACTCAAATGATGAAATGACTAAAATGCCCTTACATGTTCACTTTATGAAGAAACTTTCCAAAAATGCAACTAAACTTCACGTTAAGCACTTTAATACCTATAAAAGCTCACTTATACCTCGCAAAGCATTTAAAAATATATAAAAGAGGTTGTCTAGTTAATGATCATAATTATAGTAATTAAGGTACTCGAGGAGGATAAAATGCATAGGTATAAAGGGTAAATTAATGCAATATTCGAGACTAATGACGAGTCATATAGTAAAGAACTTAACGTAATCTCGTAACTTGTGAGTGGTCCATACGTGGGATAGACAAGCCTTCTCAAAGGAGGTGTATTTGAGCTCAAAGGATACTAGATTTTTGTTGACATAGTAGATATCACATTCCTTTCAAAAAATCTCTTCGTATTAGGCCATCATAACCTCGATAATCGTGTCGGTTATGGTCATGTAAAACAAGAGTTATTATCCAGGTACAGGAAGAACTAACACCAGTCGATTAGTGGGGGTACTATTGTATTATCTCGAATCCTTCCTGGCATTGATCTTTCCATTATTTAGGTGAGTCATTAGTAAGTATATGGAAGATGGTTTCACAAATTGTGGTGATCTGGTTGATGAACTATCTTATGAACTATACTTGGCCTAGGAATCCTCTAACTTCCTTTTCTGTTCTATGTAATATCATTTACTGTATTGTTTTCACCTTGGTGAGGTCTACCTCGATTATGTTTTTGCTGACGATGAAGTCGAGAATCTTCTCGAAGACACATTTGTTAGGATTTAGCCTCATTTTGAAGAGACGTAACCTTTAGAAGAATTTTTGCAATGTCGATGTGTCCTTTCTCGTTCTTTGTATTTAACGATCATATGGTCTACGTAGACTTTTACTTATTTACTTACGTATGAGGTCATGTAGGATGGCTATAGACATTCTCTGGTAAGTTGCAGTAGATTTTTTAGACCAAAAAGCATAACCTTATAATGTATCTCCCCTAGATGTAATAAACCCAGTTTTTTCTTACCGATTATGGTGAATTTTGATCTAGTTATAATCGAAGAATCCATCGACGATGGAATTGAGCACATTACTTGATGTATTGTCTACCAATAAGTCTATGTGTGGTAGAGGAAATCATCTATAGGGCAAGACCTATTGAGATACATATAGTCTATGCACATTTGAATCTTTCAAATGATTTTGGGTATTGGTACGATGTTGTCTAGCTAAGTAGGATATCCAATAACTCGATTGAATCTGACACTAATTTTCATTCAACTTTTTCCTTCACCTACAATGACTACTCAGGTATTAGTTTTTGAAGCCTTCTCTTTTTATGTTTTTCATCAAGGAGAGTGCGAATTTCATGTATGATAATAGTCGGGTTGATGTCAGACATATCGTTGTAGGACCAAGTGAAAACATGTATGAAACTGAGAAGGAGGTCCATATGTTATTTTCTTTCATTCTTATCTAGGGAGGACCCTATTTATAACTATTTGGGTTTTGGGGAGTGCCCACATTTATGATTATTATGTCATACTCGTTGGGATACATATATCTGTTTTAACGTTGGTCAAGTTTATGCAAGTGATCTCTAATCCATTATTGGATTCATTATCATCACATGTAATACACATAGGCAAATGATGACCGCGTGAAAGGTGTGTTCGTGTAAGGATACAATCATTTTTTTCGTTTCACCGCGATAATACAAACAAACCTAAATTACAACTACACTCAACGGGTGAGTATAGCGGCAAGTCGGGTATAAAAAATCCACAGAGACGAGTTGCTAGAATTTATATCATTTAGTAATCCAAAATAAAAGTGCAAAAGGTGGATTACAAACTAAATAGGAAAAGATGCATAAAAGGGAAATATTAATCTAAGCGAGGGAAAATAAAACTAGATTAACAAAGCGATAAAACAATAGGTTGCGTCGAATATCCCTCACCCGAGTTAATTAGTATAAAATGGATACATGGGTCGACGAGTTATTACAAATGTGTCTCATTTTGATAGTTAATTAAATCAAGGGTTGTCACGCCCCTAAATTCTCATAAAAGCCTAATATAATTTTGGTATCAACAAATACCCCAGAAATTACGCACGCAAGGTCGTAAGCACGGGACATACATGATATGCGCCATCATATCTCCTAGGCGTAATAACTAGGATAACGCGCCCAAAATAGACCCGTAAACACCATCACCAAAGCAAAGCAACACGTGAGTTCCATTCAAACATAACCTAGACTAAATTAGATAAAAAGCATATTAAAAACGTGGTAAATAAACGCGATAAATCTATACTAGAAAGCAACTAAATCAAAGCATGTAAACCTAATTAACAAAGCAAGTAAATTAACTACAACAATGGAAATAAATGAAATACAACTTAAATTAAATGGAAGGGAAGATGAATAGTTCAAATTACAAACCCAAATGTTGTCACACCAAATGAGGAGGAAAAATGAGCTCTCACCCTCCAAACCCTAACCTAAACTATATGCCTTCTAATAATATCTAACTATATGTGAAAATGAAACCAAAATTCCTTTATATAGTAAGTTACAAAATAAATAAAGGAAAAAGAAAAGAAAAGAAAAGATCTCAAAATATCTGGTATACGCGGTTGACCGCGGCCAGAGGGCCGGTCAATCGCGCCCTCTTGTAAAAGCCCACTGTCTCCTTTCCATGGAAAAACTTGAAACCGCGGTCGATCGGTACTCTATTTTCCAGCTTTGTTTGGTCCATGAAGATGGTGAAAAGGTTGCATACGGAAATGACAATAACTTCTTCGTTCGAAATCCAAACGACGCACTGTTTGCAGCCACGCGATGCTAACTCAATGAATTACGCATCTGTGGAATTTCTATAAGCCGAAGAAGAAATGTGAATTGACTAAAATGCCCTTAAAGTAGCATCGGGTGATGGAAATTCTCTGAAATACAATGGATCCTCACTTTTAGCTTTCCAATACCTTCAAAAGCACAATTAACCTCTGCAAAGCATGTATATATATCCAAATCCAAGGTAGTCTGGTTAATACGCATAAATATAAGGATTTAGGACCGTAAAATCTCCAGAATGCATAAAGATAATGGACGGAAATATGTAATATTCGATACGAATCACACCCCCTAACTTAAACATTGCTAGTCCCTAGTAATGAAACAAACAAAACCAGTCCACAGAGGGCAGTACAAGACGTATATATGCATCGAAATATAAATGCCACTTTTGTAGGGAGCACAATTGCATTTAGCATATGTAATAAGCTGTTAAACCCCTAGGTTATCCTAGTGGACGAGTGTCATCTCGTTAGGGTTTTCATAGATGAAACCCACAAACATCATATGGTTCCCTCAAAATAAGCCCAAACCAACTTGCGACAAGCCCAAAAATAATGAAAAATATTTCATATGCATTATTAGCAAAGTGAATGAATTCACACAAAAGTGCGAATCATTAACGTTATAGAATGCACCTCATAGAATTGAAACCTTGAAATGTGGGAGGGGAGCGAGCACATGCAAAGTGTGATTTGGAAAAAACTTTTATAAACCGGATATACCGCTCATTAAAGGAGGCAAAATGCAATTTCACAAATTATCAAAACTATTTCAACTTTTAAATTAAATTCACCCTAAGATCACATAGGACTTGTAATAGGGTTGTAATGTAGGCTAGGGTACGAAATGAAAGAAATGTATGTATGGATTCAAAGTGTTCAGAATGAAAAACTTGGAATAATGGGAAATAGTACGGGAAATACCAAAATTTGGAAAACAAGTTCCAAACGAGCATTAGATATAACAATTCGAGAGTAATCAAAGCTTATTGAACTATATACAACATTTACAACTTTCTCTTTCTTTTATTTTCTTCCTTTTTCTCATTTTTTTCTTTTATTTTCTTTTGCTTTTTGCTTTCTCTTTTTCATCTCTTTTTTCACATCTCTTTCTTTACTTTTCACACTCTCAAATGCATAAATTGCAACCGCAACACAATAACAACATTCAATCCCAAGTAACATTCCAAACAAAGGTATCGAAGGTTTATGTATGGTTTAAAACTCCAATTTGGAGTTGGTTATGGGATTTGGGCTTATGAAACAAAAGGCTATATTTAAGCTCAAAGGGGTTAATGAGGGAAAACATTTAAGGTGAGGTCAAGGCTAATATGGGTGATATAATAAGGATGGCTTATGATCATTTCTGAAACTTTATGCAATTCTCGAGTCAAAAAAATAAATGAAAATCATGTTCAAGTAACACATTTCAAGTATGAACTCAATTAATGAACGATCAAATGAAAGAATAGAGAGATTACCGACGAATAAATTGTTTTCAAAGAGGAAAGAATAGTGTATAACACTCACAAACGACGAAAGGTACAAAGCTTACTCGGTGTAAGTATATACAATGCAACAAAAGATTACCGAGTTATAAAAATCTTAAACCAAATCAATAAAGTAAGAGAAGTACATGTGCTCATGGGATTAAAGTTTAATTCATGAAGTTATTCACAATATCAATGATATGAGGACTAAAGTCTAATAACTTCTAAAATCGAGAACATGTATCGTTGGGTTGTTAATTGGATCGGGCAATTATTAAAATTTATCATCGGAAACAAAGGCAAAATGCCCAATAAAGGAGAAAAAAGAAAGAAAATAATTTTGAAAATTTTGAATTTTCTAAGAAAATCATATTAAGTAACTAACATGTGAGAAAAAAAATGGACTAACAAAGAAATGGATAGAATATCCCACACCCCCTAACTTAAAACCTGTCATTGTCCTCAATGTTAATTAAGAACCAAGTTAAAGAGAGAAAAATAGCGATATTACCCAAAATTGGAGCGATCCCCATTAGAAAAAGTCCAAAGAATCTACAAAACAAGTTAATACCGAGCATAGCAAAAACAAATAACAAAAAGTTAACTAATTACACTAGACTAAATTAAAAGAAAGAAAAAAAATAAAGAAAGAAAGAATAGAAAGATAACTATATGCAACCTACTATTTAGGCTTCACACTAACTATACACTAGAAGTCTAAATAGCTGAGGGTCCACCATGAGAACTATTTAACCTTGGAGGATAACCGGTGTACCCTCACTCTTAAGCATGCCTTTCAAAAAATATGAATTCCGTTTGAAAAATGGAAGGTATGTGTAAGGCGGAAGAAATGAACCATCGTTAATTAAAAGTTTTGGAGGGACGATGGGGGATTTGGATTAAATGGGTGACAAAAGCATATGGGGACTGAGAAAATCCGAATATCCTCCCAAAGATTTTGAAATTGGAATGGGAGGGGGCGCACACTAAGGTAAAGATACGATCATAGAAGGCGATTCGAGCAAGTACTCCTCATCGGCTAAAAGGTTTCAAACATTAAAGTTTGAAACTGAATCATCGGGAACTTGTGACGGTGTGATAACAGAGAATGAAAATGGGGATGAAAAAAATTCAAACTCATGGGATGAATCATCATCGCATGAAGATTGAGTTTCGAATGAAATAATATCATTTTCAATGAAATGTTCTTCTTTGGGGGCCAAAGAAGAAATCATTTCATTGCAAATGGATATTACGTCATTTTCATCCTCACTTTCAATATCTATTATGCAATGGGAAAAGTCTAGAATGATTTGTTCCAAAGTAGGCACAAAGTCCTCATTCGGTTCAAAATATTCCCCGACTTCGAAAGTCTCGGAAGCAAAATCGTCGTCGGACTCAAATAATAAATCCAATTCATGTTCCCACAAATGATTTTCTTCCTGATAACGATTTTCAATTTTCTCATTCTCAAGCATATGCAAGCCCTCATCGAATGTTATAGTTCGAGGTGCGAATACTTGAGAATGGGAACTTTAAAAATTACCATCGGACTTAAACTTAAACTAATTATTATAGGAATTTTGAAAACTATTGCAATTCGTTTTAAAATTCCTATTATAAGGCGTTAAAGGCCCAAAATCATTATCACCATCATTAAAATACACGCACTCCAAAGCTTGACTTTTGTAATACTCGCCCAAAGTCATATTAGATGTTATAATTTTTTAGGATTCTAAGCATTGACCAAAAGTAAAAGGAGTATGAGAATTTTTTGAATTATAACAATGATTACCGAAAGAATTGGAATAAGACATGCTTACCCCCAAAATGGCTCGAAATGGTGAATTCCACAAAGATATGCGCGCGGGAGAAATTTGAGCGTTTCTAAATGCTCAAATGTGGAAGTCCTGCAAAAATATTAGCAAATAATACAAATAGAAAGAAAATACTATGAAATACTAAATCAAATAAAGTCTAAAACAAACTCATCCCCGACAACGACGCCATTTTGATGACCACGTGAAAGGTGTATTCGTGTAGGACACAATCGTTGTTTTCGTTTCACCGCGATAGTACAAACAAACCTAAACTACAACTACACTCAATGGGTGAGTATAGCGGTAAGTCGGGTATCGAAAATCCACAGAGACGAGTTGCTAGAATTTATATCATTAAGTAATCCGAAATAAAAGTGCAAAAGGTGAATTACAAACTAAAAAGGAAAAGTTGCATAAAAGGGAAATATTAATCTAGGCGAGGGAAAATAAAGCTAGATTAACAAAGAAATAAAACTATAGGTTGCGTCGAATATCCCTCACCCGAGTTAATTAGTATAAAATGGATACAAGGGTCGACGAGTTATTACAAATGCATCTCGTTTCGACAGTTAATTAAATCAAGGGTTGTCACGCCCCTAAATTCTCATAAAAGCCTAATATGATTTTGGCGTCAACAAATACCCTAGAAATTACGCACCCAAGGTCGTAAGCAGGGGACATACATGATATGACCCGTCAAATCTCCTAGGCGCAATAACTATGATAACGCACCCGAAATAGACCCGTAAACACCATCACCAAAGCAAAGCAACATGTCAACCCGGGTGAGTTCCATTCAAACACAACCTAGACTAAATTAGCTAGAAAGCATATTAAAAATGCGGTAAATAAACGCGGTAAATCTATACTAGAAAGAAACTAAATCAAAGCATGTAAATAAATCATGTAAACCTAATTAACAAAGCAAGTAAATTAACTACAATAATGGAAATAAAGGAAATACAACTTAAATTAAATGGAAGGTAAGATGAATAGTTCAAATTACAAACCCAAATGTTGTCACACCAAATGAGGAAGAAAAATGAGGTCTCACTATCCAAATCCTAAACTAAACTATCTACCTTCTAATAATATCTAACTATATGTGAAAATGAAACCAAAATTCCTTTATATAGTAAGTTACAAAAGAAATAAAGGAAAAAGAAAAGAAAATGAAAGATCTCAAAATATCTGGTATACGCGGTCGACCGCGGCTAGGGGGCCGGTCGATCGTGCCCTCTTGTAAAAGCCCACTATCTCCTTTCCACGGAAAATCTTGAAACCGCGGTCGATCAGTCCTCAAACCTTGGTCGACCGGTACTCTGTTTTATAGCCCTGTTTGGTCCATGAAGAGGGGGAAAAGGTTGCATGCAGAAATGACATTAACTTCTTCATCCAAACTCCAAACATCGCACTGTTTACGGCCACGCGATGATAACTCAATGAATTATGCAACCGTGGAATTTCCATGAGCTGGAGAAGAGATGTGAACTGATTAAATACCCTTGAAGTATCATTCGACGACGAAAATTCTTCAAAATTTAATGTATCCCCACTTTTAGCGTTCCAATACCTACAAAAGCACAATTATACGGTGCAAAGCATGTATATATCCAAATCCAAGGTTGTTTGGTTAATGCGAATAAATATAAGCATTTAGGACCATAAAAGCACCATAATGCATAAAGATAATGGGAGAAAATATACAATATTCGATACGAATCAACAAACATAAAATTTCTATTTATTATACCCTAAAGGGGAGGGAAAACAATGATGATAATAGGAGAAAGTTTTTACTCATATAGGGGTACATTAGGAGAGGGGATAGTAGGAATATTTATCTACAAGATATACTCAAAAGGACTCAGTATGATGGGCACTGGTATGCATTCAATAGAGGTCTAGTTCTTCCATATGCCTATTCCCTTTATGTTAGGGATGAGATGGGCCAGTTTCTACTGAGACACCTTTGGAGGGAACTTTGAACGTTTGGGACATCCATTATGATTGGAGGCTTGGGAAGGTGATATTTCTTAGTTTGGGCCCTTTTCGTTTGAAGGTGGATTTATGGTCCTTAATGATATTTATAAGAGGGCTATGGGGGGAGATGGATCAAAGATGGATTTGAGAAAGAGCTGGTGATTTTCCTCATTCCATTAATAATCTCTAGGGTGTCGATGGGTGTGTCTTGAGGATCAATCAAAGGAGGTGTTTTAAGAGGGAGGGACGTAGAGTCTGGTATACAGAGGTAGATATTGAGTTCAGGGATGTCGATTAATCATCCTTTCTCTATAGTGGAATCTCGGGTAGCCGAAGCAATGTAACAATTATGGATGCATTTATCAAGGGTTAGTTTATTGGTTTTTAACATAGATAATAAACCATTATCATCGGGAAATAATGTTGGTTGTCCCCATTCAGGTTTTAGTTTAGTGGTCTTTTTGTCCTCTTTATTAACTCATGACACATTAAGTTCACCTTGTGGCCTGTGTGGACTTTCTTATAATTTATGTGTAATCCCTCCTCTTATAGGATTTCTATTCTTAGATGCAGGGATCTTTTTATATCATCCCACTGTGGCTCATAGAGACCATGATAGGCAAAATATTCTCCCTGGAGGCGTAAGTGGCCATTCCACTCTTAATGGGGGTCTTTGAGGATTTTGGTTATGGCTTTACGATCAGAGATATAATCAAGACTAAGTTTTTTCATAATTTTCTATAACGGTGATAACTTCAAGGGTTCCTTGTTTATTTCTTCTTTGGATGATACGGGTGATAATATTGTGAATGGACGATGATCTTCTATCATTTGAGTGAGCAGTATGACTCTGAATTAGTTGAGACATATAACGAGGATGTTTTGATGTGTTTCTAAAAGAAGGGTAGTGTTAGTGTTGTCCACTGTGGTCCAACTGTGGTCTCCCTTAATAGTGATGACCTCAACATCAAATGAGAGCTTGACTTTCATATGGAGTAATGAGGGTAAATCCCCAAGGGGATGCATCTAGGCTCTTCTGAGTAGGAAGTTGAAGATGACTGGGACGTCGAGTACTTAAAACTCAACATCGTACTTAATAGGACCTGGTATGAGAGTAAGGATGATGATTGTCAAGTACTCTCGGCGAGTGTTATCATAGGCCTATATGGCCGTGGAAGATGGTGTGAATTATAAGGAATTATATCCCCAAAAAATTATAGTGCGAATGGGGGCATGCGTTGATGGAAAATCCATTATCTACTAGTACTAAGGGTACAATCAGTTACTAGGTCTCAATGGTAACATGCAATGAAAATTATAGGTTGTCGCCTTGCTTAGGAAGGTCTTTATCTGAGAAGCTGATATGTTATTGCATGGTGATGGATCATACAGTGGCTTCCATTTATATCGAAGTGATATCCATAAGTAACAAAGCCCAAGACAATGGGTGCAAGAGAGTTGATTGGTGCTCCCCAAATGTGGCTAGAAATTCCCTCATAGTGATATTGGATGATGATATGTAATATTACCTTTAGTTAGTGATTAAGTCAAGATACTTAGTCGGTGAAACCATGGTGGATTTATACGTCAATATATAGGATTTAGTCTTAAAGCTTGAGATTATTTGACAAGACCAATTATAATATGGGCCCATATGAGGATGATTCTGAGATAAGCTATGACGGGGCATGGTGCTAGGTTGAGTGTCGTCTAGACGGGGTCATAATTATGTATCTCAATCACCCCTTGGACCTTAGTCTTCAATGCTAATGGGAGGTTGTGGTGTAGAGTCATTTGTCATCCTGCAATTAAATGTCCCCTCAGTCTCAGAGTGTGTCTTGGTGATGTGAGTGAACCTGTGCGATGTTAGAGGTGCCATTTCATTTTTTGGAAAAAATGTTGTTTCAATGCCCCAAGAAGAAACCTGTCAACCCATTATTAGTATAACGTGCTACCCAAGAAATAATGGCAGCGTGTATGGCCTGGGAAATCATGCAATAATGATTTTGCAGTGGAAGTTGTGCACCACTTGATTTGTTATTTAAACTAGCTCTTCTACTTCCCTCTCATTTTCCCCTCATTCTTGTATTTTTGAGTTTTAATAGAAAACCAGAGTTTTCTCTCTCTCCATTGTTCTTTATTCTTCGATAGCTTTCCCCATCCCCATCCTTACTTTTCATCGTTCTTCTAGTTCAGGTAACCCATTCCTCTCGTTCTAATCACCGTATTAGCATTTCCTATTTTGGATTCAATTTTTATTTTCTCTTGTCACTTTTTGCATTTTCTGGTCACCATTTTTAGAGATGTTAAATTATACCAGTGGTTTTAGGTTTGAAATTAGGTTGCTTTAGGTCTTGTAGCTGGTATTTTGGAAAGCGTTAAGTTTTGAGGCGCCTATTAGGTCGTCCGGTGAACTTTATAACGAAGTCGGCTGGTGAAGGTTTTTAGTGTTCTTAACTTGAAATATTGAAAACTGTGTAACTACGTTGGCTAGTGACGCGACTTAATATTTGTCTCAAAAGTGCGTACAATCTAGGCTCAAGTGCAAGCCTGTCGCTCAAGTAATAAACCTGGTAAGTCGGGATCGTATCCACAGGGATAGAGATTGCCAAATAGTAATAAGAAAAATTATTAAATCTTGAAATGATTTCGTAAAAGAAACGAAAAGATGATTAAAATTTGGGAAAATTTCTATTAAAAAATTACTTAGCAAAACAAACTCAAAAGTGAAAAAGAAATTAGATCTGACAAATGGGAGAAAATAGGGTAGGGTACAATCCCTCAATCCTTAACAAATTACCGTATAGAATACTAGAATTGTAAATTAAAATTATTCACTAGATCCGGTCTTTATAAATTCTAAGCATTACATATATGAGGGATCTAGCCCGCATCATATGAAATCAAAGATAGATATAAAGCGGTGAATGAATCCAGTCTTTATATATTCTAAGCATTACGTATATGAGGCTCAAGCCCGCACCATACGAAATCAAAGATAAATATAAAGCGGTGCTTTCACGATTCAATCAATATTTTAATTTAACCTCTATTTTCTACATAAATAATTTGCCTTGGATTGAGTTCATGTACCCCAACCCTTGGGAATTTAGCTACTCATGATTTGGTTCAAGAATAAATTCACACACAAAATTATGGATCTACAAGACATGGGAAATAATTTGCAAATAATAAAAATAGAGAATGGAAAGATATTACTTGAATTCAGCAACAAAAATGGAATTGGAATCCAGAATTTCTTACAAACTAGGGTTCATGAAAACTCTTGAAGGAATAGAAAATTTGCTCTCAAAATCTAACCCTAAAATTCAATCTAGCACTTCTAACCTACTCCTAACCTAGCCTCTCTCTAGCAACTCCCCTTCTCTAGAATTCCACTCTCCTTTGAAAATGAGGTAGGGCTTGGTCTTTTATAGCACCAAGTTGCACGAATTTGGCATCAAATTTCGCTTGTGGAACAAGTTTTCCAAGAGTTGCACTGCTTTAAATGCATAATTAATTACAGAAATCCGCACATCCAGACTCTTCATTATCGCGCAATTTCAAAATATCGTAACTTCTTCACCGTAGCTCGGATTGAGGTGCCGTTTTTTCCAGTATTCTTGTAATTTAGAGCTCTTCAACTTTCTAGTTGGTCCGACCTTCGGACTAAGGCTGTAAAATTACGAAAATGCCCTTCAACTCTCCATTTCTTGGTTTCTTTCACTGTTTTGAGTTCTCCTTCGCACCAATTTGCATGAAATACCTGTAAAACACATGAGAAATACACAAAACAAGAAATACTTGCCAAAAAAGGTTAGTGGCATTAATAAGAGACAAATCCAAGCTGAATACACTGCACGGGATCATAAAAATACTGAAATTAAGGGGATAAATGTGAAGAATATGTGCCTAATCAGCTAGATCTTTAAGTCAAATTTCATGTATCAAAGACTATACGAACTAGGAAAGGATTTTCCCACATCAGAGAGTGAATATTATGAAAGATGTGTAAGATCGAGGTCGAGGCTAAGAAGAGGGCAGAATTCGATTCCACACTTCCTTTGTACCTTGTACCTTTGTCTGTTGTTCATCCTCCTCTGCTCTTAACTTACCCCTCTTTTTTTGAGCCTCGAGTTTTGTCACCTGTAGTAACTTTATGTTTACTACATCATCTAGGGACTATATCTCCAGATATAACCCAGGTTAATGTCTGGATCATATTCCTAAGCCTCCCAATTAATGACAGGGAGATATGGATGATTCTTTTAAGGAAACCATGAGAGTCCCTAACTATCGTCTGGACAAGAATGGGGCATTTGAGTCATCCCATTGGTGTTATCCCACAACGTTAGCTCATCAACCATACGAACCTCAACCTGATGTGTTAGAAATTTATGATGACGAGTCAGAGTTTGAGGTGGCATATGACGTGCCACCAATGATAATACCTGTCTTGGCAATGACGAAGTTCGAGTTTACAAGTCGTAACCCAAATGGTCAAGGTACTGTTGATAAGGACGATGATGAGGATGAGATAGAAGAACTTGATACAACCTATGCTTCATCCTTCCTGAGTGGCATTTAAGAGACTGACTTCATGCTTTAAAGGCCCCTGTAATGTGTGAAATATTCGATTAGGATGAGAGTCCCCACTGAGGACGAGAGGGATTCTAGTATCCAAGTTAAGGGTGAGGTTATTGAGTAAAACTAGATGTTTAAGATCGATTTTTTCCTGTCGATTCATGCCAACATAAGCTCCATCCTTGCGGGTATCGACCTTTCCCCTACCCAACTAACCCCCAAGGCTTAGAGGACACTGCTTGGGTGTGTACAGCTCTAGAAGCTACCGTATGAGGCCGACCTTCTTGTTGATGTATTTCAACCTTGTTACACCGTGGTTACATCATGCTACTTCCATTTCATAGGTCGGTGAACATATAAGAAAATTGTTCACATAGATAAGACTTTCAACTATGAGTGGAAGTATTCGTATTTCTGCATTTCTGGTGACTGGGAGTTTGACAGTAACATCCCTTCCAGTGCCGACAAGCTGAGAGTTCCCTAGAAATGAGTCAATATATCAATGGTGACCAAACATGACCCCAACCTCAGCATTGATGCCAGGACGAGCATCGACCTTCTACGCACCTCAGATAAGAATGATGGGTTGGTCGTCTTTGAGGATCTAATGGATCATGATCTTCTTGCCAAAAGTGGGCTCAGTGTTGACCCCTAACTGAATTGCGTAAGTTTCAAAGATTCTTAAAACTTTACCGTCGTCTTTTAGATTTTTGATTTAGCTGATATTCATTTACTTGTTTCATTTGTAGATCATCTAGAAGGAGTGTCAAACGATATCTGGTCAATGGATGTTCCAACACTGGTAATCAAATAACTACTGGTCCCACAGCTGCTAAGGGATAAAATAAGAAAAAGAAGCTGCCTGGGGGGTTTTGGCACTAATCCTCCCCCACCACCAAAGAAAAATAAGGACGTTACTCGATGGACGATAAAGGAGTTGTCTAACGTCAATGATGCTGAAATTAAAGGTGAAGCTGAAAAGGAAGTCTCGAACTTCAAAGAGTCTAATGAGTTCTTGAATTACCCTATTCAGTACTTGGAGAAGGGCACAAAGACTACCTGCCTCCGGGTGATGAAAATGCTCCCACACTTAGCATTTTCAACCCCTAGCTCTCTGAGGTTCTCATGTCATTCAACCGGATGGATCTTGAGAGTGTGAGGGCACTGAATCAGGTGTAGGTTGATATTGAAGCTCCAACTATGGCGGTTCGAGATGATGGTGGCGGATCTAGAGGTGGCCGAGGGAGCAATCAATGATTAGGATGGGAACACTTCCAACTCTCTTTCAAATATTGGCATGCAAGTTGAAAATGAGAATACAATTACTGAGAGTTGATTTTTGCCTCTCTGTTGGGCGAGCGCTTATTGTCTTATGCCCTTTTTTCTATATAACCTCGTCTCTTAAACAATTTTACCTCTTGAACACTGATGGTATATAATAATACTTATATTTGTTTTTATTATTCTTAACAATGTGTATTCTCTTTCATGACGCATGTTTTGTTGCCATTCAGTACCATTTATTACATTTTTTTGCAAGTTCACCATCATTTTGAATGGATGTCTTATTGAATGAATGGAATGCTATTACTCTTAACACGCAATTTTCAGCAATTATTGATGTTTGAACATGCCATTCAAATCCATTAACAAAAATAATTTTTTACCCTCACCATTTAAAGCGATGTTAGGGAGTTATCCCTCTCTTGGCTCTATTTAGTAGTGGCAAATGGACGGTTATGGGTGGGTTAAAAATGGATACGGATAAATTTGGGCGGGTCAAAAGTGGGTCAGACAGAATAATTTGGACTGGTTAGGTCGGGTCAAATTCAGATCGAGTTGGGTTGACCCACTTTTTGTTTTGAAAAAATAATTATAATACCATATACGGATAAACATGGTATAATAGTTTTGAAAAAAATATACAAGTAAGTACTTAAATAAAAACAATCTTTAAACTCTTTGGTAATTTGAGTTTTATTTTTGAGAGGTTCCAAAACCATTTTGACCTGCTAATGACTGGCCAACAAACCGTCTTATTGGATCGCTCAAACCATTTTGATCCACAAACACAATTAATGATCCCCAAACACATTATTTTGGGTGGGTTATGGACGGTTTCATCCTCAAGAGTCCATATTGCAGGCCCTAGCTCTATTGGAAGGATATGTGTGAGCCGAGACTCCTCAATAATTCTCGTATTGCGGCAGAAGAGTTACCAATTACTTCACCATAATAAATGTTTTTTCACATAACCATGCTTAAATTGTTTTTTACTCTCCCCATTTAGAGCGATGTTAGGGAGTTATTCACCCTCTTGGTGCTATTATAATGATATGTGTGAGCCGAGACTCCTCAATTGTTCTCGTATCACACAGAGAGAGATACCAATTATTTCACAATAATAAATGATGTTACACGCAATCATCCTTAAATATTTTTGTAACCTCACGATTTAGAGTGACGTTAGGGAGTTATCCCACGTATCGGTGTTATTGGAAGGATATGTGTGAGCCAAGACTCCTCAGCCATTCTTGTATCGCCGATAGATAGTTACCAATTAATTCACCATAATAAATGATGTTATATACTTAGTGATGGAACACGAGGCCCCAATTTTAAATTATATACAAAGTAAATGCCAAATACCCCCAATTTTTAAATTCTTTTAAAAATCAATTTCCTTTTAAAGATGCAAAACAGAGATGGCTCAACAAAACAAATTTCAATATCTTTCAAATTAAAATAAAACTAAAATCAAAGTGAAATTAAATTAAACAAGAAATACATTTTTCACTTAAACATATTAACTCAACCCAAGTCCTAGAAATTTGCCTAACAAAATAATTAATCCATTTTTGAAAAATTAGGCCAAACCAAATTTATCCGAAAAAATTAATGACTTGAATTAAATTAACTTAAAACAAAATTTACCCAATTAATTAAACATGCACCATTTTAATCAAGAATGCGAATTAAACCCAATTTTATCTTTTCACCCTAAGCATGAGTTCTAGGTGATTTTTGCAAAAGATAAAATAAATTCGCAATCCCACAACACGGCGATGTACGAGGAAAAACTAAAATCGGGAAAAAACCTCAGACGGCCCTGGCCTAACAAATTCACTAAGTACGATATGAATTTTACAAAGACTCGACAAGAGAACTTACACAACCGACTCGACTCCCTTCAAGCCTTGACGCGCTTCTTCGATCTTCAACCTCCGCTTAGCGAATAATCCCGGAGTCCATCGGAACCTTGGAGTCCACCAATTGAGACAAAGCAACCATCAACCACACATGGTGCCTTTCACCATGTGAGAATGCCGCAGCAAAACAAAAACTTCTTCTTTGTGGGATGTAGAAGCAAACCCAAAAAACTCTTCAAACGGTAGAGTAGAACCCGATGCCAAACAAACTCCAAGCAAGTATATAACAATAGGAACTTGGATTAAACTTAAGATTAATGGGTGTATGTGTTTTGGTAGAAATTAATTCATGAAGACTTAAAAACATGAACTTTTGATTTTAGAAATTCTCTCTCAATAATTCTCTCTCAAAGTGTGTCAAAAGTTATCTGAAAAAGGTTGGTCCGCACATATAAAATCTGGGAAAAAGATAGTGGGAACAAAGGTGGGAAAGTGGGAAAAAACTGCTCAAAACTGCCAAATAAACTGTTCCTGCTAAATTTTGTTCGAACGAGATTTTCGTTCGAACGAAGTCTCGTTCGAACGAGATTTTCGTTCGAACGAAGTCTCGTTCGAACGACCCTTCTAACGAAGTTCCAGTGGACAAAATGTGAAGTCGTTAGACAACTCGTCAGAATTCTCGTTCGAACAACAATTCGAACGATGTTCCAGTGGCCAAATACGAAACTCATTGGCAAAACCTCGTTTGAACGACATTCTCATTTGAATGAAAAAACTCGTTCGAACGAAAATATCGAACGAACTTTGAAAAAGCTTAAAATTCGATTTTTAGCCCAAAAATTTATTTACTTTATTTTAAAGTTTTAATGAGACCTTTCTAAAAATAAACAATAGTTTAAAATAAAAGTTACACCCAATGAAAAAATGTTCTAAGCTCCTATATATATTTACAATGCATTCATACTTTAGGAGCAATGGAACCAATGTTGTTGACGTAGAAACGAGGCACATTAAACTCAGCATTTAATGAAGCTTTAATATCTTGGCCGCTACATCTTCAACTAACACGTCATAGGCTTGAATGGATAATCATGAACTCTATCCTATGACTCAAATATTTTTGTCCGGAATTGAGCCAAAACTACAAAGGACTCAATTGAAAATTTATGTCCTTACAAATCTCCCCCTTTGGATATTCCGGGACAAAAACCAACAAAAATCCTAAAGGGCCGTCAAGCTCTACTAGACATACACATTCCACCCAAACTTGACATAAGACCCAAGGATCAATATCTTTGCCGATGAAGAAAGTTTCCATTTAGAAGAATTCCATTCCTGCGCACTTAAGCAAACGATCAAACGCATAGGGAATATCAATATATTAAATGCAATTAAAATAAATACTCCCCCTAAATTAATTCTCTCCCCTTTATCAAACAAATGACCTACTTAGAAAGACGTCTTCCCCTAAGATAAATCTCCCTAAACTAAGATACAATTATAATAGGTTTAGATACCATTTCTCTCCCTATCATTCTCCCCCTTTTTGTTCGAGAATAGACAAAGGATAAAAGCACTAATTTAAACAAGATGAAGCTTAGAGTGATAAGAACATGAAAGCATATGGGAAACAAAAGCATAACTAATCCATATAAAGAATAAAGGATACCAACAAAGATGCAAGAAAATGATACCAATAAGCTACATGAAGTATTAAGCATGTGATATCAACACATAATGCAATAAGATAGATTCCAATCATTAAGTATAAGCATAGATGGACTAGAAAACAAGACAAAGACAAAAAATATCATATATATACATACTACAAATATATCAATAATGCACACGCACATATATATAGATATAAACTCACAAATGACACAAATACAATAAGTTTTTCATAATCGTATGGCAAAAATGTGTCATGTGGAAACGAAAGTGTAGGGGTGTGAACTAGTAACAATTAAATTTAGACCCAAACACTTAAAACATGTTCACGGAGTTCTCATTTGATTGAAAACTTTATCACATTTAAATATAACCTCATGTGATAATATAAATTGAACTCGATGAACAAACATACACAACGCATACAAGCCTAGAGTTTTGATGATTCTACAAACCAATAGAGTCATGACATTTAAAGTACAACTAGGATAAATGGGCATTGTGCAAACCATTGATATACCATCCAATCTCCCTCAATAAGCATATATATTTGAATGAATATATAAATTAAACATAGGCCTTGGCAATTATATTTTTCTTTTAATGACATTATTCTATTTTTAGGCCTTTGGACCACGTATTTCTTTTAGGTCCATTCCATACAGTAGCTTACTATTCACAAAGGATAATAATTCCTTTCGGAACCCTTCCCCGTGCACATTTATATAACATTTTTATATCTCACAAATCTCACGTGCAACGGATTTTGACATGCACTAGTCCTCCTAGGTCACAAATGTGTAGATGACAAGATTGATAGGAGAACACCTCACAAAGCTTAAATATAACATGTGAAGATTAAATTTCAAAAGATCTCGTGCATGTGTGAATAGAGGTATATAAAAATAGAATCCATTTAAGCAACACAAAATCCAACTACTCCATGTAAGCATGGTAAAGAACATTTTAAGGATTGACAATCTTAACCAAATGTTCTAGCCACATGGGAACGAAAAAGTAGGGATTCAAACACAAGTATATGCCACATAAAGTGTGTCAAATAAAAGTACACACAAAATAAAAATCTTTTTGAATTCTTTGAACCAAAAAAAATATATACTCAAAAAGATAAACAAAGAATCATTTATATTTTTCATAAAGCCTAAATTACTAAACAAATAAAACACAAATGATAAACAAAATCTTTTTGTATTTTTCATTTAATGCAAACTAAAATGAGAAAATATAATACAAAAGATACACAAAAACTCATAATTCTAGCATGTGATTAAGCATGGAGCATAGACTAGAAAATGATTAAACAAGCATACATTTAGCATGATAATATAGCATGAAGTACAAAAGCTAAAGTTTGCAAACAACTAACACATTCAACCTTTAGATTTAGTAAGGGAGGAAGCATGTGAAAGTAAATGAGATTAAAAATCCTATTTTGTAAAGCTACCAAGTCGGATCTCCTAACCCAAACTAATGACGAATGACGATCTCGGGGTGTAGGAATCTTGACTACCTCAGTTGCCTTACGTAGGGATTTTCTAGGACCTCGTTTAAGATCAAAACAAAATTTCCTAAGATGACCTTTTCGACCACAATGTGAACACCTAAAGTCACGGAGAAAAGATTTACCTAAGGAGTGATCTCTAAAGGTTTTCCTAGAAGATTCTCCTAAAACATTGGTTTTGGCTTTATGAGTTGATTCATTACAAGTATCGAATCCTAAACTATAAGTGTCATTTTTAATTTGTACCGTTCCTAATATTTTATCTAATTTTTCCAAACGACACTCCAAATCAAATTTGACTTTGCTAGAGTCTTTTAATTTATTTTTTAATTCTAAAATTTTAGACTCTAACAAAACATTTTTCTCTTCAAACACGAGAAGCTCCTTTTTTAAGGATTCCATTAAACTTCTAAGGCTATCTCTCTCGCCTTCTACATATTCAAGCTTCTCTCGACGAGATCTCTCTCATGTCCTAAGGTCTTCCACTAACGCACTATCATCAACGACCTTGACACGCTCTTTTAAACTCGCTTCTAACTTCAAATTTTCTCTTTTTAATTTAATAGATTCTTCATATAATTCTTGAAAAGTATTTTGAAGTTCAGTCACATCAACCTCTTCATTTTCACTCTCTCTCTTCTTCACTCTCACAACCATCAAAATCAAGGGAATCATAAAATTTAACCTCGAAAGTGTCATGTGCTTGTATATCTTCATGGGAAGATTCATTATTGGTGCTCACATGACTAGCCATAAAAGCCACAAAGTTGGGCTTAGTGGGGGAATCGGGTCCCTCTTCCTTATCACTATCACTAAGGGTCGCATTATATGAACTAGGCTGCTTACCCTCCTTAGTTTAGTGGGGGACTCAAAAGCTCTATGGCCATAAACCTCACAACCGAAATACCTATTTGACTGGTCCCTATTTAAATTTTCATTAGTAGTTTTAGGGATCTTTTCGGCTTTGTCATGCTTAGATTTTTTAAATTTCTTAAAATCGTTTTTAAATTTGTCTTTGTTAAATTTAAGAAATTTTTAAAATTTTTTAGCAAACAAGGCCATATCTCCCCAGTCACTCTCACTTTCGCTCTCTACTACTTGTTTTTCCTCTTTTCGGGCTTTTAAAGCAACTCCCTTTTCTATTTTCTTTTCAGTTTTAGAGGAAAACATATCTAGTTCATAGGTTTGTAAATCACCTACGAGCTCTTCGAATTTCGTATAGGTTAAAGTTGGTAAATAATTTAAAATAGTCACTTTTGGAATAAATCTATCGGGTAAGGACCTTAAAATTTTCTTTACTACTCGGTTGTCGGGTATTTTCTCTCCCAAATTAAAAGATGAATTAACTATATCGAAAAGTCTAGCATAAAATTCATCAAAAGTTTCTTTTTCATTCATTTTGATGGTTTCAAATTGAGTGGTGAGGTTTTGGAGTTTAGAAGCTTTAACGACATTAGTACCTTCATGAGTGAGTTGTAAAATATCCCAAGCTTCTTTAGTAATTTCATACGTCATAATGCGTCAGAATTCATCCGATGTGATCGCGCTAAACAAGGCATTTAAATCTTGAGAATTAAAATTAGAAAGTTTAAATTCATTCTCACTCCATCTAGCGGCGGGTTTGGGAACACGCTCATTATCTACTAAATGTGTAGGTGGGGACCACCCGTTAACGACAGACAACCAGACTCTCTCGTCGATAGATTTTAGTGCCGATTTCATTCACGCTTTCCAATACACGTAATTAGAGCTATCGAAAATAGGAAATTTTGAAAATGGGGAAAATTCCATTTTTATCCAAAAATATTTAAATGATCTTAACGAAGTAATTTATCGTTTTGGCTCTGATACCAATTTGAAAATGCGAGGCCCTTAATTTTTTAAAATCTTACAACTAATAATTTCCTTTTATAAATATGTAGAAGCAAGATGGTTCAATTAAAATTTGGTGTTTGTGTGTGTTTAATTGAACCATCTCGCTTCCGCATCTTTATAAAAGGAAATTATTAGTTGTAAGATTTTAAAAAATTGGGGGCCTCGCGTTATCACTTAGGTTTTATACAAACAACTTAAGAAGTGGGGATAAAATAGAAGGAGTATGAGATGACACTTGAATTTTCATTATATCATAACATTAATTCCTTACATCATACAACATTAACTGTAAATTTTTAAGCAGAACTAGAAACAAGACATTGGACTTTTAGGATAAAGGACATTGGCAGACTATTGGTAATATGTTTTTAAGTAATCCGCATTCTAAGAGTTGGAATACGTCTCTCCTTTAAGATTTTCAAGCTAGAACGTTCCAAATACAACTTCTCCCATTACCCTATAGGGCCAACGCCAATTTGGTGCAACTTGTTAATTTTTGGCAAGATTTTCTCCAAGACGAGGTCTTTAATAGCTATAGGCCAAGACTTCACCCTTTTGTTGTTTAATCTGGATGCAGTCTGGTAGTATGATGATTGTCTCACTGCCGCACACTCTCGTCATTCTTTCATTAGGTACAAATATAACCTCTTTCGTTTAAGTTGGGCTCTAGGTCATAGGTTTGGACCCTATGACTTGGGACTCCAAGCTCAGCTACATTGACAACTTCAGACACATAAGCCAACATGAATGGTTTATCTCCTATTGGAGTACTCTCAGTAGTTTTGTAGGCCCATAATACTCCATGTAACTCATCAGTCCACTTCACCTTCACATCTTTAAGTTTTTTCTGTATTCCATCAATGATGGTCCTATTTGTGACCTCTTTTTGGCCATTGGCTTGAGGTCGATCGGGTACTGAAAAGAATAACTTAACATCGACCCTTATGTAATAAACTTCTAAGGACTTATTTTTTTTTAACTATTTTCCATTATCTGATATCATGGTGTGGGCAAGCCGTACCGGCAGATGATATTTTTCCATATAAACTTAAACGTCTTTACTTCTGTAGTAGTTATCATCATTTCAGCCTGCACCCACTTTGAAAAGTAATCAATTGCCATGATTAGATATCTATAATTTTCCTTTCGCTCGAGGAAGAGGGTCAACTAGATCTATACCCAGACTTCAAATAGCCATGTGACTGTTATGGATGAGAGTGGTTGATGGGGTTGGTGAGGAATGCTTGCGAACTGCTAGAACTTTTCATTTTTCTTTACATATTCTACTGAATCCTTGGAAAGTGTTAGCAAAAAATAACTCTGAATGATGATCCTTTTGGCGAGAAATTAGCAACCCACATGAAATGCAAAGGAACCTTCATGAACATCTTAGAGAGCATATTTCCTCTATGAGATATGTACACATTGGAGCAGTGGGAGGAGAAAACCACTTTTGTAAAGGATGTCACCTATAATGGTGAACTTGGTTGGCCGATACCTCAGATTATTCCTCTCGGCCTTTGACTCTAGCATCTTTCCATCTATGATGTACACAATTATGGGGTCCATCCAAGAATCCCCCAAATTCAAGTTCAAATATAAATTATTGGCACTCTCGTCCCCTTCAATGCCTAACTTTAGTAACAATTCAATGGTCACCTTACTCCCGATCTTTGTTCTGGTTGTCGACGCAAGTCTTACAAAGGCATCGACTCTGATATTTTACAATCTTGGAATCCTCTTTAATTTAACTTCATCAAAATTTTCATGCATTTTCTCACTCGGGATAGATATTTTTTTATTTCCTCATCATTAGCCCCGTAGATCCCTAGTATCGGATTGACAATCAATTGAGAATCGATGTGGGCTATCATCTGATTGACATTGATCTCTTTAGATATGGAGAGACCTATCAATAGAGTCTCATACTCCAAATTATTATTTGATGCTCTGAAACTGAACCATAGAGTGTACTCAATATATGTTCCATCCGTGGTCGATAGTATCAATCCTGATCCACTATCAATTTCACAAGACGAGCCATAAACGCGCAACCTCTAAAGGGTCCTCTTTTTATGAAAGGAACCTCATCTAATGTTCCCTTATTAAACAAAAAATATTTAGCCTTTGTTTGGTTAGTAACGTTGGCCTTTTCCTTCTTGGCCTCTACTTCTTTTTGGACACCCGATGGCACTTCAGCATCTTCTTCGACTTCATCATCGTCACCCACTGACCAAGTGAATTCGTACATAAAGTGTGCTAGTGTTTTCCCTTTGATTTCACTCCTTGGCTAGTAAATGATGTCAAACTCACCTAACTCCACTGACCAAGCCATTAACTTACCTAATTTTTTGAGTTTATAAATGACTTGTCTCTGATGAGTGTTGGTTAGCACCACAATAGTAGGTGCCTAATAATAGGCCTTTATTTTCCTTGAGGGATATATTGAGTCATATGACAACCTTTACATCTTTGGATACTTTATATCTTCCCTTGTAAAGCTTTACTGCTAAAGTAAACAAGCTTCTGGACTCCATTGTCATCTTGGACTATAATTGCATTAATGGCTGAATCTGAGACTGGACAATATAAAAATTACTTCTCTCCTTGAAAAGGCTGACAGAGCATCATGAGAGAACCAAGATAAACCTTCAACTCCTGAAAGGCCTTTTTACATTCCTCATCCAATACAAAATCCATTTTTAAGATCAGTAAAAATGGCAACCACTTATTGGTCGCTCGAGAAATAAAATGATTGAGGGAGACCACCCATCTCATCAATCTCTGAACATCCTTGATAGTCTTTGACATTTTCATGTCTATCGGTGCTTTCATCTTATCATGTTTTGCCTCAATACCCCTTTGATTCACAATAAAACAAAGAAATTTTCCAGTGCCGACCATGAAGACACACTTTGTTGGATTCAACTTCATTTTTTAATTGCCCATCGTGTCAAAAGTTCGCTCCAAGTCGGCTATATGCATTTCAACTTTAAAGCTCTTCGTCAACCTACATACACCTCCATGGTTTTTCCAATTTTATCTTCAAACATCTTTTTCACCCTTATAAGGACCAAATTTCCAATTGAGTCTTTATGTAGTTTTGACTTATTCTCGGAACAAAACATGTTTGAGTCATAGGTAGATTTTTAATATCCGATCCTACTCAGAGACTATGATGTGCCAAAGATTACTTGAAGACGTTACGACAAAGCTCCAAGGAATTTGATTAATCCAAAGTTTAATTGGTGCGAATTTCTCGTCTTCAGAGTTTAATTGCATTTTGAGATCACTCAAGTCTGAATGCATAATGTGAATGAAACTCGAAATTTTATTTTTATAAAAATAAGGATGTTATTTTTAAATAAAATGTTTTTAAAATGGATTTAAAAGTGTTTTATTTGTTTACACTTGTTTTTATCAGATAAGGACATTTTAGAGTTGGATTTAGTTTAAACTCCAATCTGGGCGACGTCATTCAAATGACATACGATGCCGTTCGAATGAGAACCACCATTGTTAGAATGATGTGGCAGCTCGCTCGAACGAGATGCACCGCCTTAAAAATGTATTTAAGGAGTGTCATAGTCCTTTTCTCAAAGTACGTACATAACAAAATCAGTTTTCAAACAATACATTTTTTGTAACAGTTTTCTAAGGTTTTTAAAGCTTAAACACATCCTTAGAGTTTACAAAGATCTGAGTTATCATTACCATATATTTATGTGATCTTTGTTGCAACAAGTTGGGTTTTTTCGACACTTGAACATTGCTGGTTTTGCGATGGAGAAGCGAAGAAGGTTACTTTTTTTTTTCAACATCATAGACGACACCAGGCCATATTGGTGGATACCGAGACACTCGTGGAGGCGTGTGTTGTGGACGAGCATCGTAGAAGAAGGTTACTTTTTGATTGGGCACTGTGAAGATTAGTAGAAGATCAGATGAGCATCAAGTCTCATGGGTGGATCGAGTCGTTGTGTAAGACTACCATCTAACTTTTTAAAACCATTGTCATAGTGATTGTCTAGCCTAGGCCGCCTGAGGTTTTTTCTCGATTAGGTTTCCTCGTACATCAGCGTTGTGAGTATTGCTTTACTTTATTTTACTTACTTTAATCACTAATGGAATGCTTAGGGTTAAACAAGATAAAATTTAGTTAAGTTAATCAGTGTCACAACATAGTGTGGTTTGATAAAATTGAAAAGAGTTTTTCAAAAAGAGAAAGTTGGTTTGCATTCATCCGTATTATAATTCTGCACAAGCAAAAGTTTTTGTTCAAGTAAATTGGGGCCTACAACCAACCTCTGATAGGTTGATACTATGTTATGAAAGATGAAGGGCATTACTTTATACCAGTTGGCTTCTTATCAGTGATAAAGGAAGTCTTTTCAGCATCTTCTTTGTATATGAAAATATTATTCTACCCCGAGTATGCATCCATAAAGCTCATAAGCTAATGTCCGGATATGGAATCAACGATTTGGTCGATCCGAGGTAATGAAAAGTTGTCCTATTGATTGGGTCTATTCAATTTTTTGAAATCAACGCACATCCTCCATTTCCCATTTCACTTTAGCACAATGACAACATTAGAGAGGTCTGGGTATTGGACCTCTCTTATGAAGTCTGCTATTTGAAGTTTTTTGACCTCGTCTTAGATCACCCCATATATATCTCTAGCAAAGGTTCAGTGCATCTGATTTACCGGATTGAGACCCACATATATATTGAGTTGATGGCAGCTCCATGCTAATATTCTCTGCATTTCCTTTAGGATTTTTATTAATTCCTGATAGAAAGGCTTTTTGTGTATCATTGTTATCAAGATAAGATAATCAACAATTCCTTCTATTACCTACAAAAATGTCACAATAACTAGTATAGAGGTAAGTAAGGATGACAATCCATCTCTTTTGAGTGAAACACACGAAAAGTGTTGTATTCTAAGTTTCTAGCTATTTTTCTTGGCTTTTTTGTTTTTTCTTTGTTTTCTACTTTTTTGTCTTTTTATATTAAAACAATTTAATGTGATGGTGAAATAACTAAACTAAATGAAAGAAATTAACTAAACTAAAAGAGAAGTCTAAAGAATTAACTAAAAATGTGTGATGAAAATGAGTGAAAGTAATGAAATGAAAGATGCTAGTAAGAAGGATCAATGGATATAAATCCACCCCAATTTCATACAATTCAATCTAGTTTGAACTATTTTAATTTGATTGATTTCCAAAATATTCATATAATTCAAAAGTTACTTCTCATTATACTAATGAATTAAGTAAATATTATTTTAGAAAATTAATTTTCATTCCTACAACTATACTTCAAATGGATTAAAATTAATCAAATGAATCATCCCATGAGAAAATTCTCCCATATAATTTTAATTAAACAAGATAAAATATGAGTAGAAGAAAATTATATTATAATTTTGATCATTTTGATAAGCTTATCTCTGGTTTGAATCAAAATGATAAAATTACACTACAAGGTTCTAATCATTTCTCAATGATGGTTTCCCATTTCTCAATGCAAAAACAAGTGTAGGAATTAAAGTTACTAATAAAAGAAATTCAAATAAAAATAAAACTAGCAAACTAGATAAATTATATCCATGTAGACTTCATTTCATCCTGTGAATGGAAGTTTAGACCTCTATAATGTGATTTTAAGAAATAAAATAAACAATTGAATTCATTTGATTACGAGAGAGTGGAATTTTTAACCAATCACAAAATATCTTTTGATGCTAAAACTTTTGTCACTCTTTTCTCTCACTAAACTACAAAATTTCTCTTTTCGTTGTTGCATGAAAGGTGCATGGGTTATTTGGTCGGGGTTTAAAGAATTAATTGGAGGAATATTATAGGAAAATGGGGAAACTATGAAAACATATGGGTTGGGTTTGTTGGGGTTTTAAGATCAGGCAGGTGTCAGGCTGAACACGGAAGCAGGTGGGTCGGTCGTTTGGAGGTTAGGTTGGTGCTTGGGTTGTCGGATTTAAGTTTGGTGGAAGTCAGGTTTGGTTTCTAGTTAAATGGGTTCCGGGTTAAGGTTTCTGCTGATTCCGGGTTTGGAAGCCTTAGTGGATAATGGGTTATGGGTTTTGGTTTCAGGTCATGTCTTGGTCGATAGCTCAGGTCAAAGAGATATCGGGTATTGAATTGATGATGTGGGTCGCAAGTGAAGGTAGTAGAGAATCTTGGTGTTTTCCAACAGGGTTCATGGGTTGCACAACATGTCAGGTAAGAATGGGGTCAAAACAATGGCGGATCCAGAAACATTTGCTAAGGTTGGCGAGGGTGTCCAAAATAAAAAAAATTCAACAAGTACAAGAGAAATAATTAAATAGTAACTGTGTTTAGAATTTCATTAAAATAACACCACAAGAGGGATTGCACTCATTTACATATAGATTTAGACAAAAAGTTATCCCAAAAAACCTCCCATTATCTACAAAAGTAACTACAATTGCCCACGGCGAGACTTCATTTTTTGAAAACGTTGCATGATCACCTCATTTTCAATGCCATTAAATCTCTCTCTCTCAATGTATGTGACTAAAGTATCATCCATCCATTGATCTCCCATTTGATTCCGCAGTCGATTATTCACTATCATCATAGCAAAAAAAGGCTCTCTCAATAGTTGCAGTAGCAACAAGTAATATTAGTGCCAAAGTCAGAAGCTTGTAAACTAATGGATACAATATATTATTTTTCCCCTTCACTATTTTCTTAGACAAATTGTGACAACCCGAATATAATTTTGATAAATTATATTTAAATCATGTTTATATTATTTGATATGAATAATGTATTATTAGTATATCTAATATTAAGTGCTTATGTTTAGTCTAATCCTACTTTCATAAATCATGAAATGTCGAGTTATGTACGAACACAAGATTTGGTTATTTTCGATAGAAATGTTTCTGTTTAAGACTAGTTTTGACCATTGTAACATTATAATTGACTTGAGGTGAAAACTACATAGTTTTAGACATGTGAGTTAGGGTCGTAACACAACAAACGGTGCATCAAACGGATGCCCGAGGAAGAATTTAGGTCGAAATTACGAGAAGGGGTAAATATGTCAATTCCCTTAAGTTGTAAATTGTCTTTTATTAAACCAAATGGTTTAATTTGATTGTTTGACTTGGGAGGCAGCCTTGGCCGACCTTATACCATTGAAATATCCTTATCCTTCATCCAAAACCATCCATGAAAGGGTTTTAAGCTTAGGGAAAGAGAAAGTAGAAGTTAAGGAAGAAAAGTAAGGAGAAAAAGTGTAGAAAAATCCGTAGAAATTACGTAAAAAGCCCTGAAGGTAATCCTAATTGTAATTATTGTTATTTATCTTATATTACTGATTTATATGATATAAATCATCATAATTTTACGAAAGTTTCAGCCCTTTATATATATGTATGGTTAGATGCAAGCTTATGTTAAGTTGAGTGTAGAAACCCTTAAAATTGCTTTGTGTTGAACCCCTTGTATTCAAATCTTTATATCTCTTTGTGTGATTACTGGAATTGAGAAATTCCAATTGGAAATGAAATTAGACTCATATATTCATATAATATCTGAAAATTAGAATTTATCTCCTTGTGTTTAGGCGGTAATGATGATTTCAAGTTGGTACATAGTTGCTGTTTGTATACTTGATTTCAGTATGCCCTGAGTTTGGTCAAGATTTTGAGATAGCAAATGAAGTCCAAATATTATGAAACTTTAATTATGTACTATTAAGTATGTCTACTGAAAGTGTGTTGAAAATCATGGAAAGTGATGCTGTATAAAAATTATGAAAATTCTAGGAATTCGAAGGATCAATAGCGGAGCTTGTAGGGCAGATTTCTTGTGTTGTAGAGAAATGGTCATAACTTGCCCTAGGAAGCTTGAAAAATTACACCGTCACTTGTACTGGATAATATATTCATATATGTTTTCATATTGATAAGTTTGTGCCCCTTCATTTATACCATTTAGAAATATAGGATGGTTAAGTATGTATGACAATAATTTCAGGCCATATTAGATACCCCTTGAATGAATGTTTGTATTTCGTCCTTACGAAGGGTACTTTGAGTACATGTTTCATGTGTATATACATTGACAAGTATAATTTCATATTTACTTGACTTTGGTTATAAATTACTTATAAGGTATTTCTTACGGTTGAATTTCCGTAACCTTATCAACATGTATATCATTGTTTTTCCTTTACCTATGTTTTATGGAATGTGACTTAATTGGAATTATATTGTTGATGTATAGTCATGGAAAGTTACATAATTATGTCAGGATAATATTTATGATTGAGGTTTAGTACTGATCTAGTTGGATTGACAGGTGTAAGGTCTAATAAACCCAGTTCAACTCCACCAGAAGGAAACCTGGATACGTAGTTGATAACCTAAGGTGAGTGTACTCACTGGAATGATGTATTTGTATACTGTTACAAATGTGATCATAATGTTATGAATATAAAATTGTTCATTTTGGTTTAACGAAATGAGGGGTTACTCCTCGACCAGTAATGGGGGAGAATTGTCTATTTAGACAGGATATGTGAATCATGATTCGAAAAAGTTGGTCATTCATTATGAATGAGCCGGATAAGTTAATACATAAGTATATCGACATGATTTATTGCATTTTAATTCATGCAGTAGTATAGTAGTGATTCATTCACTGGGCTATTTTGCTCACGGTTCCTATGTTCACATTTTTCAGGTAACGCGATGTCACTGCCAAATCTAGGAGGTCGGGTTGGGTTAGACAGGAATGGGAGAAACTATGATTTTGTGTAAATGTAAATGATTTAATGAAGTTAACTTATCCTTCAAGAAAGTTTTTATGGGCATGATTACTCTGATGTTGTAAAAAAAATTTCAGTTATATGAATTTACGATGATGACTCTGAAATCAAAACTCGTGATTATGGTTTGGTTAGATTAATTATGGTTTGACTCACTTTGACATTCAAACTTAATTATAAGTAACTGGGTTGGGGTGTGTCAGCTTTTGGTATCAGAGCCTAGATTTTAGAGGTTCTGGAGTGAGAAGAGTCTAGATTTGGCAGTGAAATTCAGAAATATATTTTATTTGATACTAACGATCATGTTAGGAAAGATATGTATATCTGCATGTTGTTATATCTTTGATTCATTTCAGATATAAGAGAATGGAATGAGGGAATGTTAATGAGAGAATAAAAGATGAGGCTTCAAATATGGCAGTGGAAGCAGAGGTTGAACAACCTGTTCATGGATATGTAGAACCTGACCCAGAACAATTGACAGACATGCAAAAATTGGCACGTGCTATGGCTTTAATGGCAGAGCAGCAAGCTAGAATTATGGCTCAGATGGAAGCACAACAGGCCAGGCAACTGGAGGCACAAGCATTGGCCAGGGCTCAGGAGGTTATACACCGGGAAGAAAGGAGTACTTCACATGAGAAATTTATTAAAATGAATCCACCCCCATTTGAAGGAGCAGTTGATCCAGCAGAGGCAGAAGTCTAGGTTAAAGAGATTGAACTTATCTTTGGGGTGATGAAGATGCCTGAAAATCAACGAGTGACCTTGGCGACGTATATGCTGAAAGGAGAAGCTAAATATTGGTGGGATGCCACAAAACATTTATTGATTACTCCAGAAGGTGGGAATGTGATCTCATGGAATGCTTTTGTCAAAGCTTTATATGATAAGTATTTTCCCCCAGTGTATTAAAAACAAAAGGAGAAGGAATATTTCATGTTGAATCAGGGGAGTATGACAGTTAGAGAATACGAATCTAAACTGACAGCCTTATCTCGATTTGCATTGAGGTTTATACGAAATGAGGAAGACATGTGTAGCCGATTTCTTGACGGGCTTGAGTTAGTCATTAAATCTAGATTATCGGCTTTAGAGACTTCTAACTATTCATCATGGGTGAACAAAGCCATGCTGGTAGAAAGGGACGTGAATGAAGCTAGAGGGAATCGAGAACGAGGTGTAAAGAGAAGCAGATTCAATCCAAGTTATCAAAAGGGTAGTGATACAGAATATTCGAGACTTGGAGGGCAGAAATTCCAGCATGGTAGAGGCATGGGAAGTAGTTTTCAAAGGGGTGAAGCTAGTGGTGGAAGAGGTTCAGTAGTTTCAGCACAAGGAGATCCGAACGTTTGTTTCTTTTGTGGGGCATCAGGTCATATAAAGAGAAATTGCCCAAAGTTACTGAATATAGAATGTTTTAACTGCCACCAGAAGGGTCATTTGAGAAAGAATTGTCCTGTGTTGGCAAGAACAGTTTCAGTCAGTAGTGTGGGGCCTCATAAAGGATCATCTCTAGGCAGTGCCACCAGGGGAAGAGGTACAGGACAAGCAAGTGGATCGAAGGAAGGAGGAAGAGTGTTTGCGATGACGCTATAAGATGCCCATGCTACACCTGAAGTAGTTACAGGTAAACTCTCTATTGCGAACAAAGATTTATATGCACTCATTGATCCTGGATCTACGCATTCATTTGTGGCATTATATATGGTTTCATATTTGGGTAGACCATGTTCATTTCTTAATTGTTTCTTATATATTTCTACCCCAATGGAAAGTGTGATTCTGGTTGAGCATGTTTATAAAAATTGTGTCTTACGAATGGGTGAGCGAGATTTCTATGTTGATTTGATACCGTTGGCCATTCGGGATTTTGATATTATATTGGGGATGGATTGGTTATCATCATATCATGCTTCCATTGACTGTTTTCGAAAAGAAGTTACATTTCATCTTCCTGGTGAACCGGAGTTCCAATTTGCAGGGGAAAGGAATGTTGTCCCTAATTGTCTCATCTCAGCAATTAAGAGCAGAAAGTTATTGAGTAAGGGTTGTACAGGGTACTTAGCGTATGTGGTTGATGTTAGTAAGGAAGCACTTAAAGTTGAAGACATACCAGTGGTTAGAGAGTTTTCTGATGTATTCCCAGAAGAATTGCCAGGATTGCCACCCGATAGGGAAGTAGAGTTTTCTATTGAATTAATTCCAGGTACTGGTCCAATTTCTCTTGCTCCATATAGAATGGCACCAGCGGAGTTGAAAGAATTAAAAGTGCAATTACAAGATCTGATAAGCAGAGGTTTGATTCGGCCTAGTGTTTCACCATGGGGAGCACCCGTGTTATTTGTGAAAAAGAAAGATGGAACAATGCGATTATGTATTGATTATCGGCAATTGAATAAGGTGACCATTAGAAACAAGTACCCTCTACCTCATATCGATGACTTGTTTGACCAATTACAGGGGGCCACTGTATTTTCGAAGATTGATTTGAGATCGAGTTACCACCAACTGAAAGTGAAGGATAGTGATGCTTCCAAAACAGCTTTTCGGACTTGATATGGGCACTATGAGTTTTTGGTGATGCCATTTGGATTAACTAATGCTCCAGCGGTTTTTATGGATTTGATGAATCAGGTATTACACCCTTTCATTTGTGATTGTATTCATAGATGATGTGTTTATTTACTCACGTAGCATGGAGGAACATGAGAAACATTTGAGACTCGTATTGCAGATTTTGAGAGAGAAGAAATTATTTGCTAAATTCAGCAAGTGTGAGTTTTGGTTGAATGAAATTGTGTTTTTAGGGCACGTTGTCTCAGGAGATGGGATATATGTTGATCCAAGGAAGGTGGAAGCAATTGTTGAATGGGAGAGTCCTAAGAATGTGACAGAAATTAGGAGTTTCCTAGGATTGGCAGGTTACTATCGCAGATTCATTAAGGGATTTTCAGCAATAGCATTACCATTGACAAAGTTGACCCATAAAGAAGTGAAGTTTGTGTGGGATGAAGAATGCGAAAGGAGTTTTAAAGAATTAAAGAAGCAGTTGGTTTCAGCCCCTATACTTTCTATTCCATGTGGGAATGAGTCTTTTGTGATCTATACAGATGCTTCATTTCAGGGGTTAGGATGTGTTCTTATGCAGAATGGGAAGGTAATAGCATATTCTTCCAGACACTTAAAGACGCATGAACGAAACTACCCTACACACGATCTAGAGCTAGCAGCCATTGTTTTTGCTTTAAAGTTGTGGAGACATTACTTGTATGGAGAAACTTATGAGATATTTACGGCTCATCAAAGTTTGAAATACTTATTTACACAGAAAGAACTGAATTTGAGACAAAGGCGTTGGATAGAGCTGATTAAAGACTATAACTGTACCATTCATCATCATCCTGGGAAGGCCAATGTATTAGCAGATGCTTTGAGTCGAAAATCATCAGGGATGCTTGGTTGCATACAGTGTGCCCGTGTTGGAAATATTCTTGACTTGGCATCGATGGGGATTGAATTGAAGTTTTCAAAAAGCGGAGGATTATTAGCACATGTCACAGTGAGACCTCTATTGGCAGAACGCATACGAAATTTGCAGACCAGTGATCCATTCCTTGAGAAGAAGAAACAAGATGTCCTGGATGGTAAAGAGAGTGACTTTAAGATTAAGAATGATGAATCATTGTGTTATACAAATAGAATTTGTGTACCGAATGACCCACCCTTAAAGAAGGATATATTAGAAGAGGCACATAATTCTATTTACTCTATGCATCCGGGAGGTACCAAAATCTACAGAGATTTGAAGGAATATTACTGGTGGAACAATATGAAACGTGAGATTGCAGAGTTCGTAGCTAAATGTTAAGAATGCCAGCAAGTGAAAGAGGAGCATCAGAAGCCGGCAGGATTATTGCAGTCGTTGCCTATTCCGGAATGGAAGTGGGAGCATATAACGATGGACTTTGTTACAGGATTACCCCGGTCACCAAAGAGGTATGATTCTATTTGGGTGATTGTAGAATGATTGACGAAGTCAGCTCATTTTCTTCCAGTTAAGACCACCTACACTGTTGACAAGTATGCACGTATGTACGTTGATGAGATTATCCGTTTACATGGGGCACCAGTGTCAATTGTATCAGATAGAGATCCAACATTCACTTCTAAGTTTTGGCCTCGTCTCGAGAATGCCATGGGCACAAGTTTGAAGTTCAGCACTGCGTTTCATCCACAAACCGATGGGCAATCTGAAAGGACAATTCAAATATTAGAAGACATGTTACGGGCTTGTGTATTTGACTTCAAAGGTAGTTGGGATGATCATTTTCCATTGATGGAATTCTCGTATAATAATAGTTATCAGTCGACTATTGGTATGGCTCCTTATGAAGCTTTATATGGGAGGAGATGTAGAACACCTTTGTGTTGGGATGAAGTGGGTGAAAGGAAGATTTTGGGTCCTGAATTGATAGATATGACAACTGAAAAGATCAAAATGATTCGGGAATGGATAAAGATAGCACAAAGCATGCAGAAATTTTATGCAGATAAGAGGAAGCATCCATTGGAATTTCAGAAGGGAGATTTTGTATTCCTGCGTATTTCACCGTGGAAAGGCGTTATGAGATTTGGCAAAAAGGGGAAACTAAGTCCAAGATACATTGGACCATATGAAGTGTTGGAAAGAATTGGGCCCCTGGATTATAGACTAGCATTACCTACAGATTTATCCCGTTTACATGATGTGTTTCATGTATCGATGTTTCGTAAGTATTTGGCGGATCCATCTCATCAGTTGAAAACTCAACCAATTGAACTGAAGGAAGACTTGTCGTACATCGAGGAACCATTGGAAATTATTGATCGTAAGGAGCAGGTATTGAGGAATAAAGTTATTCACTTAGTTAAAGTTATGTGGATGAGCCATGGAGTTAAAGAAGCAACTTGGGAAACGGAGGATAGCATGAAGAAACAGTATCCCCATTTTTTTGGTAAGTGACCTTTATATTAAATTTCGGGGACGAAATTTTCAAAGGGGGGGAAGTTGTGACAACCTGAATATAATTTTGATAAATTATATTTAAATCATGTTTATATTATGTGATATGAATAATGTATTATTAGTATATCTAATATTAAGTGCTTATGTTTAGTCTAAGCCTACTTTCATAAATCATGAAATGTCGAGTTATGTACGAACACAAGATTTGGTTATTTTTGATAGAAATATTCCTGTTTAAGACTAGTTTTGACCATTGTAACATTATAATTGACTTGAGGTGAAAACTACATAGTTTTATACATGTGAGTTAGGGTCGTAACACAACAAAGGGTGCATCAAACGGATGCTCGAGGAAGAATTTAGGTCGAAATTATGAGAAGGGGTAAATATGTAAATTCCCTTAAGTGGTAAATTATCTTTAATTAAATCAAATGGTTTAATTTGATTGATTGGCTTGGGAGGAAGCCTTGGCCGACCTTATACCATTGAAATATCCTTATCCTTCAGCCAAAACCATTCATGAAAGGGTTTTAAGCTTATTGAAAGAGAAAGTAGAAGTTAAGGAAGAAAAGTAAGGAGAAAAAGTGTAGAAAAATCCGTAGAAATTACGTAAAAAGCCCTGAAGGTAATCCTAATTGTAATTCTTGTTATTTATCTTATATTACTGATTTATATGATATAAATCATCATAATTTTACGAAAGTTTCAGCCCTTTATATATATGTATGGTTAGATGCAAGCTTATGTTAAGTTGAGTGTAGAAACCCTTAAAATTGCTTTGTGTTGAAACCCCTTGTATTAAAATCTACATATCTCTTTGTGTGATTACTGGAATTGATAAATTCCAAATGTAAATGAAAGTAGACTCATATATTCATATAATATCTGAAAATTAGAATTTATATCCTTGTGGTTAGGCTGTAATGATGATTTCAAGTTGGTACATAGTTGCTGTTTGTATACTTGATTTCGGTATGCCCTGAGTTTGGTCAAGATTTTGAGATAGCAAATGAAGTACAAATATTATGAAACTTTAATTATGTACTATTAAGTATGTATAATGAAAGTGTGTTTAAAATCATGGAAAGTTATGCTGTATAAAAATTATGAAAATTCTGGGAATTCGAAGGATCAATAGAGGAGCTTGTAGGGCAGATTTCTTGTGTTGTAGAGAAATGGTCATAACTTGCCCTAGGAAGCTTGAAAAATTACACCGTCACTTGTACTGGATAATATATTCATATATGTTTTCATATTGATAAGGTTGTACCCCTGCATTTATACAATTTAGAAATATATGATGGTTAAGTATGTATGACAATAATTTCAGGCCATATTAGATACCCTTGAATGAATGTTTGTATTTCGTCCTTACGAAGGGTACTTTGAGTACATGTTTCATGTGTATATACATTGACAAGTATAATTTCATATTTACTTGACTTTGGTTATAAATTACTTATAAGGTATTTCTTACGGTTGAATGTCCGTAACCTTATCAACATGTATATCATTGTTTTTCCTTTACCTATGTTTTATGGAATGTGACTTAATTGGAATTATATTGTTGATGTATAGTCATGGAAAGTTACATAATTATGTTAGGATAATATTTATGATTGAGGTTTAGTACTGATCTAGTTGGATTGACAGGTGTAAGTTCTAATAAACCCAGTTCAACTCCACCAGAAGGAAATTTGGATACGTAGTTGACAACCTAAGGTGAGTGTACTCACTGGAATGATGTATTTGTATACTGTTACAAATGTATCATAATGTTATGAATATAAAATTGTTCATTTCGGTTTAATGAAATGAGGGGTTACTCCTCGACCAGGAATGGGGGAGATTTGTCTATTAATGACAAGGGGTTACTCCTCGACCAGGAATGGGGGAGAATTGTCTATTTAGACAGGATATGTGAATCATGATTCGGAAAAGTTGGTCATTCATTATGAATGAGCCAGATAAGTTAATACATAAGTATATGGACATGATTTATTGCATTTAAATTCATGCATTAGTATAGTAGTGATGCATTCACTGGGCTATTTTGCTCACGGTTCCTATGTTCACATATTTCAGGTAACGCGATGTCACTGCCAAATCTAGGAGGTCGGGTTGGGTTAGCCAGGAATGGGAGAAACTATGATTTTGTGTAAATGTAAATGATGTAATGAAGTTAACTTATCCTTCAAGAAAGTTTTTATGGGCATGATTACTCTGATGTTGTAAAAAGTCTTTCAGTTATATGAATTTACGATGATGACTCTGAAATCAAAACTCGTGATTATGGTTTGGTTAGATTAATTATGGTTTGACTCACTTTGACATTCAAACTTAATTATAAGTAACTGGGTTGGTTTGTGTCATAAATCTTGAGTTCCACTGATCTATAAAAATTGGGCATATGATGTTACATCAAGCATATATGTTTGAAGTTGATTCTCAAGTGCCACAAGTTGTGTAGAAGAAAATTCAAGAGG
Source organism: Sambucus nigra (assembly GCA_949130495.1). Taxonomy (NCBI): domain Eukaryota; kingdom Viridiplantae; phylum Streptophyta; class Magnoliopsida; order Dipsacales; family Adoxaceae; genus Sambucus; species Sambucus nigra. Next base: position 631,894,137 of record OX422217.1, on the reverse strand, counting down.
ATAAAAATGAGCTGGACGAATCAATTTTTTCTTATCAAAGGAAGAGAATGTATCATCAGCGTTCAAGAATGCCACACATATAAGAAACTTAGTGTTAATTTCATTGAAACGATTATTGAGTTCTTATAATTGCAAATTTATAATTGGATAAAACTCCTCAACTCGAAAATTATGCAAGTTCGTTGTTTTCTCTATATTGCGTCGTGATCGTCCAGGAATAACAAATTCTTCTTCCATGATATGGACATCTATGTTGTGTTTAGCACTAAATGACTACACTTCATGCAATAACAAGTCCCATCCATTATCGCACATAAATTGCAATCTTTACTTCGATATTGTAACCAATGACATTACATTGACAATATCTGGGTCTTTCCTTTGTAGTGCTTATGACAATTCATTTGTAATTCCCTTTATGTTTGTCACCAAAAGTATATAGAATGAGAAAATAAAAGATTACAATGAATCCAATAGTCTATGTACTTCAAATTTTTGGTCAGACTTCCCATCCTTGGTAACAAACTCAAGCACGTCAATGACAGAAGTGAACATAGTAATCAAGCTAATCAACATATTATAATGTGATCCCCATCGTGTATCACCGACTATCTTGATGTTAGTCTCTTGATTTAGATCATGTCCACTTGAAAGTTCCCCAGTTTAAAGTACTTTCATTATATTGATAGCTTGAGTCATTTGAAGAATTTTGTTGCGTTTGCAAGATCCCCCAACAACATTTACCACATTATTGACCAATGTAAAGAGTAAATAGACATATCCATTTTCAGTGGCAACGACAACAAGTGCCAATTGAAGTTGGTGTGCAAAGCAATGGATAAAATAAGCATAGGGATTCTCCCTCAAAATTAGAGCTTCGAGTCCATTAAATTTCCCTTGCATATTACTAGCCCCGTCATATCCTTGTTCGCGTAGGCTTGATTTGCTCAAATTGTGTTTGGAAAACATATTATCAGTTGCCACCTTTATCGATAAAGATGTGTTGTCCGCAACATGAATAATACAAAAAAAAAAACGCTCAATCACATGTCCACGTTTATCTACATAGCGTAAAACAATTGACATTTGCTCCTTAGTTGATATGTCATGAGAATCATAAACTAAAATAGAAAATAATGCATTTCCAAGATCTTTAATGATGATGTTAAAAGTTTCAATATCGCAAGCACTCATAATATCCTTTTGAATTTCGAGTGCAATAATTTTGAGGTTTTCGGGACTATTTTTCAAAGTAACCCTATTGATATCCTCATTGTGGCCACCAATAAATTTCAATGATTCAAGAAAGTTTCCTTGGTTAGCTGAGTCACCGAATTCATCATGAGCACGAAAAGCAAGTCCTTGCTTCAAAAGAAATCGAATACAGCAAACAGAAGCATTCAAGAGAATTCGATAATCATATCGAGCCTGATCAATTTTCTTATTCAAGATTTTTTCAATGTGTTGTTTTTGCTTCAAAAACGCTTGACAATTTTCTCAAAGCATTGTTATGAGTTCCGGTGGGCAACCCAACATGTAATTGGATTTTTTCTTTCCTTTTCTAATTGGTAAACCCCTCCACAACAAATGCATCACAACTACCTGCATGCTCCTTACCATCCACTTGGAAAAGATAACAACATAAACAATATGCCACCTATTTATGGACACTATATTCTAACCAAGTTGGATGATGATCAAACCAAGAAGGATTAAATCACCTTAATCCCCCTTGATCTTTTTAAAGAGATGTATGATCACGAGGTTGACAAGGCCCTTTTTTCCAATATATCCTCCGAACCTCATTTTGAACATCTGGATGATAACTTAAGTCAGGGGATCATAGGCCGGGGTGGGTTGGAAGTTTGTTTGGATCAAAATCTAACTTTGAAGAATTTTTTTAGGCATTTTTTGCATTTTCTTAGGATGATTTTGGTCGTAGGCATCTTCATCACTCAAAGGGGGAGGCAATGGCGAGACATTTTTTTGAAGTACTTAAGCATAACTAGAAGAAAAAAAATAAAAGCAAGATCAGATTTTTGTGTAAATAAAATCAAAATGAGCACAAAAAAACAAAAAAAAAATACTGTTTGGAACAACACGAACAAATCTTGGCTTTTAACAATACAAAAAAAACATATTTAACAACACAACGAACATCATATCCATATTTTTACACAAAAAAAACAATATGATTTCTCAGATGTTAGGATACAAATAATTAAATCGAAGTTCCATATTTTTGTACTAAAAAACAAAGAAAGTTCATATTTAAATTAAAACTAACCTTGGCTTGGACAAGAAAACCACACTGTAAGTAAGCAAGAGAACTGGGGCTCTTTTTATGAGAACGAATGAATAGCAGATGACAATCCAAGCTTTTCAATTTGTTAAGGGTCTACTTTTGTGGTTCTCTAAATCTCAATATCTCTCTCTACAAGATTACAAAAGATACTTTTATCTCTGAACCAGATATCATTTATAGGGATACTAGTACGAGACTAAGTAGAGTTGGCTAGGTATGAGACTTTTGGTAAGGTGGTTAATGAATTTTTTACCCTTAAAACTTTTAACTTATTACTAATTAAAATTACATATTTGTCTTTGAATTGTTTTTGGATGAAAAGTCAAGGAGGGCAGCTTCCCACCATAAGCTTTTCTTGCCTCCGCCCCTGGGTCAAAACCGAGTTGGGTTTTGTATTAGGTTAAAGTTAGTTGAAGGTTTGGATTTGGGTAGGTCTGGACTGATCGGAAGATGGGACTGATCTTTTGTACAGATGGACGACTTGGGTGATGGGTTGAGAGCAAGGTTAATAGCCATAGTAGCCTTGGTTGTTGGGTATTTAGTTGGGGGAGGTCTGTAGTTGGCGTCGGATATGGCAGGGGGGTTAAAGGATTTGGTGGGTTAATGTGTGGAGTGTTATGGAGGTCGGGAGAGAGAGGAAAAAAATTAAGCCTCTTGATCTAGTGGTATAATCGGGGCCGGTCCTGAGATTTTTGGGGCTCGAGGCGAACTCTTGAATTGCGGGCCCTATATTTAATAAGACATTTTTTTATTAATCTAGAAATTATAGTTTTTTTAAACGAAAGGATGCCGACTTATTTTTCGGGAGTTGCGACAAGTATAAATGTTTGTTCATTCAGTTTTTAACAAATTGTTTTTAGGATGATTGGGAAATGACGCTATTAATATATATATAAAATTTTGGGGCCACTAAAATGCGTAAAAAATCGAACGTACGAGGCAGATGCCTCTCTTTCCTTCCCTCAAAACCAGCCCTGGCTATAACGCTATCACTGAAATAGTTTTGGAGGTGGATTGAGTTTGGTCCCCAGTTTGATCCAAATAACACTTGGCCAGTGGAAGCCACGAACCGCAAATAGAGATTAGTCGAGGTGCGCGCAAGCTACCCCGGACATCTCTTGGTATGCTGCCAAAAAAAAGACGAGAGAGGAAAGAGGATGTTAGGTTGGAGATTAGATTAGGTGTGTGGGTGTGTATGGTAGGTTGGTGTGTGTATGGCTAATTTGCACTTATTAAAAATTTTGAAAAATAAAAAGTAACTAATTACTAACAACTCATTTAAAAAATATAAAAGTAAAATCTATTAAAATCCTATCCTACTAATAAAAGGCTTGAGATAAAATAAAATATAAACATAACTAATAAAAATTAAAATAATAAAAATAAATAAAATAAAATAAAATAAAATAATCAAAAAATCTAACTAAATGCAGACCTATAAAACTACAATAATACTAAAAATAAAATCAGATAAAATGCCAAAAAATTGTATAGTGAAAATAACACCACATGATTGAAATTATGTACATGACTCGATTAACGACACCCCAACATTTACAGATATGATCTTAAAACAAAAATGTAAATGTCAAACATACTCACGCGCATTATATTTACACAATAAAATGAAATAAAATAATTGTTGTTGTAAACATTATACTCCCACATGGACCAATGATGAGCGTGAACCTATCATCAAGCATGACCGACCAACCTACTTGATCGGCTTAAGAGACACTTAATCATCTAGAAGATCGACCAACTCTAGAAGGCCAATCAACTGGAATAGCAAAAATTACTCGGACGGGAATGCCAACTAGCTCTGAATTCCAAAGGTCTCACTCATTGTATACATATGTAAATGTCTGGCAATATAAAGGCGTTACATATCCAGGGTTTTGGGAACTATAAATACAGGTTATCCCTTAGATAAATGAGGAGGTGAATCCTATACATTTCAAATAACTCACTTCTAAGATATTATAAACCCTTGAATAAAATAATACTGGACGTACGATTTCTTCAACAGCTGAATATCTTTAAAAATCCTTGTCTTGTGTGCATGTGGTTTGAGTTACTTATCTTTTATTTATCTCTGATTATAAATTTGGAATCAATCTATTTTTAGACATCAACAGACTGGTGTTGTCTGTGGTAATGACTGTTTTACCATGGTTCTCTCTTTAACTTTGTTCCATAGCTCATCCTTTGCCTTAGAGGATGACTATCAATCCAGAAAGCAGTCTTTTCACTGTCACTAATATCCTAGAACCATTTTCTCCTCATAGCGATGCAGTTATCCAAAAAATTCTGTTCAATTTAGCAAAAGTACAAGAGACAATGCAAGATTCAGTTTGACAATTGACTCTTACGTTACAAGATAAATCTTCTAACTATAGGAGAGACATGCCACCTCTACCCGCCAGACTTGGAAGGAGTCATAATTCTAGTGGTTCCTATGATCGTTCCTACTGCCCAAAAGTAACCTCCTCATTTCATTCAATAGACTACTATGACGATAGATCCTTTACTCAAGAAAGGCCAAGTGCTTTGGAAAGGCTAAGTAGGGAATCTTCTTTTGATCGGTTAGATCCCTGAGTAATTAGGGGTAATCGAAGGGAACAAAAATTCCATCGTGAATGACCCCAGAGATCAAGAGCCAGTATTAATGTTTTTGTTCACACCAAGCAGACTTCTTATGAAGAGAGCTCAAGTCATAGGCACAGTAGAGCTACAAAAGATAGTCCAACTAAATCAGGAGAAAAATCTTAGAAGGGATCAATGCAGTGTTTAGAGGATCGTCTGGGTGAAATGGTTAAAGCCAAAAACCCGCTACAAAGGAGTTTTGTCAAAGGATAACCCTTTGTCCAGGACATTGTGGATTACCCTACCTCGATAAAATTTAAAACACCAGCGATCACCCCTAAGTATGATGGGAAACACACCTCGTACTACACATAAAGCAATATCAAGCCGTCGTCGATATCTATTCAGTCCCCGACGAGACGAAATGTATGGATTTCTCTAGCTTTATAACATGGTTAACCCAGATTTAGTATAATGGCCTCCGTAGAGGTAAGATTTCTAGCTTCAATCAACTTGCGGAGCAATTTATTTCTAATTTATACTTTGGGGATAAGCCGATCAAGGATGTCACTCATCTCTTAACTATGCATCAGAAGTTTGGTGAGAGTACTCGGGACTACATCACCTAATTTATTGATGAAAAGTTAGAATTTACTAATTACAAGGAAAAGATAGCCATCGTAGCACTCGTGAGTGGGTTACTCATTAAAAATATCTATTACTCTCTAGTGAAGAAACCACTAAAAATCATGGTGGAGTTGATGGCTAAAGTTGCGAAGATAATGAACACCGAGTAAGATATGGCTGCCAAGGGAGCCACGAATTACAAAGCCAAAGAGCAGATGAATGATTCTTTCAATAAGGATCAAAGAGATAAGAAGCAGGACAAACTAGACAGAATGAAGAATATAATGAGTAAACTCCCCTCACTAAAGCTGTGCATCATATCTTGGAGGAAATTTGGAATAACAAGGAGTTGCATTGGTCGAGAAAGTTAAAATCACCCCAAATCAAAGGGATACTTCAAAGTTTGTGATTTTCACAAGGATCGTGGACATAGCATTGACAAGTGTATTGCCCTGAAAAATGAGGTGGAAACTCTAATTCAGTGAGGAAAGTTGTAACAGTTTATCGACCAAGATCGCAGTCGAGACAGTTGAAGGATATCTAAATCACCCCGCCGAGGAATAGATGAAAGCAAGAGAGCACGCAACCAGGAGGTTGGAGATGATCCCAACCTACCCAAGAGGCTGGAGGAACCAGAGATGGAAGTCAACATGATTTCTTTTTGATGTCATTTTATGGCAGGAGGTGACGCAGGATGAGGAGATAGAATAATAAGAAAGGAAGGCTTATATGAATAACTCCAAGGATTTACTGGCTATTAGAAAGACTGACAAAGTCGAGCCTGATGATGGTCGACCAAGGAAGGTCAACAAAGATCAGATATTATTTGGCTTCTCCAAGAACGATCTGAGTGGGGTGCTTTATCCTCACGATGAGAAGTTATTTATCATTTGCCGAGTTCGTAAAGGTAAGGTCACAAGGATACTGGTCGATAATGGATTCTCCCACATGTAATGTTCAATGTATGCTTCAGCAAGCTTAGGATGAAAGATAACATACCGGAGACAAATCATAGACCACTCATAAGATTTACTGGAGAAAGAGTATACTGCTGTAATAACCCTCGCTTATGAGACCGTATTTTCTAGTAATTACTTAGTATAGTAATTAGAGACAAGTGTTGGGTTATGATTTGAATGTTAATTCAATGTAGAAAGTTGATATTTATTGTGAGTTTGCATACATATCATATCTATGGGTAAATATTGCTATGTTATGCCTATTAATAGCATCTGAACTCAAAATGATATTTGGCTTAATAATGAGACCGGAACCTAAATTGAATTTTAAAATGTCCAAATGATAATTTGGAGGTTGCAGTTGATTCCGGAATGTGCGAAATAGTCAAATAATGTACCATTTTGTATTTTGTAGTTTTGGGCATTTTTGACTGGTTGTGCCTTAATTATGCTATTGCGTATTATTTTATCGCACTATTAGTTAATTATGTGGGACATTTGCCTTAAGCCTATTAAGTCTTCTAATTACCCTAATTTTCCTTCCAAAAACCAAAGAGAGAAAGAGAAGAGTAGAAAGAAAGCTTTGGAGATTTGGAGATTGAGAGAGATTCTTGCTCCTACAACCAAGAGACCTGCAATTTGCTGAATCAAGGCATGTTTTTACTTGCAATTTGTGTCTTGAGATAGATGATTTGCTATGATAATGATGCATTGATTTTGGTTTAGCAAACTTAGGGTTTTCCTTATGTATTTATGGGTTTTGATTCACTCAAAGATGATTGGGATGATTTATGAGGTTTAAGATGGTCAATAGTATCATTAATGTTATCTTGATGTTGGTATATAAGTTTGGCTTGAAGAAATTTGAGTTGGGGTAGAAAATGGAGTCCAAGACTCCATAGCCAATTCTTGGCAAAATCGCAGGCCCGAATCGATTCGGCCTCCTGGGCGAATCGATTCGGTTAGGTCCAGTGCTCAGGTCTTGTGAACCGAATCGATTCGAAATTGATCCGAATCGATTCGGCAGTTATGCAGAAACCCAAATTTTCTGGCCGAATCGATTCGGTAGCCCTGCACTTTTCCAAAATTTTTCTTTTAAATTTTAACCCTTTTTCTTTAGGATTTCTAATTAGGGACCTTCTTAAATGAAGTAAACATAGGGTTTAGAGTATTAGTTGAGTTGGGTCGACATCTTAGACTCGAAAGGGTTCATCTAGGGTTCGTTAAGGGGGAGTTTAAAGTGATGTTTAGGCATTACTTTTATCTTGTAGTTTTATAAGGGTCTAGAACATCTTTAGGTCACTTTGGAGACCTTAGGAATTAACTTGAGTTAGATTTGACTTGAGGGTTTATGTTAAAGCCTAAAGGAGGCTTTGGAAATAACTTTGGAGTCTAAATTTCTTATCGGGGATGTTATGACAGAATGAAATACGTATAGTCCCAATTTAAGCCTATACATTTATTAAAAGGGGAAAATGATAAGGTAAATGGAAATTTACTAAATCATGTAATGGAAATTAATAAATGGAGTGAAGTTCGTGAGAGAGGTGAAGCCCCCTGGCTAATGAATGCAGGGTGGATATAGTCCTAGGCCATATGAGCGCTTGTTTTATTTTTTCTGCGATGGGTAGGAGATTCTGGGTGTGGTCTTGACTACCCCGCAGGCATATGGCCGCTTCCCGACGATTTCGATAGGATCCCGGGTTGTCTTATGTTAGGCCCTGGAAGATGATGGTTATTTAGGGAGGCGCACAGTGGGGAAATCCGGACGGGCGGTCTTAGAATCGTTATATTTATATTTGTGACTATTCTAATTATCGAGTTGGACTCGGTGGAATATGAATGCCATAAAGAGCAAATCTATGCCACAAAGAGCATGCTATTGAGATTAGTGCCATAAAGAGCACATGATGATACTTGTATTCCTGATAAGGAAAATCAAAGAAGATTAAAATTGAAATATGATGAATGATGATAAAGGCTCATAAGTACTTTTAATTCTGTCTTAATATGAATCTCACTCGATGTAGTCTTTTATCAGTTTTAGTTCCTTATATGATGTTCCCATGCTAGACTATCATCCTTGCTTAACTGTGCATCCTTGTCATACCTGTCATTTATCTATTGATCACATATACCCGGCCCTGACCGGTTTTCCTTTCTTGCTGTATATGTATATATATAATCCGTTCAGGTGTTCCGCCGCACGGTCGCCCGTAATGACCTTTCCTTCCACATGTTTTGAGGAGCCGTGACATCGTGCGGGTTTCATGGGATTTTGTGTAGACGCCTCCATTTATGTTTTCTAGTTATGATCAGTTTATTCGGGCATGTTGCCTAAACCGTTGTAATTGTATAATGAATCTATTATGTAACACTTGGTACTAATTGTATGTTGTATGGTTACTATTGACTGACGTTTCATTCGGTCCTTTTTGTACCTTTTGGGTTTCTTATGTATGCTTGTGTGTGTGTGGGGGGGGGGGGGGGGGGGTTTCCACCCTCTATTTCTATTATGGGTTGTTGAAAATGTTTTCTTTTTATTTCAAAACCAAAGTTTTTGATAACCCGTTTTCTGGAATATAGTGTGGTTATTCCTTATGCTTTGTATATTGTTGTGATGCTGAGGATGATATTCATCCATGATTTCCTATTTTATCGAGGATGATATTCATCCATGATTTCACGTTCTACCGTAGCGTTCTTTGATATAGAACTTAATGTTAGGATTGTTTTGCTGCCTATGTATGCGATCTTCTGCTAAATAGATTGTCTTATATTATGTTTTAACTCTATCTCGTCTTTATCTCAGATGCCGCTGAAGAGAGGACGTCCCGCTAGATGTAATAGGGTTGTTGAGGATGAGTTTGGTCCTCCACCGCGGTAGGGGAATATCAGTGCCGCTGAAGTGGCAAATATTATGGCCCAAGCTGTCAACGCCGCGATGATTGCAGTGGCCCAACAAATGCCACAAGCTCAAGTGAGGGGACAAGAAGCACTAGTTCCTACGGGACCTTCTCAGTGGGAACGGGTGAGGGAGTCTTTCCTTAAGGGACATCCCCCGGAATTCGAGGGAGGTTTGGATGTTATCAAGGCGAACCAGTGGAAGAGAGATATGCAGCGCCATCTTAGAATGGTGGAATGTAGTGAGGAGAAAAAGAAAATTCTCGTTACTTTCAAGCTTGTCGGACCGGCCTTGCACTGGTGGGAGTCAATGACGACACCCGCACAAAGGGATACTATGTCCATTACAAATTTCTGGGCCTTGTTTGATGGGAAGTATTTTCCTCCCGCAGTTCAGAGGGAAATGTAGAGGAAGCTTCAGGATTTGGTACAAGGGGAGAGATCAGTTGCCGAGTACGAGGAGGAGTTTACCCGGTTAGCAAGCTTTATACCGGATGAAGTAACTCCAGAAGCGAAGAGGATCTCCAAGTTTGTGGGAGGTTTGCACTGGCGAATAAAACAACATTTGCTTGGAAATCCATCTCTGGTGACCTTTGGGGATGTGATGAATGCTACTTTACTTCACTGTCAAGAGCATAGATTGTTTGTGCAAAACAAGAAGAAGGTTGTAACTGCGGGGCAAACAGTGAGGCAGGGAGGAACTGGGAGCGGAGGGGGGACATCTTCTTCATCCCAATCCTCGGGGAACAAGCAGGTTAAGAGGGATCCTCAACAGGGGGATTCGTCCAAGCGTCAACGTTTGGGTGGGTTTAATGCTGGTGGCAACAACTATAATAATAGACAGGGTCAAGGTGGTCAGCAACCACAGGGAGGTAGAGGTGGAAATGGAGGTAGGGGCCAACAGGGCCGAGGTGCGGGGTAATTCCGAAATAACCAAGGCAGGAATCAGGATAATGCGGCAAATAAATGTTTCCAGTGTGGGGAGCTGGGCCACTATAAAAGGGCGTGTCCTCAGTTGGTTGGAGGGCATCTTCCAAGGGCCCCACAGCAGCAGCAGCCGTATGTACAGTTCCCTCCCCAAGCGCCTAATCCGGTTGCTCCTCCTCAACAGGGGCAATTGCAGTACGGAAGGGTTTACCATATTCAGGAGGCTCTACTCCCTCCAGCTCCTCCAGCACCACCAGTGATCGAGGGTAAGTTTCTCATACATGGGCATATGGGTCGAATCCTATTTGATACGGGTGCTACACACTCCTTTATTTCTAGAAGTTTTGCCCAGACTACAGGTTTGATAAAATCTGCTGAAAGTACCTTCACTAGCGTCGAATCCTCTATGGGCGACGGTTCTTTGATTTTCTTCGTATGTAAAAATGTAGGAATTACCCTTGGTAACTTGTGTTTTGAGGATGACTTACTCGTCCTTAAAATGGTCGGGTACGATGTAATTTTGGGTATGGATTGGCTAGTGAAGTACCGTGCTATAGTGAATTGCTTCGGGAAGAGTATAGTTTTTGCGGTTCCGGGACAAGAGATGTTCCTGGTAGTTATTCCTTGCATGGAAGGGAGCACGAGTGCTTATCTATATTGTATTGCGGAAGATGCATCGAGAGATGTCATGGTTCCCCTAAATTCTCTTCCAATCATTAGAGATTTTGAAGATATTTTTGGGAGATATCGGGATTACCTCCAAGTCGGGAAATAGAGTTTGTGATTGATCTAATGCTGGGAACTCGACCGATCGCCAAAGCTCCTTATCGAATGGCTCCGGTGGAGATGAGGGAGCTGAGAGATCAAATTCAGAAGCTACTGGAGCAGGGCTTTATTAGGTGTAGTACCTCACCGTGGGGCGCTCCGGTACTGTTTGTGAAGAAGAGAGACGGTTCCCTCCGGTTATGCGTGGACTATAGAGAGTTGAATAAAGTCACCATCCAGAATAAATACCCTTTACTTCGCATCGACGATTTGTTTGATCAACTTAGGGGAGCTTCTTACTTCTCCAAGATCGATTTGAGGACGGGGTATCACCAATTAAGGATACGAGAGCAAGATGTATCCAAGACGGCCTTTCTGACCCGTTATGGATCTTATGAATTCTTGGTTATGCCCTTTGGGCTAACCAATGCCCCTGCAGTGTTTATGGACCTTATGAACAGGGTGTTTCGGGATTTTCGTAACCAGTTTGTCATTGTATTTATCGATGACATCCTAGTCTATTCTTAGACAGAGTCGGATCACGCTGCTCACTTGCGGTTGGTCTTGCAGAGATTGAGGGATCATCAATTGTATGCAAAGTTTGAGAAGTGTGGCTTCTGGTTGAAAGAAGTTCAGTTTCTGGGGCATGTGGTGTCATCCCAAGGCGTGTCTGTGGATTCGGGTAAGGTGATCGCGGTAAAGGAATGGGGTCAGCCCACGACGCCCACTGAAGTTCGTAGTTTTCTGGGCTTGGCGGGTTATTACCGTCGATTCATTAAGGGCTTTTCCAAGGTTGCTAGCCCATTGACGAATTTAACCCGAAAAGGAGTAAGATTTATATGGGACAGTACATGTCAAGCGGCTTTTGATGATCTCAAGGATAGACTAACTTCGGCTCCAGTCCTGGCATTGCCAAAGTCAGGATTGGAATATCTCGTCTTCACTGATGCATCTCTTCTGGGGTTAGGAGGTGTTCTTCAACAAGAGAGACAACCCATTGCGTACGCTTCTCGTAAGTTGAAGCCTCACGAGAGAAACTATCCGGTACATGACTTGGAATTTGCCGCCGTTGTATTTTCCTTGAAGATATGGAGGCATTATCTCTTAGGGGAAAAGTTTAGTCTGTTCACGGACCACAAATCACTACAATACTTATTCTCCCAAAAGGATTTGAATATGCGCCAGCGTCGTTGGTTGGAGTTTATGAAAGACTACCAATTTGATATTTATTATCACCCCGGAAAGGCAAATGTGGTAGCAGATGCCTTGAGTAGAAAGCCTGATGGAGACTTAGCTGAGGTGTGGAAAGCTAAGTGGAAAGAACTCAGCCTGGAGGATGCAGGGGTGAGAGCATTCCTTTCTGTGATGACGGTTACTCCCAAGATTATAGCAAAGATTGTGGAAGCTCAGAAAAGAGATAAAGTTTGTCAAGACCATACACGCCAGTTGTTGTCTGAGGGAGCAGAGTCGTACTCAATTGGTTCTGAGGGTGGACTACGCTTCCATGGAAGACTTGTGGTTCCCGACGATGGAGATTTGAGACGTGCAGTAATGGCAGGATCCCACGGGTCCAAGTTCACGGTGCATCCAGGCGGGGACAAGATGTACCAAGATATGCATCGTTTGTATTGGTGGGCGGGTATGAAGAGGGATATCTCCGAGTTTGTGTCTCAATGCACTACTTGTCAGTTGGTTAAGATTGACCACCAGCGACCGACAGGTTTGTTACAAACGCTCGAGATTCCCGTATGGAAATGGGAGAGCATTTCGATGGACTTTGTTACGGGCTTGCCTAGATCGCAAAAGGGCCATGACTCAATTTGGGTGATTATCGACCGTTTGACCAAGTCGGCACACTTCTTGCCCGTGCGCACCGATTATGATACCGCTCGTTATGCCCAGTTGTTCATTGAGGAGATCGTCAGACTCCACGGAGTACCTTTGAATATTATCTCCGACCGAGATAAAATATTTATGTCCCACTTTTGGCAGAGTTTCCAGGGAGCTATGGGGACCGAGTTGAAGTTGATCTCTTCCTATCATCCTCAAACAGACGGTCAGACCGAAAGGGTAAACCAGATGTTGGAGGATATGCTTCGTATGTGCATACTCGATTTTAAGGGCAGTTGGGAACAATACCTTCCATTGGTTGAGTTTGCTTATAATAACTCTTACCAATTTACTATCGGAATGGCACCCTATGAAGCTCTGTATGGCAGGCCTTGTAGGTCGCCCGCTTGTTGGTTGGAAGTGGGTGATAACAAGTTCCTTGGACCTGAAATGATCCAAGACACTTCTTCAAAGATTGATCTTATTCGAAATCGCATACGGATAGCCCAAGTCGTCAAAAGAGCTACGCCGATGCGGGTAGGAGACATATGGAATTGGAGGTTGGAGACCAAGTGTTGGTGCGAGTGTCCCCGATGAAAGGTATTAAACGTTTTGGGAAGAAAGGAAAGCTTACACCCCGTTTTGTTGGACCTTTCCCGGTGATTGCAAAGGTTGGTCCCTTGGCATACCAACTCGCCTTGCCGGAACCTTTACAACAAATCCATGATGTATTTCATGTATCCTCTTTGAAGAAGTACAGAAGGTGTGAAGGTGTCCTTTGGCACATTCCTTTTGAAGATATCGATTTGCAGCCCGATGTTTCTTATGAAGAACAACCGGTTGCTGTCCTTGAGTTTGGGGAGCGAAAGTTAAGATCTCGTGTGGTGCCCCTAGTGAGAGTTCATTGGAGTCATCATCATGCCAACGAATCAACTTGGGAACGTGAGGATGAGATGCGGGAGAAATATCCACATCTTTTCTTATGAGGTACGCCTGAATTTTGGGGGCAAAATTCCCTCATAAGGGGGGAGTATGTAATAACCCTCGCTTATGAGACCGTATTTTCTAGTAATTACTTAGTATAGTAATTAGAGACAAGTGTTGGGTTATGATTTGAATGTTAATTCAATGTAGAAAGTTGATATTTATTGTGAGTTTGCATACATATCATATCTATGGGTAAATATTGCTATGTTATGCCTATTAATAGCATCTGAACTCAAAATGATATTTGGCTTAATAATGAGACCGGAACCTAAATTGAATTTTAAAATGTCCAAATGATAATTTGGAGGTTGCAGTTGATTCCGGAATGTGCGAAATAGTCAAATAATGTACCATTTTGTATTTAGTAGTTTTGGGCATTTTTGACTGGTTGTGCCTTAATTATGCTATTGCGTATTATTTTATCGCACTATTAGTTAATTATGTGGGACATTTGCCTTAAGCCACGAATTAAGCCTATTAAGTCTTCTAATTACCCTAATTTTCCTTCCAAAAACCAAAGAGAGAAAGAGAAGAGTAGAAAGAAAGCTTTGGAGATTTGGAGATTGAGAGAGATTCTTGCTCCTACAACCAAGAGACCTGCAATTTGCTGAATCAAGGCATGTTTTTACTTGCTATTTGTGTCTTGAGATAGATGATTTGCTATGATAATGATGCATTGATTTTGGTTTAGCAAACTTAGGGTTTTCCTTATGTATTTATGGGTTTTGATTCACTCAAAGATGATTGGGATGATTTATGAGGTTTAAGATGGTCAATAGTATCATTAATGTTATCTTGATGTTGGTATATAAGTTTGGCTTGAAGAAATTTGAGTTGGGGTAGAAAATGGAGTCCAAGACTCCATAGCCAATTCTTGGCAAAATCGCAGGCCCGAATCGATTCGGCCTCCTGGGCGAATCGATTCGGTTAGGTCCAGTGCTCAGGTCTTGTGAACCGAATCGATTCAAAATTGATCTGAATCGATTCGGCAGTTATGCAGAAACCCAAATTTTCTGGCCGAATCGATTCGGCCAAGGGGGCGAATCGATTCGGTAGCCCTGCACTTTTCCAAAATTTTTCTTTTAAATTTTAACCCTTTTTCTTTAGGATTTGTAATCAGGGACCTTCTTAAATGAAGTAAACATAGGGTTTAGAGTATTAGTTGAGTTGGGTCGACATCCTAGACTCGAAAGGGTTCATCTAGGGTTCGTTAAGGGGGAGTTTAAAGTGATGTTTGGGCATTACTTTTATCTTGTAGTTTTATAAGGGTCTAGAACATCTTTAGGTCACTTTGGAGACCTTAGGAATTAACTTGAGTTAGATTTGACTTGAGGGTTTATGTTAAAGCCTAAAGGAGGCTTTGGAAATAACTTTGGACTCTAAATTTCTTATCGGGGATGTTATGACAGAATGAAATACGTATAGTCCCGATTTAAGCCTATACATTTATTAAAAGGGGAAAATGATAAGGTAAATGGAAATTTACTAAATCATGTCATGGAAATTAATAAATGGATGTTACACACCTCTCTAAATACCATCTTAAGGGAAGTCCGTGCGAGAGGTGAAGCCCCCTGGCTAATGAATGCAGGGTGGATATAGTCCTAGGCCATATGAGCGCTTGTTTTATTTTTTCTGCGATGGGTAGGAGATTCTGGGTGTGGTCTTGACTACCCCGCAGGCATATGGCCGCTTCCCGACGATTTCGATAGGATCCCGGGTTGTCTTATGTTAGGCCCTGGAAGATGATGGTTATTTAGGGACGTGCACAGTGGGGAAACCCGGACGGGCGGTCTTAGAATCGTTATATTTATATTTGTGACTATTCTAATTATCGAGTTGGACTCGGTGGAATATGAATGCCATAAAGAGCAAATCTATGCCACAAAGAGCATGCTATTGAGATTAGTGCCATAAAGAGAACATGATGTACTTGTATTCCTGATAAGGAAAATCAAAGAAGATTAAAATTGAAATATGATGAATGATGATAAAGGCTCATAAGTACTTTTAATTCTGTCTTAATATGAATCTCACTCCATGTAGTCTTTTATCAGTTTTAGTTCCTTATATGATGTTCCCATGCTAGACTATCATCCTTGCTTAACTGTGCATCCTTGTCATACCTGTCATTTATCTATTGATCACATATACCCGGCCCTGACCGATTTTCCTTTCTTGCTGTATATGTATATATATAATCCGTTCAGGTGTTCCGCCGCACGGTCGCCCGTAATGACCTTTCCTTCCACATGTTTTGAGGAGCCGTGACATCGTGCGGGTTTCACGGGATTTTGTGTAGACGCCTCCATTTATGTTTTCTAGTTATGATCAGTTTATTCGGGCATGTTGCCCAAACCGTTGTAATTGTATAATGAATCTATTATGTAACACTTGGTACTAATTGTATGTTGTATGGTTACTATTGACCGACGTTTCATTCGGTCCTTTTTGTACCTTTTGGGTTTCTTATGTACGCTTGTGGGGGGGGGGGGGGTTCCAACCTCTATTTCTATTATGGGTTGTTGAAAATGTTTTCTTTTTATTTCAAAACCAAAGTTTTTGATAACCCATTTTCTGGAATATAGTGTGGTTATTCCTTATGCTTTGTATATTGTTGTGATGCTGAGGATGATATTCATCCATGATTTCCTATTTTATCGAGGTATAGGGCTGGCCACCCTTTATTTCGGATAGCGGGTTGTCACAACTGCTTGGGTATAATCGAAATAGACGTTTTAGTCGGCACCTAGTCGACGAGCAGGTAAGAGCGTATTTGTTTCTTTGTGTTGGGAAAGAATGTCCCATTTGCATACAACATCATTCTTGATAAGGTGGGAATATCGTAGTTGGAGGCCGTTCTAACCACAGTTCATTAATGTATGAAGTTCTCGACTAACTACAGAGTCCGCGTAGTCAATGGTAACTAAAAATATGCTAGGGAATGCTATTATACCTCAGCTGACCAACAAAAGATCAAGAAGATCACCACCACTATCACATCGACACCTTGGATCCTTGAGAAGAAAAGTATATGGTTAAGGGACAAGTCATGGAGAAGAGAAAATCCATTATCCTAGATGATGAGAAGGCAAAATTTTTTTATCCAAATTGGTTTAATGTTGACCAATTAATTAAATTCCTTAAATAGAGAAAGAGCGTGTTTGCCTGGAGACATAAAGATATGTTGGGAATCGACCCTAATTTCCTCTTCCATGAGCTCAATATAGCCAAAGACTCCAAGTCAGTCAAATTCAAGTGAAGAGTTTTTAGTCTCAAGCAAAACATGGAAATCCACGAGGAAGTAGACAAACTACAGAAAGCACACTTCATAGAATATGTCAAGTACTCGACCTGGCTGTCCAATATGGTGATGGTGAAGAAGAAGAATAAGTGGCACATGTTCATCGACTTTACTAACCTCAATAAAGCATGCCCAAAATATTATTTTCTTTTGCCAAGGATTGATCAAT
This sequence comes from Sambucus nigra, assembly GCA_949130495.1. Lineage (NCBI taxonomy): Eukaryota > Viridiplantae > Streptophyta > Magnoliopsida > Dipsacales > Adoxaceae > Sambucus > Sambucus nigra. The sequence goes on along the minus strand of OX422217.1, from coordinate 631,876,774 downwards.
TGGTAGATGCAACTGTAGGTCATGAGTTGAATAGCTTTATGGATGCCTATTCTGGTTATAACCAGATAAAAATGAAGCCTGAAGATAAAGAAAGTACATCATTCATTACTAGCTGAGGAACATACTGCTGTAACGTTATGCCCTTCGAGCTAAAAAATGCTAGAGCAATGTATCAAATGTTAGTAAACAAAGTTTTTGAAGAGCAAATTGGCAAAAATATGGATGTTTATGTTGATGATATGCTCACCAAGATTAAGGTTGCTACCAATCACATTGTCGACTTTACCCAGACGTTCGATCATCTTGAGAAACATCAAATGAAACTCAACCTAACAAAGTGTACTTTTGGAGTACATGAAGGGATGTTTTGGGATACATTATTAATCAAAGAGGGATAGAGGCTAACCTCAATAAAATCAATGCTTTGTTAGAGATGTGGTCCCTGACCAAAACAAGGGAGGTGCAGAAATTGACAGGAAGGTTAACAGCCTTAAATCGCTTCCTTTCTAGAGCAATTGATAAGTTCCTTCCATTCTTTAAGGTTCTCAAAAAGAACTTTGAGTGGAGCGATGAATGTTAAAAATCTTTCATTGAACTCAAAAAGTATATGGGGTCTCTACCATTGCTCTCCCGACCAATTATGGGAGATAAATTTCTTTAATGCCCGGTCGTCTCAGAATTAGCTTTTAGCTCGGCCCTCATCCGACTAGATGAAAGTTGATTGTGTTTTATTTTCCAATAACTGTGATAAATGCCAGAGATTTATTGCAGTTCACAAAAAGCCAGGTGTTTCCCTGACTCCAATTACTTCACCCTGGCTATTTACAATTTGGGGAATTGATTTGGTAAGACCATTGCCAACCACCAAAGGGAGATTCAAATACTTAGTCGTCATAGTGGATTACTTTACCAAATGGGTTGAGGTTGAACCTTTGGTGGATATGGCCTGTCAAAAGGTATTACAATTCATATGGAAGTAAATCATATGCCATTACGGGATGCCATATGCTTTCATCACTGACCATGGTATACAGTTTGATAACGATGAGTTTGAAGAATATTGTTTGAGATCTGGAATTTAAAAACTTCATTTGGCTCCTGGGAACCCTCATTGTAATTGTGAGACATAAATGTGACACCCCGACTAATTAAATACCGGGTAGCTACTCCTTTATTAAATCAATACAAAATGCCAAGTTGGTCCAGTTAATAGCATCACTGTCGAAAACATTTTTATGATTACTAACCACCTAGTATTTAAAAAGTGAGTTGTCAAATTTTAATTTAAATCTGATTAACATGCAATAAATGAATTTATGAAAGGATAACATAACCATTCTCAATACAGTCTCAATAGTGTAACCAACAAGTAATATAGAGTCTGGAGGAAATACTCCTCACAACAATCCCACAATATGGAAAAATAAAACAAGTCTGCATTCTGAATTAATTACAAACCAAAAGTCTGAATAACTGAAATGTAAAGTATCTCTAAAAGAAATGGGCGACATGCCCTACAAATGATGAATATGAATATGAAATCAAGACAAGAAAAGAGGCGTCTACTATCAAGGCCCTGTAACTTCCACAACAGCTACAGCTCGTCACCTGAATGGAAATACTATGCATGGTGTCCTTGCGGCTGGGCACCTAAAAGGTTTTTACAAAACAAAAATAGATTTTAAAGCAAACGGGTCAGAGCCCAAAAGTGGAGAGTATTTTAAAAATAGCAAGTGCTTTAATAACATTTAAAACAATGAATACAAGATACATGTTAGGACGTACTCTCACATGAAATACTCACCTCTTGTCTAACTGTGCACTCCTAACGTTCCTGTACCCATTCATGTGTTATTTATATCTAACTAAACCATCATACGTTTTAACCCAACTACTCGATTCACAATATGAATTTCCAAAGTTATCACTTAAATAATTAGCTTTACTTAAACTCGGATTCACAATTATTAGCATTTCCGTTTACTGGAGGTTATCCCCTTATTTATCTTCTCAAGGAGTTACTATAAATTATTCTCATAATTAAACATAACAATTCCTTTTCATTTAACCGTATATTATTCACATCATAAATATACAATACAATCACCACGAGGCTAAGCTGCGGTGCACACATACTCTGCTATCCATCCCGGTACATCACGTACATAAGGATTACAAATTTTGAATCTCTCAGGAATTGTTAGAATAAGCACAACACACAAAATAGAGGCGAACATAATTCAACATATCCATGGGTCACGTACATACCTACGCTCCATAGTCAGCTGACATATTAACTCACAAATAAGTCATTCTAATATTATGTTCTTAAGGTACCAATCTAAATCCGGGCACACAAGGATGGGATGGCCCTAAGCGAACGTAAACCTCCCGTGATAGCAAGTATGGTAGGTATGTCATACACATAAAATCATATACTAAGCATGCACGCATCTTAGATATCTCAATATTAATAAAGGTATATTCTACATCCTTATACCATTATTCCAATTTTATACATTTTAAGTCTCCCGATAATATAAAATTTAAACTGGCGACACGTCTTACGTCATAGTTTCTTATACTTAAAACCTATCTCAAAGGGATTATTAAGTTTCCTATTATTCCCACATATAACATCATTATTCTTAAGGTCCTTACTTCTGCCCCAAACCTCATTTCATTAAATTATTTAAATTTACTCTTTTAACCCAAATATTATCTCACTCATCGAGTTTCATTAGATTTAGAACAATTCCTCAATTTGAATTCTAATTAAGGTCCAAAATTTTATAACCATACCTACTGGTCTTCCTTAAGTTTAAGGATATTCATAAAGTCACCAATAATATTTTCTAAGGGTTAACATCATTAAAATTTAACTAGGGAAATTTTTACTCTTTCTGGGAAGGTCGATCGATCGACCTTTACCTTCGATCGATCGATCGACTGATGAATGTCGATCGATCGAACGCACCAGGTAGGCTACGGACTGCTTCGTTTTGCAGTTTTCAAATCACCTCAAAATACCATTATAAAGCATGAAACTCTAATTTAACGTTATAATATCATCATACAACCATCCTACAACATTGTTAACGTTCTAAAACCAATAATTCATCAACTAAGGGCTTTATTTGGATCAAAACTTCATCAAGAACCCTAGTTTTCTATTTCTTTCAAGAACATTAATAAATATCTTCTTAAATCCATTTTCAGATCATCAAGGGTTATAATTTGAATTCATAATTCGTCCAGAATATGTCTACATGCAATTCCTAACATAATTCATAGTTTTAAATCCTCAAATTCATGGGTCTAATCAATCTTCCAAGATAAATTTGATAATTACCCTAAACATGGAAAAGCATAGCATTGAATCAATTGTAATTAAACCACTTGCCTTAATCGTTCTTCAGATTTGTTATTGATTGAAGGTGGTTGAATTCCTCTCTCTCTCTCTCTGTAGAATTCTCCTCTTTCTCTCTTTCTCTACAAGTTCTTCTCAAGATAACAATGGAGGTTTAGAGGTTGCCTTAGGAACTTCTTTTCTATTTCTTCCAATAACTCCCGTAGCCCATTAAGTCATTAAGTGTAGTTAGTGGGTTTAGTGGATAAAGAATAAGTCAGATTTTATTTCTAAATTTCGTGGGTTTTAATTCCCAAATTTCCGAAATTACTAAAATGCCCTTTTAGTTACCGGTATGGCCCAATAATGCCTCGGGACCCAAACTTAACCCCCGGCTAGTGTTTTCTGACTATTTTGACCCTTTCGGACACGTTGGCGCACTCAAAATGACCATACGGTTAATAAAAATAAAATTCACTTTTTTACTTAAATTAAATATTTTCTTGACGCGACTGCCACGCGCGTCCCAATAAAATTTCCCAAATTGCCGTATTTCTATCTCACGACTAATTCAATATTTCCAATATTCATATATTGTCATATATACACATTATAATCAAATACCAACTCACATCTCGTTAGTATTTTATCCGAATAAATTTCCAATTAATACACAATTTAATTCAATTAATCCCATAAATAAATATCACAAAAATACGGGGTATTACAATAAATCGCCAATAAGACTCTACTAGATGATATGAAGAAAAGACTAGATGATTCTAAAGGTAACTGGATCAATGATGTCTATAGTTCCCTTTGGGCTTATAGGACTACGCCGAGAACAACAACGGGAGAGACACCTTGCATGCTTACTTTTAGAATTGAGGCCATGATACTAGTGGAGATAGGTCTGTCGACTCATACCATGAACAATTTTGATTCACCAAAAAGTGATTTGATGAGATGACTAGACCTGGATATAATCGAAGAAGTCAGAAAAGATGTTGTTATTCAGATGGCTTCTTACTAATAGCGAACAACAAGGTTCTATAAGAAGAGAGTCAAGACGATAAACCTAAAATAAGGAGATATGATTCTAAAGAAGGTGATTCAGAAAATAAATTGGAGCTCAACTGGCATGGACATTATCGTATCTCTACAAAGATCCGACCAGGAACTTATTGACTGGAAACTTTTGAAGGGGAAGAATTCAAGAACCCATGTAACGTCGACCATCTTCACAAGTATAATTAGTGATTTTTATTATGTTCATGTGTCCAGTTTACTCAGTTCAAATTTAGCTAGTTAATGAAAAAAAATTCATTTCAACCATGCATCATGCTTCCTGTTTTATTTTTCTGAGTATGTGACTATCAATAAAAGGCTAGTATAGGTTAGTATATGTGACTATCAATAAACCTCCAGGAAAGTTTACACTTGCCTCAGCTTTTCAAACTTTTGCTACTCCAGAAAAGTTTACACCTCAGTTTTTTAAACTTTTCCAACTTCAAAAAGGTTTATGCCTTAACTTTTCAAAAATTTCCAACTTCAGAAAAGTGCTTCATGTATAACTTATTCTTTGACAAGTTAATAACAAGAGGCTCGTAAAACTTCATGTACAACTCCAAAAGTTAAAAAAAAAATTTACTTGACTGGGTTAAAAATAGGAATATGTAAGGACAAATTTCCAACTGAGTCAATTAGGAGTGTTAGCTTAATTCCGAACAGAACTATTTGAGTCATAGGATATAACTTCTAACCTTCAAGCCTATGAATTTTGAGTTGAAGACATAGAGGCCAAGCCTAAATTAAAGATTTCATCATTACCGATTTTCGTGCCATGTTTCACGTCATCAACCTTTCATTATTTCCATGGTCTCAAAAGGTATGAATGCATTAAGATATATATGGACTTGAAAATTTATTTTGGGTGTCATATTTTTACTAAAATTATGTTGAAAATTCATTTTTATTTTTTAAAGAAAAATAATTTTTTTTATGAGATGTAGTTAGAAGTTTCGTTCAAACATAGTCGTTCGAATGACCATGTTGAAACTACCATGTTTGAACGACATTGTTTAAACAAGATATCGAACGAAACATTGTTATTTGTTTTCCTATTTTTTCATTAGAAAGGTCGTTAGAACGACATCGTTCGAACGACCACGTTCGAGCTACTTTGCAAACGAACTTATTCACATATTTTTCTGAATTCTCATTAGAAGTTTTGTTCAAACATAATCATTCCAATGATCATGTTCGAAGGACTTGGACATTTTAAAGTTTTTCGTCAGTTTTTGCTTTTAACTCCCCACTACCCCCTTCTTTTTACCAGACTTTAATAGCGCATGGGAAACATTATTAGTGAGACTATTGAGACATTTTTTTCTACATTTTGAGAGAAAACATACTTCATCAGAAAGTCCCATTTTGTGTTGATAATTTTCAATGGTTAAATTTCCAAAAACATAAAGTTTACACCCATAGTGTGTTTTAATCCATGTTCAAATATATATAATTTATGTGAGATCATCATCTTGGCACCGAGTATTTTTTTCTACCCCAAAAGGAAAAAAGTTTCCTACAAAGGAGTCCATTTGTAGTTTTGTGGTGTGAATACGGAGGAGGGCTTCGTGTGTATTTGACAATTGATTCGCCACATAGGTGGATTCCAAGATGACGGTGAATTAAGGAATTATCGACTAGGATGAGGTGGAAGAATGACGGAGCGTCAAGTATTGAATGGTAGTTGAGTCGTTGAGGTAAGTCTTTTGTCGTGTTTTCTATAAAACCATATCTAGTGGATTTGTGGTCAGGTCATCCGAGTTTTTTTCCATTGTGGATTTTTCTCGTACAACGCGGTCTTGTGGTTGTATTTTTTTAATCTTTTAAGATATCACCTAGATGAATGCTTTGGTTTAAAAAGATAAAAAAACTTTTATCACGACATTTGCATAGTTTGGTGCTAGTTTAATTTGGGTAAAGTTTCGTTGAATTTAATTCAAGTCAACATAATTAATTTGGAAATATTCATACTTTGTTTATTTGGAATAAGTTATAACTTGAATTGAATTTGTTTAAGAGAAAGTTTAAATATTTGCTTAATCTCATTTTAATTTTAAAAAAAATTAAAAAAATGGGTATTTCGGGAACCATCATCCCTTTTCAAATTGGTATCAGAGCTTGTTTCACTAAGTTATTGTGTAGATCATGTTTTGTGCTTTTTAGGGTGATTTTTATCCCTCTTTTATTATTTGTTTTTTTCTATCGATGGGGCATCATAGTGATATGTTGTCTGATGTTATAGTGTTGGCAATGATATTAATATTCGAGGGGAGTCTAATTAGATTCGGAGTCGTAATGAAAATTAATTCATTTGAATTTGATATTTGTAAAATGAATAAAATTTCTTGAAAAAGAAAATTTGTGTTTTAAAGCTGCAATTAAAATTTGGCAAACTTTCCAAACACAAAGATATATCCTTCATGAGAAACTCATGGACATGAATCATAGCTTAAAAATTTTATAAGTGTCCAAGAAAGAGAGTGAGAATAGATTCCTTGTTTTAGAAAAAAGACTTAGAAGACTTGAAAAACTCTAGGGTGTGTGTTGATGAAAATATTTTGATTATTGATGTTGTGGCACATGAGAAGACTCTTGGGAATAAGTTTACTCACATCGAGAGAGAGCGAGATAACCTTCTAGGGATAATTGAATATTTAAAGAAGGAGTCCTAAAAATTTAAGGATTCTAATTTCTTACTTGAGTCCAAAGTTTTCAAGTTAAAAAGTGATTTAAACGACTCAAGTAGTGATGGTAGTAGGTTATCTTGTTCTTATGATTTCATTGCTAAAGCCAAAACTATAGTTTGTTTTAGAGTGTCAATCACATCCCAAGTTGTTAGAAAAGGTCAACCTAAAAGTGCCACTCCTCGTCATGTTTTCACATGTTCGCATTATGGTAGGAAAGGTCACTTTTGGCATTTTTTCTATAATCTTAGAAAAGACACTAGAAAGTTTAAGTGTAATGTCCCTTTGGTTCCCAAAACCCTTCCTTTTAGGTATACACCTATTTGGGGTAGGAAATCTATTTTGGAGATGCTAAATTATAGGTTGGTTTATTATCATTTTCATGCACATGATTCCTCACATGTTATATCTTATGAGTGATTGCTTATATGTTTACATACACTAGCTTTTGTGCTTCATGATAGATCCTTTCTAGTTGTACGTTTATTTATCATCTTCTAGCGTATTCTTCATCATATATGTTTTTTCTAGAATTTTGATATGTGTATATTTTGTATTTTATCGTTTTCATTTATTGGGTTTTATTTGAAAAATACAAAAAGATTTTGTTTGTCTTTTAACTTTTTTTTTTATTTTTTTGTTGGTTAACAATTTAAGCCCCCCCCCCCCCCCCCCCCCCCCAAAAAAAAAAAAAGTGTGTATATTTGAGTTTTACAACCTTTTGTGGCATATCCTTGTGTTTGAATCCTATATCACCCCCTCTTCCCTGTGGCTAGAACTTTTGGTTAAGATTTTCAATCTTTAAAGTGTTCTTTTTCATGCTTGCATGGAGTAGTTTGACCTTGATTTGTTTAATCGATTCTCTTATTATATGCCTTTCTTACACACATGCACAAGCTCTTTTGACCTTTAACTTCACATGTATATTTGTGCTAAGTGATATGTTCTCCTATCAATTGTGTCATCTACATATTTTTATGACTATGGAGGATTTGTGCATGTAAGAATCGTTGAACATGAGATTTATTAGTTTTGTGTGTGTATATATATATATAAGAAGTTCACATGAATGGGCTAACTACAAACATATTGTCTTTGCGTGAAAGCCATCGTTTGCAAAGGCCTAAAAAATGTGGCATTGTAAAAATTAGACAAGGCCAACATAGTTTAGGTTTATATTTTCATTCAAAAGAAAAGAAAAGAATTATTAATTATGAGGGAGTTTGGATGGAAATTTCAATGGGTTTGCACAATGACAATGTATCCTAGTTATGCTTATTTTATCATGACTCTATTGATTTGTAGAATCATCAAAATTCTAGGCTTGTGTGCATTGTGTTTGTTTTTTCTTTGAGTTCTCTTTATCTTGTTGATTGAGGCTAAATCTATGTTTGATAAAGATTTGCAATCAAATAGAACTCTTTGAACATTTTTTATGTGATTGTGTCTTAATTTTCTTGTCTCTAGTTCACACCCAATTCACTTCGTTTACCACATGTTTATTTAGACACATTTATGCCATATGATTGTGAAAAAATTAATATATTATGTGTCTTGTATGATGTTTATACATACATATGTGCTTATGCATCATTGGTATATTTAGCATATGTATAAATATATGATATAATTTATTTTTGAGTCTTTACCTTACTAGCTAGTCCATGTATGCTTATTTTTGGATATAGATATCTATATTGTTGGGACTTTTGTTTAATATCCTATGCTTGTCATAATACATTATAGGTGGTATCTTTTTGCTATCGCATCGTTGTTGGTATCCTTTAATATTTGTGTGGATTAGTTGCTTCTTTCTTTCCATGTTGATTTATTGTACATGTCATTTTATACACTATGGCCATCTCGGGGTGGCGCGCATGGCGACCAGTCCTTTCGGAGGGGAAAGGGGAAATGGGAATCCCTCGGAGAAGGAAGGGGCACAAAAACTGCGCCGCAGTCTCACCCCTCTTAGAAAGGGTGCTTCAACTGTTGTCGGTGTGGGGTGAATGTAATGAGATGGAGTTGCCAACCTATTTTCCACAAAACAGGCAAAAGAACATGTTGCCACTTTTAGAGTGCATAATCAAGGACAAACTGATGCATACGAAACTAATATATCGGAGGTCCGGGGGCTATGTTACGGAATGGAAAGGTGTTAGGCACCCATCCCGCCCTTTCGATCTCTCATGGACTAGTGTTAATATTTTCCTTCATATCCCCGTGAAATGTGTTTGTGTGTGTGTTTATATAATGGATATCGAAATTGTCCAACTCATACCATAGACAAGGTAGAGTGAAGTCATCCGCAGGAATGTTCCCCAAATAAATGAATGATATAATGTGAGCATTCATTACGATATTGACCGTTATTGGAGAACAATAATATGCGTTGGATGAAACGGAAAAAAGCGTATTACTTATAAAATCATGATAATTAAGGAAAATAAGGATTTTGAGAAATTTGAAGAAAATTGAAAAATTGGACTCGAGTCTCGGATTTTAATCCGAGACATCTACGTAGCCTATAAAGGCATCAAAGCCCATGTAGTTCGAATATAACAAAGGGATGGGGTTTAACCCATAAATTCTGATGGAATTTTATTATATGTGTATGTGTAGAAAATGAGTTTTTGGTTTTGGAAATTGTGTGTTGGACAATTCCGTTCAGAATTTATGAATATAACCCTCTTTTATTTGTTTTTTTCGATTTTTTTATAGAAAATAAAGTATGTGCAATATACTAATAAGAAGTTGTATGAACTAAAGTAAACTAGATCATGGATTTAATGTAACTTATGTAAAAATCAAGAAGTAAAATAATTGAAAACAAAGAGTTCCAGATAAGTGTTGATATTTCCTTTATATCCCCATGAAGTATGTGCATGCGTTTATATATAACGGATATTGGAATCATTCAACCCGTACCATGGATGAGGTAGAGCGAAATCATCCATAGGAATGTTCCCCAAAAAAAATAGAAGATATGAGCGTTCATCATGATATTGATCATTAGTGAAAAATGATAACATATATTGGATGAAACGCAAACAAATATATTATTTCTAAAAGCATGATAATTATGTAAAAGAGGAATTTGTGAGAAGTTTGGAGAAATTCGAAAAATTGGGAGATTGGAAATTTGGAAAATTGGACTCGAGTCTCGGGTTTTAATCCGAGATGCCTACGTAGCCTATAAAGGCATTAAAGTCCACGTAGTTCGAAAGTAGCAAAAAGTGGGGTTTAACCCGTAAATTTGGACGGAATTTTTATTATATGTGTAAGTGTAGAAAATGAGTTTTTTTTGTTTTGTAAAATGTGTGAAGGACAATTCCGTTCAAAATTTATGAATATAACCCTATTTTATTTGTTTTTTTTTATAAAAAAGTATGTTCAATATAGTAATCAAACGTGGGGTATTAATGTGTATGAACTAAAGTGAAACTAGATCATGAATTTATGTAAAAATGAAGAAGTAAAAGGGAGGGAGAAGGAATTGGACCTTCCTTGGAGATTGAACTTTGATCTTGGGTGAAATCCCTTGGATATTGATGAGAGATAAGGTTTTTTTCTAAATTGGGTATGAAAAGGATGGGAATTTAGGCTTGAATAGAATTCCTCTTATGGAACTTTGCGAGCTTGATGAGATCACTGATGTTGGTTCATATATGGTGTTTGATGCTGATTGTGGGTGATTTGAGAATGAGGTAAAGGCCTCTATTTATAGGACCCAGGGGTGCCAATCGAACTACCCCAGAGGGTGCTTATCAGCAAGTGTATCTAAACACTGTGCCCATTAGCAGGGCTCAGGACCTACCAATTGGCTGTCTCGTGCAGACTTTTCGGAAAAATGTTCAATGCGCACAAACTGTTGATACAAATCATGCATGAGGCATACCATTATAAAGGTATTATAAAAATATTAGAGAGTCCTTGGGGATGTTCCCAGGTTCGGGGGTTGACTTCAGGTCGAATATGGCTCGAAAGAATACGTCGGTCCTTTGGATGGGAGATCATCAGACGCAAATGGATCGTTCCTCCGCATGGTAAGTTAGAATCACGCACGGGGTGGATCTTTGGAAAGTTTAGGACATGTAATTCTACATTACAAAGAGTTTCTATCGATTGGAAAAGTTAACCTTGGTCAATCGGGGTCCGGAAGTACTCGATGACCTCTCAGAGTAAAATGGATTGTTCGTCCGTACCATAAGTCAGAGTCATGAATAGGGTGAACCATTAGAATGGGGTTTTTGTTACCTTTGAATATTCATTTGGTCCTAATTGGGACGAAGAGTTGAATTAAGTCAAACGGAGCTCGGGAGTGCCCAGTTGCGTTCGGATCAATTTTCAGGGGAAAACTGATCATTTTGCCGAACAGTTATGCCGTTTTGTGCATGGGGAGGACCATTGGAAAGGGGCTTCAGTTAATTTCAAAGATTCAAAGATTTTTCACTTTGACGAGGAAGTTGATTGGGGTCAATTCGGGGCCCGGAAGCACTCGATGGCCTCCGAATCGATTTTCGAGAGTAAAATGGTTCGTTTGTCCGAGATGTTATGCCGTTTTGCTCATGGGGTGGACCATTGTAAAGGGTATTCAGAAAACATTGAGGATTCAAAGAGATTTTTCTCTGATGATAGAGTTAACCAGAGTCAAATAGGGCCCGTAAGCGCTCGATGACCTCTAGATCGGTACTCGAAGTACGACCTAAGTTTTGTAAGGTAATGGGGAAGTACAAGGGACCTAAGGAGGGACTTAGGGGGTCCTCGAATGTGGTTTCCCAAATTCATTCGCATTTTCCATTCATGCATTTCTTTTTTGGTTTCTTGAATACTGACCCTTATCTTTTGTAGACGTGGTTCTATGAGGTTATTGGGTTAAACACCCCATTTATTTCTTTGAAGGATGACTCCGTTAGGCACTTATGTTGGATGTATCGGTGGAGAATGTTTAATCGATAGTTGAATAAGACTCCTTCTCTTGAGATGGTGAGTCAGGCCTGGAATGGCCTGGCAATCGAGAGGGTAACCCTTTTAATCTTTTTCTCTTGATGGGAATTGTAGGTGACATCCAGTTGTGGTAGATTCCTTATTGACTATAAAAGCTTGGTGTTTTCATGCTTGATGTAGCGCTTTGAACCTGAAAAGAGACTCAAAAATGCAGAAAGATATGCACATTTTGTTTGATTATCTTGATTTAGTTGCTTACTCTACATGCACTTTAATTTGTTGCTGAGTTTTTATTTTAAGAAGTAGAAGAAATAGTGTGTTTTTGGAAAATTTGGAATATGCTTGAGTGGAAAATGATCTCAAAGGCTAGGTTGAAAAAGGGCTTCCCTATTTAAAGGAATTATTTTGAGTAAAAGCATATAAATGAGTTTTTTTTGAAATTTTTGAGTAGTGGAAGGCCTTGGCGGCTCGTTCATTGACTACTAGCAGGAAGGTCATTCTGAGTTTTCGAGAGGGAACCCCATAATGCTATTGATGTTTCTGTACAAGAGATTTCGCATGGTGGTACTACCTGAATACCCCTTGCTTATGGTTCAAAGATTTTGTCGCGCTACTTTATTGGTGTGGGCCTGTATATTGAGAGTTGGGGGAATTGGTTTGTGGAGCATGGGGATCTAAGCTTGCGTTGGTTTGTGCCATGGCGGGGGGGAGTTATTTCCCATTCTGTGGCTCAGAGAGTACCAATACGTCCAGCTAGTTGGCCTCAGGCAGACCTCTCTTTATTTTCCTATCGGCTTTTGCGTCAATATGACTGGGAGCAAATCGTGCCACTACGGACACTGGATTTTTTTTCTTGTAGAGGACCTGATGGAGCGCAGGCTCATGCGGCTGCGCTCTTTATGGGAGAATCGACATCCGTCAACCCGTCCTTCCCAATCTATTGGGCGAGTCTCGCATGTCTCAGGGGACTACATGAAATGACTATGGAGGAGATTGGTTGCCAAGATGCTGGTTGTAGAGACCGAGCAAAGGTGGGTTACCTTTTTTAATACTTTGGAGGGGGTAATATGGTCTTTTGGTGACTAGTCCAGGCTTATCGCTCAATGGAGAGCCAACAAAAATTTCCTTCAGTCAGTAGAGGTTTGTGTGCCCCAGAATGTGGGAGATGGAGGCTATTCATTTAAAAAATGTGGGTAGACTTTGTGAAGCTTTTGTATGGTGTTTGATTCTGTTTGCGATTATTCTGGTCATTTAGGAGTAGAGGGGAAAGTAGGTGTAGGATGAAATAAATAATTTTTTAATCATCTAGTCGTGCCTCTTGATGACTTTGCATTTGAATTATCTATACCAATCGATAAGGCATACATAATCCTTTTTTCATGTATATGTTAAAATGAACTTTTGTTCTCAGGGGTAAGAAAAGAATAATATTTTGTGAAAAAGAAGAGGCCGCACTCATGTAAAGGGATGAACTATCTATGTACCTCTGAGGGTTTTAAAAGTTTTTGAAGAATATTTTTTGAGGATCAGGTTCACGTAGCTTTGGGTAAGGGGGAAATGAAAAATATTTATTTAGAATAGAAGGGGGATGAGAAGAGTCATAGCGCACTGAGATTTCAGACTAGGGGTAGAACTTCTTGAGACGGTCCAGGTTGATTGGACACGCCTTTTTTTCTCCGTCAAGGTCGACGAGCACAACGCCGTCTCCTAACATGATCTTCTTTATGATGTATGGGCCGCTCCAATTGGGATTAAATTTCCCTCTGGGGTCCCAGATGGGCTCTAATATTTCCTTAAGGGATAAGTTCCCTTCTCAAACACCGCGGTCCTTTACTCTCTTGTTGAATAGTCACGCTCATTGAGACAGCGCCTAAGACAGTCTTTTTCATAGACTTTACTTTCAAGCATAACGCGCAGTAAAGGGATTTCTAGCTGCACGTGCAGGACGCCTTCCATACCGTAGACTAGAGAGTAAGGGGTAGCCCCAGTAGAGGTTCGAACTGAAGTGTGGTAGCCCCAGAGGGCGTAAGGGATCCTTTCGGCCTAGTCCTGATAATTTTTTCTCATCTTGCTTATGATGGATTTGTGGTTCTTATTGTTTGCCTCGACACCCCTGTTGGTTTGAGGTCGGTATATAGATAATTTTTGCCTTTGAATTCCATACTCATCGACCACTTCTGTAAATTTTTCCTTAAAAGGTAATCCATTTTTTGATATTATCTCGTGTGGGACCCTGTACTGGAAGATGCTATTTTTCTTAATGAACTTGTCTAGTTTCTCGGCATTCAGAACTGCATAAGACTCAGCTTCGACCCATTTGGTGAAGTAGTCAATGGCAACTAGAATGAACTCATGCCCATTGGATGTTTTCGATGTAATATTCCCTATGATGTTAATACCCCATGTGGAAAATGGCCAGGGAGAGGTCATGTTGCACAATTCTCACGGAGGCTAGTGCTGTAGGTTAACAAACTATTGGCGCTTGAGATATCTTCGAACGTAGCTTATGCAGTATTGAACCATGGTAGTCCACTAGCACCCATGTCTAATCATCTTTTTGGCAAGCATATGGCCATTCATGTCGGGTTCGCATTCCTCACTGTGGATTTTTTGCATCATTTCCTAAATGTCATCCCCTGCGCTGTAGTGTAAATGGGTTCCATCGAAGTTTCTCTTGAACAATGCTCTATCATAGACAATGTACCAGGCATCCAGTCTGCGGAGAGTTGGTGGGTATTTCTTGTCATATCCTTAGGGATACCTACCATGTTTGAGGAGGCGCTAAATATCTTAGTACCGGCAGTTGGCCATTTCGATATCTTATTCCGTGCTGAGCTCGATATGGTAGAAGTAGGTTAGTTTATCTTGCTTATGTACAAGCAGTGGGACCATTGTTATTCCTTCGGGTATGTCAATCATGGAGGCAAAGGTAGAAAAGGCGTAGCCTAGGTTAGTTTTATTTAAGGTAGGTAGTGGAAGTTGATTTCTTGGAATTGGGAAGCTAGCTCTTCAAGGTGGGCATGAAAGGGTAAGAGTTTCTCGTCCTTGACTTTCTATTTCTAGAGTACTTGACCGAATGAGGGCTAAATCCCCATATATGTCGAGGTATCGAATTCCTTTCTTGAGGGAAACTTTGAGGCCTACCTTTAATGCCTCGTATTCAGTCATGTTGTTAGTACAATGGAAATCCAATTTATGGCAATGGGAGTGTGGGAGTCATCAGTGGCAATTAGGAGGATCCCAACGCCCTATCCCTTCTTGCTAGAAGCACCGTCAAAGAGCATTTTCCATCGAAGATCTTCTTGGGAGGTGCAAAGGATATTCTCATCTGGGAATTCAGAGATCCAGACATCGGCTTCTTCTATAGGATAGTCTGTAAGGTAGTTAGAGATGGATCTTCCTTTCATGACTTTCTGTGTGACATTGGTAATATCTAACTCAACTAGGAGCATCAACCAACAGGCCATTCGGCTAGACAGGGCAGGCTTCTCGAGTAGGTATTTTATGGTATCCATACGGGATAGGAGTCGAATGGGTAAGGCGAGCATGTAGTGACGTAACGTTTGGGTAACCTACACAATAGAGTATTTTTCAAGGAAGTGTAGTTAACTTCATAAGCGGCCAACTTTCAGCTGGCATAGTAGATGGCTTTCTTTTTATAGGTCTCTTTAAGGTACTTAGCTAGCAAAACTTTGACTGTATTATCAATCATAGTTAAGTATATGAGTAAAGGAAGACCATGTTGCGGTGGCATAAGCATTGGGGGTTGGCGAAAGTATTGCGTGATTCGATCGAAGTCTTTTTGGAAAGCTTCATTCTAAACTTGGTTGAATCCTTTTGGAGTTGCTTGAAAATGGGTTCACGGATTAAAGTTAATTGGCTGATGAATCAACTGATGTACTGTAATTTCCCAAGGAATCCTCAAACTTCTTTCCCCGTTCGAGGTGGTGGTATCTTGAGTATGGCATTTATCTTAGCTGTATCTACTTTCATCCCTTTTTCACGAACCATGAATCCCAAGAGTTTTCCTTTGGCGACACCAAAGACACATTTCTGTGGGTTTATCCCCTAATTCCTGATTTCAGTACGGGTACGATTTTGGCTACACATGTGGAATATCTAATTACTCTAATGAATCCTATGTTCAATTTCTTGGCTACTTCTTCTTTCACTTTGAGTGACCATTCGGTACGAAGTTTTTATAGCTTCTGCTTAACGGGTTTGAATTTCGGGATATTTGAAATCTCATGTTGAGCTATCTCACGGTCGATGTCGGGTATATCATCATAGGATGAGGCGAAGACATCCACGAATTCCTTTATTAGTGCTTCGAGTTGTGCACGCTCGTGATCATCAAGGTTAACCCCTATCTTAATCTCGTGCATTTGTCTACTAGAACCGAGATTAATAACAACACTTTCATCTTCATTAACCTGAATGCGATTATGTTGTTTGTTATTAACCTTATTTAGATGAGTTGAGAATTTTTCATTCGCAAATTCATCATCATCAAGAGTTTGATTAGAATCAAGGCAATTAATGTAAGGCACAATAAGATACTCAAAATCTTCATTTATTTCATTAATAGAAAAATTAGCATTAAGAACCTCGTCAAAGAAGGTCTTAATTACATCAGAGTTAGGGGAAGTAATAAAAGGGAAAAAGGGGGTAAGCATTGGGATTAGGTTGAACATTAGCAGGTGGTATAGGTGTAGCATGCCAGTTAAGAAGAGGTGTATCAGCATCTTTGATCAGGCATGGTGGATTTAATGATATATCCCATAAGTGGATAATGCAGAGTACTAGCCCCAGTGTCTACAAATTAAAGGAATCCTCGGTGTCTTTGCCTTCAGAATCCCCGACATCGACTATGGTCAATCCAACGAGTGTGCGTACACGATGTTGGGAACTCTCAACCCATGGGTGGCTATGTTGAAAGAAGATCTCCATTCCTGGTTCCATCCTCTTCTCTATATGGTCATACCAAGGTTTAGGGAAGCCACAGAAGGGGAAATCCTCACCCTCTCTGATGAATCTTCCATTTAGGGAATCTTTCAAGATAGTCCTGACATATTCCAACATCCTCTTTAATCGAGGCTAACAGATCAATCTGAGTTCTTCTTCTGATGGATGATAGCCCAGACCACATGGAGGAAAGGCCTTATTCAACACAATAGGCTAAATTATCCTTTATTGCCCTAGGCCCACTCTAGGCATAAACTACATGTTATTGAACATTTGGATTGCATTGACGTTTCCATGGGGGTCATATTCTGGACAAATACTATCTTTGAAGTTATTCTCTACTGGGAGTAGGAGTGGTTCGACTTGAAAGCCTGATTGCAGCATATCGTTCACCCCATGTTGCATCTCAAGTACCAGATTACTGGTTCTTTCATTCTAGATGTTATCACCGTCTCCCAAGATGGTGATAACTTATTCGTTGGCAAATAATTTCAATTTTTGATGAAGGGAAGAAGATACCCCTTTAATGATGTGGATCCATGGTGGTCTGAGTAGTAAATTAAAACAGGCTGGGAAGTTAATGACTTGGAATTCTACGATGGGGTTTATCGGGACAGACCCTATTATAAGCTTGATAAATCCCATTACTTCTCGGTGGGTGTTTTCATAGGCACGTACAACATCAGAAGTTGGAGTGAGGTCGCTTACTTTCAATCCCAAAGAGTTCAGAGTTATCAGTAGGCATACATTCAGAGCTGATTCCTTATCGATGAGAGACAAGATAGTTTTTCCCATAACTATAACAGAGATATTAAGAGCATGATTGTGGTTAGGACCTATCTTAGCGATTTCTTCTTCTAAAAATGAGAGCATTCGGGTAGAGGTCAGGGATCCAACTAGGTTTATTGCTTATTCTGGTGTGGACGAGAGAGGAAACGTGGGTCCTGTGAGTAGCCTTGGTTAGGGCATTTTTAGTGTAGGTGGGAAGATATGAAAAGTCCCCATAGAGTAATGTTGGCTTGGGTTTTCTTCAGCTTATCAAGGACCTTACTTTCTTCAAGAGTCATTTCTGGCATAGGGATATTCTCAACACCCTTATCTTTATCATCTGCTGATGGTTGTAGGCTTGGGTTTGGGTAATGTCTTCCTGACCTGGTCATGTGGTTCATAGAGGAGTGGAAGAATAGAAACTCTATTTTTCATCGATATTGGGTTGTTCAGCCACTTTGTGATCTCTCTTAGTCAATCTTTGAATGATATCATCACACATATGTTGGCTATCAGGATAGTCCTTTCTGAATTTGTCTCTTCCTCTGAATCTTCAGAATCGTTCCCCCACTAAGTGGCAACAATATTTTCTTTCCATGCAAAGTCAATGCACTCTACAACTTCTATGGCCTCTTTTTATAATTCTTCCCACTCGCTTGGGAGATCGAGAACTTAAGGGACTAAGTACCCTTATAATTTCAAAGAATTAAGCAACTCGTACATACTACAAACATTATCAGTCTATTGAAACAAATCTTCCATGATCTGGACCATGTCATCTAGGTTGACTTCGTCGGGTATCACTACCTAGTTGTCTGGCTCTCGGGCCCATTTTTGTGCTTGTAAGTACAACCCACTGAATCTCTGATAGTCGATTGTCATCTGGAAGGGAAATTCCAGCTCAAACTTTAGGAGTTGGTTTATCAGTTCTGACAATTCCATATCTTTACCTCCAGAATGGGTGCGGATGGAAATATTTCTTTGGTGAGGAGTGACAAGGCTTATTCGGCAAGGCTGGTAGGGTGTAAGAGGAAATATGGTCATATTTGGAGAGGTTTGTAATACCCCTTACTTTTGAGTAATTATTTTTATATTAAATGGCCATGTGGGTTAGTTATATAAAATAAAGGAAATTGAAGTAAATATTAATTTAAGTAATTTAAGAGTTAATATGTATTGACCATTGTATATTTACCGCTAAGTGAATGCAAATAGTGTTATATAATGGTATATTGCGTCGTTATGTATTTAGTGACGGATTTGATTTATTTTCCAATCAGATTATTATTAGAAAATTAATATGACGTTGGAATGAGAATTTATGAACGAGTATCCCGGATGTCAGTTTAGAGGTCACCGTTAGTCCGGGAACGGCTGAGATAGTCAAAATAAGTGTCGGGTGCATTTTTGGGTTCCGAGGTACTTTGGGCTAGATATGACTTATATATGATGTTACGAGTCATTTAAAGTATGTTGTAGAATTTAATGTTGTACTTTATGTATTTAGGCGCTTAACTCTTGCAAGAGCATTTATAACTAATTTGTGTTTTAACCTAGAAATTTAGAGAGAGGTGAGAGCTTGAGAGAAAGAAGAGAAAAGAGGAGAGTTTTTCATTTCGATCCCGGAATTAGTTCAACGAAGGAGAATTCGAGACTAAAATCTTGAGGCAAGTTATTAAACTTGTAAAACCTTATGATTATGTTGAATAATTTGTATATATGTGTAGTGTTCTTGAGTTTATAACCCCTATGAATTTTAATTTATTTGGTTGTTTAAATCTTGAGATATAGTACCTACACTTGATTTGAGGTTTTTGGATTACTTAGATATCATAAGGAGTGGTTTGTAGATGTTGGGGTTTGATGAGGTTGGATTTTAATGGAAGAAATTATATTTAGAGAATTTAGGGTTCATAATAACCCGTAGCCGAATTGGGCAAATTCGAACAAGGAGAATAGATTCCCCCCCCTAGTGAATCGATTCGCTAAAGTGGTAGGCTATAGGTCTAAGTTTGACGAATCGATTCGAGGAGTCTGAATCGATTCAAAAAACAAACACGAAGTTTGGTTTTCTCTACCGAATCTATTCGTATGGGGAAAATTGATTCACTTCCAAGACTGAATCGATTCGTCCAGGGCGAATTGATTCGGAAAAGCTGTTATTTTGCCAATTATTTCTAACTTTGATTCTACTCCTTTTCTTTTCGGTTTAAGGCACATGAACCTTCTCTTAGGATGCATTAAGAACTATTTTGACCTCACATAAGCAGAGTGATACTCTAGGAAAGTAAGGGAGTGTTCGGGCTCATTTTGGGGACTATTTATAAGTGCATAATGTCTCATTTCACCTAATAATTAGGAATAGGAATAGTGTAGAGTCGGGTAGTGTTGTTTTAGATCTTCGGGAGTTAGTATGAGAGTAATTAGATATCATATCCTAAGTTATTGTACACATATGGTTTCGAAAATAATAATCGTACATTTAAGTTAATATATATTGTGACTTTGGCACATTCACATACCTCTCTAGATGTTATCATAGGGGAAGTTACGCAAAAGAGGTGAATCCCCTGGCTATTTATGCAGGGAGAGTATAGTCCTCAGGCCATGGCACCGGTTGTTATATTGTATGATTGTTTTATTCAAAATGAGGAAATTTTGGGTATGGTTATGACTCACTATCGAAGGTACAAGGCCACTTTCCATGCGTTGCGATTTAAGGTACCCAAGTGGCCTTGATTATAGGCCCTAGAAGATGATAGCATTTAGGGGCGCATCCAATGGGGTGACTCCCGTAAGGATGGTCTTAGAACTATTATACTTTGATTTCAGTTATTCTCACAGAAATGGTGTTTCACATCAATGACTTAAATGAAATTGTGAATCAAATTTAATTACATATGGTCTTTAATGACTAATTGACTAGTGAGGTTTTATTACATTGGTAAACTTGGCATGATAAATAGAGTTAGGTTACTCGTATTAAGTAAATGGGTAGTTTAACTAAACATGAATTATACACGTTAGGATGTGCACTTAGAAAAGAGGTGAGGATAATACTGTTATGAATTTTATTCACATGTATATCATATCAAATCGGGCCCTGACCCGTTTATATTTCTTCTTCTAGTGTGGTTATTATTTTTGTTCAGGTGCTCCGCTGCATGAGCGCTCGCTTTGACTTTTCTTCCCAGTGTTAAGGAGCTACAACATTTTGCGGATGTTGTAGGATTTATGTAGTAGATGCATTAGATTCTTTTAATACTCTAGTTATGATCCCTCTGTATATTCGGGCTTGTTGCCTATGTTTAGTATTCATACATACTATTGTACTTGGTGTAATCCTTTTGTATTACTCTATTAACCGACAACTTATTCGATTATGTTTTGTTGAATTGTTGTTAAACTGTTATATATTTATATATCAAGCTTTTATTATAAACTGGATGATGGAAATTGCTTTTATCAAATTTTGAAAAATAATATATATGACATCCGTTTTCCAAAATATTTGGTAGTTGTCTCGTATTATTATATTGCGGCAGTGATGCTAAGAATGGACTGTTTTATAATCCTATTTTTATTGGAGTAGCGGGTTGGCAACCTCTTATTTTAATAAGCTGGGTGTCACAAATTGTATCAGCACATCACATCTATAGTCCTTTGGATCTATGAGGAATTATCAGGTTCTACCGTAACGTTCTTTGATGTAGAGCCCTAGTATTAGGACTGTATGTTTATGCGCATTTATAATTTCCTGCAAGGATAAATATTTTTTAACTGTATACTGACTCAGTTTCGTTTTATCTCAGATGCCGCCTAGACGAGTTCTCCCAGAAAGGGTAAATCGAGTTGAAGAGGATATAGAGCCCTCAACACCACAAGGGACTTTGAATGCGATGGAAGTGGCTAATATTGTAGCCCAAGCGGTAAACGCTGCAATGACCCTATGGCATAATAATTTCCCCAAGCACAACAACCGGTAGCACCGGTGGCTCAAGACCATGCGGGACCTTTTGCATAGGAAAGAGTTAGAGAATACTTCCTAAAAGGTCACCCTTCAAAATTTCAGGGTGACGCTAATGTGATTGTTGCAAATCAATGGAAGAAGGATATTCAACGCCATCTTCTCATGGTGGAATGTAGCGAAGAGAGGAAGCAGATTCTTGCCACTTTTAAACTCGTGGGAGTAGCTCTCCAATGGCGGGATTCGGTGACCACTCTGAAATAAAGGGAAACCATGACTATCTTGACATTTTGGACTTTGTTTGATCAAAAGTAATTTCCTCCAGCAATCCAGAAGGAGATAAGGGGGAAGCTAAATGTTGTTATTTGAGGAGAGCAAATAGTGGTGAAATATGAAGACGAATTTACTCGCTTGGTAAACTTTGTGCCTGATGAGGTAAATCCGTAAGAAAGAAGGATTCATAATTTGTTGGGGGTTTGAGTTGGAGAATAAGGCAACATCTGTTGGGAAACCTGACTTTGCAAACCTTTGGCGATGTGATGAGTGAAGCTTTACTCCATTGCCAGGATCACCGCCTTCATTTGAACATGAGTAAGAATATAGGAGATTCTGGTCAATCTAGAAAGCAAGGTGGGAATGGTGCCACTGGGACACTACCACCACCATAGCAGTCTGGAAACAAACAGAAGGAATGGGACCTCCGATAGGGGGAATCGACTAAAAAGCAACGCTTTGGGGGTTTCAACTTTGGAGGAGGTGGTTTTAGGCCAAGAGGGAAAAACTAGCAGAGGTAATAATAGAGGTCGAGGCCATCAGGGCCAACGTGCGGGGCAGTTTTGAAACAATAATTGGGGCCGTCACTTGGAGAATTTTGCAGGCCGTTCTTTTCAGTGCAGTGAACAGGGTCACATGAGGAGAGCTTGTCCACAGTTGAATGGGGGACAGTTTCCTCGAGGCCTTCAGAATCCACAAGCACATCCACAACCTCTAGCACCTATCCTATCCATCCCACTGCAACAGGGACAAATTCATTTTGGACCTATGTACAATATCCAAGATGCTTTGTTTCCTCTAGCACCGTTATCACCGCCAACTATTGAGGGTAAGTTTCCATCCATGGTTTTGTGGGTCGGGTGTTATTTGACACTGTCGCCACACACTCCTTTATTGCTAGGCAATTTTATATTTCAACGGGATTGTTTAAGTCTTACGAAGTAACTTTTACTAGTGTCGAGTCTTCTATGAGGGATGGATCACTTATACTTTTTATTTGTAAAGGGGTGGGAATCAACCTTAGTAGATTGTGCTTTGAAGATGACTTACTCATCCCGGATATGGTCGGGTATGATGTTATTTTGGGAACGGATTGGTTAGTTAAGTATCGGGCTATGGTAACTTGTTATGGGAGGAGTATAGTTTTCTCTATTTCAGGGCAGGAATTTTTTTTGGTGGCTATACCTCTTACTGAGGGAGGTTCCAGCACTCACTTGTATTGTATTTAGGAAGAGACTTTACAAGAAATAATGATTTCTTTAGACTCAATTCCTATTGTTAGGAAATTTGAGGATGTCTTTCAAGAGATCCCTGGCTTACCTTCAAGTTGTGATATTGAGTTCTTAATTGACTTGGCGTCGGGAACCAGGCCGATTTTGCGAACTTCATACCATATGGCTCCTTTAGAAATGAGGGAATTAAGGGATCAAATTCAGTAACTATTGGGAAAGGGTTTCATTCCGCATAGCATGTTGCCATGGAGTGCCCCTGTATTATTCGTAAAGAAGAGATATGGTTCCCTCCGGTTATGCATCGACTACCGTGGATTGAATAAGGTAACCATCAGAAATAAATACCCATTTCCTCGAATCGATGATTTGTTTGATCAATTAAGAGGAGCTTCATACTTCTCTAAAATAGATTTGAGGACAGAATACCACCAGTTATGAATCCGAGAGAAATATGTGTCAAAAACTGCATTCTTGACTAGCTATGGGGCTTATGAGTTTTTGGTTATGCCCTTTCGGATAACAAATGCTCATGCGGTATTTATGGACCTTATGAATTGGGTATTTTGGGACTTTTTAGACTAGTTTGTGATAATGTTTATTGATGACATTCTATTCTATTCTCGGACTGAAGTTTATCTTGTTGAACAATTGCAATTAGTCCTGCAGAAACTACGGGATCATCAACTTTATGCCAAGTTCGAGAAATGTGGCTTCTGGTTGCAATAAGTGCAATTTTTGGGGGCATATCGTGACTGCTGAGGGTATTTTCGTAGACCCAAGAGAGGTTGAATTAGTGAGGGAATGGGGCCAGCCCACGACACCAACTGAGATCCGTAGCTTTCTCAGTTTGGCAGGGTATTATCACTATTTCATTAAGGGTTTTTCCAAACTTACGAGCCCTTTAACGAACTTGACCTAGAAATGAGTGCGATTTGTTTGGGATGACTCCTATCAGCTAACTTTTGAAGAGCTGAAGGATAAGTTGACTTATGCTCCTGTTCTCGTATCGCTAAAATTGGGAGTACACTATTTGGTCTTTATGGACGCGCCTCTATCAGGATTGGGGTGTGCGTTACAAAGGGATCATAGGGCCATTGCTTATGCGTCTCACAAGCTTAAACCCCATGAAAATAATTATCCCACACATTATTTAGAGCTTACCGCAGTGGTGTTTGCCCTGAAGATATGGAGGCATGGGTGAGAAATTTAGCCTTTTCAAGGACCACAAGTCGTTACAATATTTGTTCTCGCAGAAAGATCTAAATTTGCGGCAAAGGCGGTGGTTAGAATTCGTAAAGGACTATCATTTTGATATTCACTAGCACCCAGGTAAGGCAAATGTGGTAGTTGACGCGATAAGTCGAAGACTCGTGGGGAAATTAGCAAAAGTGTGGAAAGCTAAGTGGAAAGAACTTGGGCAGGATGATGCTGTAACAAGAGCATGCATGTCGGTGTTGACCATTATGCTTGTTATTATGATGCGAGTCGTAAGAGCTCAATGAGGGATAAATACTATCAAGAATGGGTACGTAAATTATTGACCAAGGGAGCGGAGTCCTACTCTATTAGTTCTGAGGGTGGGTTACATTTTCACAGAAGACTTATAGTCCCGGACAAAGGAGACTTGAGATGTACTGTCATAACAGAATCCCACTGTTCAAGATTTGCAGTACATCCAGGCAGAGACAAAATGTACCAAGACATGCATCGACAATATTAGTGGGCGGAAATGAAAAGGGACATTTTTGAATTTGTCTCCCAATGCAATACTTCTCAATTGGTAAAGGTGGACCACCAGTGGCCGACTGGATTGTTGCAATCCTTATAAATACCGATGTGGAAATATGAGAGTATATCAATGGATTTATCACTAGTTTGCCGATGTCACAAAGTGGCCATGATTCTATTTGGGTTATTCTTGATTGTTTGACCAAATCGACACACTTCCTACCGGTACGAACGAATAACAATACGAAACGCTACGCCCAGCTCTTTATTATGGAAATTGTGAAACTTCATGGGGTTCCCATCAATATAGTCTCAGACCCAGACAAAATTTTTATATCCCATTTTGGCAAAGTTTCTAAGAGGCGATGGGGACTGAATTGTAGTTGAGTACATCATACCATCCGTAAATCGATGGGGAAACGGAGAGAGTCAACCAAATGTTGGAGGATATGCTTCGATTGTGCATACTTGACTTTAAATGAGGATGGGGATAATACCTTCCGCTATTCGAATTTGCATACAATAATTCATACCAATTTACGATAGGTATGGCACCGTATGAGGCATTATATCGATCACTTGCTTGTTAGTTGGAATTAGGAGACAATAAGCTTATTGGACCTGAAATGATCCAAGATACCTCTTCGAAGATTGAGCTCATTCGAAATCGCATATGTA
Organism: Sambucus nigra; assembly: GCA_949130495.1. NCBI lineage: Eukaryota > Viridiplantae > Streptophyta > Magnoliopsida > Dipsacales > Adoxaceae > Sambucus > Sambucus nigra. Next base: position 631,851,118 of record OX422217.1, on the reverse strand, counting down.
TTGCATAAGATCGCCAGAAGAGATATGCCGATGCAAATGTAAGGCATGTGGAATTGGAAGTAGGGGATGTAGTTTTAGTGAGGGGGTCCCCGATAAAAGGTGTGATGCGATTTGGGAAAAGGGGAAAACTTGAGCCATGCTATGTAGGTTCTTTTCCCATTATTGCAAAGGTAGGCCCTGTCGCTTATCAGCTTGCTTTGCCGGAACACTTACGAAAAATTCATGATGTGTTCCATGTATCATATTTAAAGAAATATTAAAGATGTGAAGGATCTCATTGGCATGTTTCATTAGAGGATATTGAGTTGTAACCCGACATTTCGTATGACGAACAACTGATTGCTATTTTAGACCACAAAGAGCCCAGACTAAGATCAAAAGTGGTGCCCTTGGTACGAGTCCAATGGGGACCCAATGCCGAGGAATCAACTTGGGAACGAGAGGAAGATATCCGAGAAAAGTACCCACACCTATTTTTACTAGGTACGCCAAATTTTGAGGGCAAAAATCCCTTTTAGGGGGGGGGGGGGGAGTATGTAATACCCCTTACTTTTGAGTAGTTATTTTTATATCAAATGGCCATATGGGTTAGTTATATAAAATAAAGGAAATTGAAGTAAATATTAATTTAAGTAATTTAAGAGTTAATATTTACTGATCATTGCATATATACTATTAAGTGAATGTAAATAGTGTGATATAAAGTTATATTGCGTCGTTATGTTTTTAGCGATGGATTTGTTTTATATTCCAATCGGATTATTATTAGAAAATTAATATGACGCTGGAATGAGAATTTATTAACGATATCCCAGATGTCAGTTTAGAGGGCATGGTTAGTCCGGGAACTGTTAAGATAGTCAAACTAAGTGTTGGTGCATTTTTGGGTTCTGGGTTACTTTGGGCTAGATATGATTTATATATGATGTTACAAGTCATTTTATGTATGTAGTAGCATTTAATGTTGTACTGAATGTATTTCATCATTTGACTCTTGCATGAGCATTTATTACTCATTTCTGTTTAACCTAGAAAGTTAGAGAGAAGTGAGAGCTTGAGAGAAAGAAGAGAAAATAGGCGAGTTTTTCATTTCAAGCCCAGAATCATTTCAACGAAGGAGAATCCGAGACTACAATCTTTAGAAAATTTATTAAACTTCAAAACCTTATGATTATGTTGAATAATTTGTATATATGTGTAGTGTTCTTGAGTTTAAAACCCTTATGGATTTTAATTGATTTGGTTATTTAAATCTTGAGATATTGGACCTAGACTTGATTTGAAGTTGTTGGATTACTTAAATATCATAAGGATTGGTTTGTAGATGTTAGGGTTTGATGAGGTTGGGTTTTAATGGAAAAAAATAGATTTGGAAAATTTACGGTTCATAACAACCTGTAGCCGAATTGGGCAAATTCGACCCACGCGAATCGATTTGCCCTTAGAAAATCGATTCGCTAAAGTGGTAGGCTACAGGTATGAGTTTGGCGAATTGATTCGGATAGTCCAAATAAATTCGGCAAATAAACACGAAGTTTGGTTTTGTCGGCCGAATAGATTCTGATGGGGCGAATCAATTCACTTCCAAGAACGAATTGATTCAGCCATGGCGAATCAATTCAGAAAAGCTGATATTTTGCCAATTGTTTCTAACGTTGATTCTACTCCTTTTCTTTTGGGTTTAAGGCTTAGGAGCCTACTCTTAGGATGCATTAAGAAGTATTATGACCTCACATAAGGAGAGTGGTACTCTAAGATAGTAAGGGAGTGTTCGAGGTCATTTCGTGGACTATTTATAAGGGCATAACGTCTCATTTCACCTAATAATTGAGAATAGGAATAGTGTAGAGTCAGGTAGTGTTGTTTTGGATCTTTGGGGGTTAGTATGAGAGTATTTTGTGACACCCCGCCTAATTAAACCTTGGGTGATCAAGCCTTATTTTAATATAAACAGGTTTCTTTAATGGTTCATTCTTAGCATCACTGTCGAACGCCTTTTTAAAAATTTACTAACCACTTAAGTGAAATTAAAACGGGTGCCAAATTTTAATTTTCTTAAACAACAAAATAATCCAAACCACACATTACCAAAACTAGATATGAATACGCAGTAAAAATATAATCTGAAAGCAGTTAAAGTCTTGCTGTAAACCACGGCCCAAAAAGACAGCTACAAATCCATAACTAGAATAAACTGAAAAAGAAAAGGTGGAACGACATGTTCCAACAAGGAATAATAAAACTGAGCTCCTGCACTAGAACTGAAAAAGAGGAAGCGTCTAAAGAATCCCTGCAACCTCCACACTGGCTGCAGCTCCCAAGTCTCTAACATGAAATCAAGCTGGGTGTCCTTGTGGCTGGGCACCTAAAAGGTTTTTAAAAATTTTACATTGCAAGAGTTAGTACTCAAAACATTTGAAAATATTTTGCAAGCAGTTATCACAATTAAGTTATTGATTACACATTTTAAGGTTTCGCACTCTCCCTTGAACCTCCTCACCTCTCTTGCATAGTATATAACTATCGAGGAAACTAGGTCTACCTAGTTATACTGTCCATAACTGTAGTTAACTCATTTACTGCTCGTTACCTTATTCTAGTAATAATTACATCATGCTATAAATTATTACTAAGACATTTACTTATCATTTCATTGTCTACTATTCTCAATTTGTAGATTTAGCACATACAACATTTTATCCCACAATAATGTATATAATATTAGTTACCACTAATATATCCTTTTATTTCACACAAAGGACCCTTGGCTCGGAATAATTCATCGACTCCAAGTGAAAGTTGGTTCGGAATGGTTCGTCGACCCCAACTATCTACAAATATAAATATATACACATATTCGGGTGCGGGACTCTTTCATCGCGGCACCAGTTCAAAGTTTTGTTCGGCATTAAACATCGACCCCAAATTTATAATAGTCTTATGTTAGTTCGGAATGTCACATCGACCCTAACATAATTAATTTAGGTAATATTCTCTTAAACCAAAACTATTTATATAAATTTAGTAGGTACGCACCCGACCTAATAAATCATACCCGTACGTAATATATTTTTCTTATATTCTCCGTACTTATTAATTACAATTTATCTCACTATTGTATTTATTCAAGTATTCGCGTAACTCTAAGGGCCCTAGTTACCCCTCCCTTAATTCAGTAGTTAAGTAAATTTTAACCTACTGGTATTTTCTTTCCGGAATTAAGTCTCACTCTAACCGAAATTAAATTAACCATCTTAACTCACGGCTAAGTCAATCGTTCTTTCGTCTTTCCATTTCTCCAACATTACTACTCAATCATAAGTGGAGGAACCTAATGGTACACCTACTGGTCATTTTCAAGTCTCCTCATAGGAAAAATATCATTCCTAAGGTTCCCATTAAGTAACGGCAATTAAAGAAATTAATACACAAATTCTCTATAGTTCAGGCAGGGTCGATCGATCGAAGGAAGATGATCGATCGATCGACTGCTTCGATCGATCGATACTCCAGGGTCGATCGATCGATCAAGCAGTGACAGACCCAGTTCATCTTCTTCCTACGGGTTTCACCATTTTTACATCTCTAACTTTCATGATAAACCATCAAATTCACAACCAACAATTTCTAATCATTCCTACATGTTCTGGGATGATTACTAACGATTTAAAACAACAAAATAATTATAAATCTTGGCCAAATTCACTGAAAATCTCCATAATATTCAAGAACCCTAAAACTACATTCTTTATATTTTTCATCAAAATTCCAGATTTTCATATGAATTTCTCATCAAGTTTTCTATGATATAAACATACTTGGTAATTCAAAAACGTCCTACATGCAAATCCTAATCAATCATGGATTATTATCAATTGTTTGTTCCCAAGAATATCATAAAAATCATGTTCTTCCTCAAGCTTAAACATGGGTATTATAACTCAATTATTTTGCAAATAATCACTTGCCTTAAGGTTTGTAGGGTCTGATTTCGTGGTTGTTGATTATCATTGATGATGTTGGTGCCTCAATCCTTCTTCCCAACAATCTTGTGGTGAAATCTTCCTAAGATGATCCCTCCTTCCTTCTTGCCTAAGGAATTTGCCTCTCTCTCTCTCTTTCTCTAATGGCTATGGTGTAACTCTAATTGTCTAACCCTATCCACCACTCTTATAATCAGATTTAGGGTTACAAAAATTCGTAGGTCTTCTTTCCCATAATTATAAAGAGACCAAAATGCCCCCGAATGGTCCCGGTTTAGCCCGAAAATGACGCGGCACTCAACTAGTACCCCCGGATACACTATTTTGACTAATTAAACCCTTTTGGAATCAACCGTGGACTCTAAATTATCATTTGAGTCTCGTAAATATTTTTCTACTCTCAACCTTAATTTTGTCAAGCTACATCCGGTACGTCCATATAGTCACTAGACCGTACATATTAACATTGAAAATTTATATTCACCTTAATAAATTTTCTATAACACATATTCATCTTTATTAACATAATATCTATTTAAATTACTCTACTCACGTAATTTAAATCAAACATATTTAATCACATTAAATTACTCTACTCACGTAATTTAATTAAAGCGTATTTAAATCCCATTAAATTACTCTACTTACGTAATTTAAAATTAAGCAGAATTACGGGGTATTACATACTTCCTCACGTAATTTAAATCAAACATATTTAATCACATTAAATTACTCTACTCACGTAATTTAATTAAAGCATATTTAAATCCCATTAAATTACTCTACTTACGTAATTTAAAATTAAGCAGAATTACGGGGTATTACATATTTCCCCCCTTACAAAAGGAATTTCGTCCTCGAAATTAGGAAAAATACCTGCTATGAAAAATTCTTGATATTGTTCTCGCATATCCTCTTCCCGTTCCCAAGTGGACTCATCCATATTGTGGTGTCCCCACTGTACTCGTACTAAGGGTACCACCTTGGATCTTAGTTTGCGCTCACTATAATCCAGGATAGCCACGGGTCTTTCTTCATACGAGATATCTGGCTGCAATTCGATCTCCTCCAGTGGAATGTGCCAGAAGGCTCTCTCACTCCTCTTGTATTTCTTCAGCGACGCCACATGGAACACATCATGTATTCGCTGAAGATGCTCAGGGAGTCCCAATCTGTAAGGTACTGGTCCCACTCTCTCAATGATAGGAAACGACCCCACATATCTTGGTGCTAATTTCCCCTTTTTGCCAAACCTCGTAACCCCTTTCATAGGAGATACTCGAATTAACACCTGGTCTCCCACATCTAATTCCACATGTCTTATGTCGGCGTCAGCATAACTCTTCTGCCTATCCTGGGCTATTCGAATACGTCCTCGAATCAACTCGATTTTGGAGGAAGTCTCCTGTATCATTTCTAACCCTAAAAGCCTGTTATCCCCCACTTCTAACCAATAAGCGGGTGAAAGACAAGGTCTCCCGTAAAGCGCCTCGAATGGAGCCATGCCAATAGTGAATTGGTAAGAGTTTTTATACGCAAACTCCACCAAAGGAAGATATGGCTCCAAATTTCCCCCAAAATCTAGAATACACATTCTCAGCATGTCTTCTAGCATCTGGTTTACTCTTTCCGTATGGCCGTCCGTCTGTGGGTGATATGCCGTACTCAATCGTAAGTCGGTGCCCATGGCCTCCTGAAAACTCTGCCAAAAGTGCGACACGAATATCTTATCTCGGTCCGACACGATATTAATAGGAAGTCCGTGCAGCTTAACAATCTCTGAAATAAAAAGCTGCGCGTACCGCATAGTATCATAATCCGTAGGAACCGGTAAGAAATGTGCGACCTTAGTCAAACGATCCACTATCACCCAAATGGAATTGTGGCCCTTCTGCGAGGTTGGTAACCCGGTAATAAAATCCATAGAGATACTCTCCCACTTCCACACGAGAATATCTAGTGGTTGTAGCATTCCTGAAGGCCTCTGATGGTCAACTTTTATGAGTTGGCATGTAACACACTTCGAGACAAATTCTGCAATATCTCGTTTCATACCTGACCACCAATATACTCGTCGCATATCCTGATACATTTTGTCCCCACCTGGATGTACCAAGAATTTTGACCCGTGTGACTCTGTCATAACGGCATGCCTCAAATCATCATCTTCGGGTACTATCAGTCTACCGTTGAAACGTAGTCCACCCTCTGAATCGATGGAGTAGAACTCTGCCCCCTTGGCCAGTAACTGCCGTACTTTATCCTGAAAAAATGGATCTTCTGCTTGTGCCCTCACTATCCACATAACGTTCTCGGAAGTGATAGGTAGAACTGCCATACATGCTCTTGCCATATCATCCTCGTGTCGGAGTTCACTCCACTTTGCCTTCCAAACTTCTGCTAACTCTCCGATAGGTCTTCTGCTTAACGCATCTGCCACAATGTTAGCCTTACCAGGATGATACTGTATATCAAATTGGTAGTCCTTCACGAATTCAAGCCACCTTCTCTGCCTCATGTTCAGATCCTTCTGAGTGAACAGATATTGCAATGACTTATGATCCGTGAATAGCGTAAACTGCTCGCCCAGAAGATAGTGTCTCCAAATCCTCAATGCAAATCTCATGTGACTTAAGCTTTCGTGACGCATAAGCTATAGCCTTCTCCTCCTGCTGTAACACACCCCCAAGTCCTTGTAAGGACGCATCAGTATAGACTCGGTATTCCACTCCGCTCTTAGGCAAGGTAAGAATGGGGGCTAATGTCAACTTGTCTTTCAATTCATCAAATGCTAACTGGCATCTATCACTCCATACAAAGGGAATTCCCTTATGAGTCAGATTCGTCAACGGTCCGACAATATTTGAGAATCCCTTGATGAAGCGACGATAATAACCAGCCAAACCCAAGAAACTGCGGATTTCTATTGGTGTCGTGGGCTGTCCCCACTCCCTCACTGCCGATACTTTACTGGGTCAACTGCAATGCCCCTGCTAGATACGACGTGGACTAGGAATTGAACCTCCCGAAGCCAAAATCCACACTTCTCAAATTTGGCGTATAACTGATGGTTCCTCAATGTCTGTAGGACCAATCGTAAGTGCTCTGCGTGCTCCTCCTCCGTATGGGAGTAAATCAGAATGTCGTCTATGAATACAATCACAAACTGATCCAAAAACTCCCTGAATACCCTGTTCATGAGATCCATGAATACCGCCGGTGCATTAGTTAGCCCAAAAGGCATCACTCTGAACTCATATGACCCGTACCGCGACAGGAAAGCGGTCTTAGGTACATCCTCTTCACGAATGCGCAATTGGTGATAACCCGATCTCAAATCTATCTTTGAGAAGTATGCAGCCCCTCTCAATTGATCAAACAAGTCGTCAATCCTAGGTAATGGATACTTATTACGTATCGTTACTTTGTTCAGCTCTCTGTAATCTACACACAGAAGAAGTGAACCATCCCTTTTCTTCACAAACAGTACTGGCACACCCCATGGCGATGTACTCCATCGAATAAAACCCTGTCCTAACAGTTGCTGGATTTGCTCTCTTAGTTCCCGCATCTCTGAAGGGGCCATGCGATATGGTGCTCTGGTAATAGGTCTCGTCCCCGATGTTAGATCAATTACGAACTCTATCTCTCTGCTAGGTGGTAAACCTGGTATCTCCTGAAAGACATCCTCAAAATCCCTCACAACTGGGATTGAATCCAGAGAAACGACCACCCCATGTGAAGTTTCCTCCTCAATATAATATAAGTGAGTTCGTGATCCTCCCTCGGGAAGTGGCATAGCCACAAGGAACATCTCCTGCCCCGGGATAGAGAACACGATGGTCCTCTCATAACAATCTACCATTGCCCTATTATGTGCCAACCAATCCATGCCTAGGATGACGTCATATCCCTCCATATCCAGCACTAGAAGGTCCGCCGCTAGACTCAATCTCCCAACCATAATGTCCACACCCTTACAAATCGAGTGTATGAGGGACCCACTACCCATCGGTGACTCCACACACATAAGATGAGTGTCTGCTGTTGCTAATAGGCCGGCTGCCCGTGCAAATCTAGTGGAAATAAATGAATGCGTTGCCCCTGTGTCAAACAAAATATTCCCCTCAAGCCCATGAATAGGAAACATACCCGCAACTGCTGGCGGTGCTGGCGGTGCCGGCTGAAATGGAATGTCACGGATGTTGAACACACGTCCGTACTGCATCTGCCCTGGCTGTGGGGCCTGTACTGCTGCTGGGGCTAACGGTGCCTGCTGCCCCTGTCGGGCACCTTGCTGTTGTGCCCGGTCTTGCTGTGGATAATTTCTTCTCTTGTGACCCTGCTGACCACAAGTGAAGCACTGCCCCTGAAACTGTCTTTGTCCTTGGCCCTGTCGCCCTTGGCCTTGTTGTCCCCCATTTTGATTACCCTGGCCCTGTCGACCCTGAGTAACTGGTTGCTGAGGACCCTGCTGGCCCTGCCGGTCAAAGTGATACTTCCCATGCTTAAACTTCTTGGCAGGGTTTCCCTGTCGGGAATCCTGCCCCAATTATCCCGCTGCCTGCTGCTGTGTTGCGCTTCTTCCACTACCTCCATCCACCTTTCCCGGTTGGCTAGGCTCACCCCTCTTACTTCCCTTAGTATGAAAACGGTGATCCTGACAGTGTAGTAGAGCGGCATTGACGACATCTGTGTAGGTTACCAATTGCGGATTACCAATTAAGTGTTGTCTAATTCTCCAGGTTAGGCCCTCCATAAATTTGGACTTCTTCCTCTCCTCATTGCTCACCTCGTTTGGCACAAAATTGGCCAAGCTGGTAAACTCCTCCTCGTAGTCAGCAACTGAGCGATCACCCTGAACCACTTCGCTGAACTTCTTCCTCATCTCAGACTCTACTGCTGGAGGGAAATACTTGCGGTCAAACCGCACCCAAAACTCAGAAATAGTCTAAGTATCTATCTCCTCGATGGTGGTAACTGACTCCCACCACTGTAGGGCCACTCCTGATAGACGGAAAGTGGCTAGCATTTGTTCCTGTACTCCGGTGCACTCTAGCATGCACAAGTGACACTGGATATTCTTCTTCCAGTTGCACACTTCCACTATATCAGTACTGCCCTGAAACTCGGGTGGGTGCCCCTTCTGAAATGTCTCCCTGACTCGTTGCCAAATAGATGGTCCTGCCGGGACTTGCACTGCCGGTGCCACAGGGGGAGGTACTTGGGGCTGAGGGAAGTGGGCTGCCATTGCCCTCATCGCTGTCTCAACTGCCTGAGCTACTATCACTGCAACCTGAGTAGTGGAGATTAGCTCGGGTGGGGGTGGTGGTATCGGTACCTGTGGCTCCTGATGAGCCTCCCTCACCTCCTCTCTAGCTTCATCCCTCTCTGCTCTCATTCTCCTTGGCGGCATCTGAAATAAGATTCAAATTGTATAAGTACACAGTTTATACAAAATTTAAGAGCAGAAGTACGATATCGCAACAGTGGAAATTTAGTCAACAATCCTAATAGTAGGGCTCTAATACAAACAAACGTAACGCTGAATCGTAGTAAGCCGTACAGATCCTATGGACACTAGAACCTGATGCTCTGATACCATCTGTGACACCCCGCCTAATTAAACCTTGGGTGATCAAGCCTTATTTTAATATAAACAGGTTTCTTTAATGGTTCATTCTTAGCATCACTGTTGAACGCCTTTTTAAAAATTTACTAACCACCTAAGTGAAATTAAAACGGGTGCCAAATTTTAATTTTCTTAAACAACAAAATAATCCAAACCACACATTACCAAAACTAGATATGAATACGCAGTAAAAATATAATCTGAAAGCAGTTAAAGTCTTGCCGTAAACCACGACCCAAAAAGACAGCTACAAATCCATAACTAGAATAAACTGAAAAAGAAAAGGTGGAACGACATGTTCCAACAAGGAATAATAAAACTGAGCTCCTGCACTAGAACTGAAAAAGAGGAAGTGTCTAAAAAATCCCTGCAACCTCCACACTGGCTGCAGCTCCCAAGTCTCTGACATGAAATCAAGCTGGGTGTCCTTGTGGCTGGGCACCTATAAGGTTTTAAAAAATTTTACATAGCAAGAGTTAGTACTCAAAACATTTGAAAATATTTTGCAAGCAGTTATCACAATTAAGTTATTGATTACACATTTTAAGGTTTCGCACTCTCCCTTGAACCTCCTCACCTCTCTTGCATAGTATATAACTATCGAGGAAACTAGGTCTACCTAGTTATACTGTCCATAACTGTAGTTAACTCATTTACTGCTCGTTACCTTATTCTAGTAATAATTACATCATGCTATAAATTATTACTGAGACATTTATTTATCATTTCATTGTCTACTATTCTCAATTTGTAGATTTAGCACATACAACATTTTATCCCACAACAATGTATATAATATTAGTTGCCACTAATATATCCTTTTATTTCACACAAAGGACCCTTGGCTCAGAATAATTCATCGACTCCAAGTGAAAGTTGGTTCGCAATGGTTCATCGACCCCAACTATCTACAAATATAAATATATACACATATTCGGGTTCGGGACTCTTTCATCGCGGCACCAGTTCAAAGTTTGGTTCGGCATTAAACATCGACCCCAAATTTATAATAGTCTTATGTTAGTTCGGAATGTCACATCGACCCTAACATAATTAATTTAGGTAATATTCTCTTAACCCAAAACTATTTATATAAATTTAGTAGGTACGCACCCGACCTAATAAATCATACCCGTACGTAATATATTTTTCTTATATTCTCCGTACTTATTAATTACAATTTATCTCACTATTGTATTTATTCAAGTATTCGCGTAACTATAAGGGCCCTAGTTACCCCTCCCTTAATTCAGTAGTTAAGTAAATTTTAACCTACTGGTATTTTCTTTCCGGAATTAAGTCTCACTCTAACCGAAATTAAATTAACCATCTTAACTCACGGCTAAGTCAATCGTTCTTTCGTCTTTCCATTTATTCAACATTACTACTCAATCATAAGTGGAGGAACCTAATGGTACACCTACTGGTCATTTTCAAGTCTCCTCATAGGAAAAATATCATTACTAAGGTTCCCATTAAGTAACGGAAATTAAAGAAATTAATACACAAATTCTCTATAGTTTAGGCAGGGTCGATCGATCGAAGGAAGATGATCGATCGACCGACTGCTTCGATCGATCGATACTCCAGGGTCGATCGATCGATCAAGCAGTGACAGACCCAGTTCATCTTCTTCCTACGGGTTTCACCATTTTTAAATCTCTAACTTTCATGATAAACCATCAAATTCACAACCAACAATTTCTAATCATTCCTACATGTTTTGGGATGATTACTAACGATTTAAAACAACAAAATCATTATAAATCTTGGCCAAATTCACTGAAAATCTCTATAATATTCAAGAACCCTAAAACTGCATTCTTTATATTTTTCATCAAAATTCCAGATTTTCATACGAATTTCTCATCAAGTTTTCAATGATATAAACATACTTGGTAATTCAAAAAAGTCCTACATGCAAATCCTAATCAATCATGGATTATTATCAATTGTTTGTTCCCAAGAATATCATAAAATCATGTTCTTCCTCAAGCTTAAACATGGGTATTATAACTCAATTATTTTGCAAATAACCACTTGCCTTAAGGTTTGTAGGATCTGATTTCGTGGTTGTTGATGATGATTGATGATGTTGGTGCCTCAATCCTTCTTCCCAACAATCTTGTGGTGAAATCTTCCTAAGATGATCCCTCCTTCCTTCTTGCCTAAGGAATTTGCCTCTCTCTCTCTCTTTCTCTAATGGCTATGGTGTAACTCTAATTGTGTAACCCTAGCCACCACTCTTATAATCAGATTTAGGGTTACAAAAATTCGTAGGTCTTCTTTCCCATAATTATAAAGAGACCAAAATGCCCCCGAATGGTCCTGGTTTAGCCCGAAAATGACCCGGCACTCAACTAGTACCCCCGGGTACACTATTTTGACTAATTCGACCCTTTCGGAATCAACCGTGGACTCTAAATTATCATTTGAGTCTCGTAAATATTTTTCTACTCTCAACCTTAATTTTGTCAAGCTACATCTGGTACGTCCATATAGTCACTAGACCGTACATATTAACATTGAAAATTTATATTCACCTTAATAAATTTTCTATAACACATATTCATCTTTATTAACATAATATCTATTTAAATTACTCTACTCACGTAATTTAAATCAAACATATTTAATCACATTAAATTACTCTACTCACATAATTTAATTAAAGCGTATTTAAATCCCATTAAATTACTCTACTTACGTAATTTAAAATTAAGCAGAATTACGGGGTATTACATACTTCCTCACATAATTTAAATCAAACATATTTAATCACATTAAATTACTCTACTCACGTAATTTAATTAAAGCGTATTTAAATCCCATTAAATTAGTCTACTTACGTAATTTAAAATTAAGCAGAATTACGGGGTATTACATATTTATATCTCGTAGCCTAAGTTATTGTACACATATGGTTTCCGAAATAAGAATCGTGTGTTTAAGTTAATATATCTTGTGACTTTGGCACATTTACATACCTCTCTAGATGTTATCATAGGGGAAGTTACGCAAAAGAGGTGAATCCCCTGGCTATTTATGCTGGGAGAGTATAGTCCTCAGGCCATGGCACCGGTTGTTACATTGTATGATTGTTTTGTTCAAAGTAAGGAAATTATGGGTATTGTTATGACTCACTACCACTTTCCATGCGTTGTGATTTAGGGTACCCAGATGGTCTTGATTATAGGCCTTGGAAGATGATAGCATTTAGGGGCGCCTCCAGTGGGGTGACTCCCGGAGGGATGGTCTTAGAACCGATATAATTTTATTGTAATTGTTCTCACAAAATGGTGTTTCTCATCAATGACTTAAATGAAATTGTGAATTAACTTTAATTACATATGGTCCTTAGTGACTAATTGACTGGTGAGGTTGTATTAAATTGGTAAACTTGGCATGGTAAATAGAGTTAGATTACTCGTACTAAGTAGATGGGTAGTTTAACTTAACATTAATTGTACGCGTTAGGATGTGCACTTAGAAGAGATGTGAGGATGATATCTTGAATGAAGAGCGAATTTAACTTGCTTATGATTAATTGACATTCATAACTATTTGCATTTTATTCACATGTATATCATATCAAATCGGGCCCTGACCCGTTAATATTTCTTCTTCTCGTGTGGTTATTATTTATGTTCAGGTGCTCCGTCGCATGGGCGCCCAATTTGACTTTCCTTCCCATTGTTAAGGAGCTATAGCATTTTGTGGATGTTGTAGAATTTTTGTAGTAGACGTGTCAGTTTATTTTGATACTCATAGTTATGATCCGTCTGTATATTCGTGCATGTTGCCCGAGTTTAGTATTCATACATATGGTTATACTTGGTGTAATCCTTTTGTATTAGTCTGTTAATCGACAACTTATTCGGTTATGTTTTGTAGAATGATTTGTAAATTGTTATATATTTATAGATCAACCTTTTGTTATAAATTGGATGATGGAAATTGCTTTTATAAATTTTGCAAAAATTATATATATGACATCCTTTTTCCAAAATATTTGGTGGTTGTCTCGTATAATCATATTGCGACAGTGATGCTAAGAATGGATCATTTGAAATTCCTATTTTTATTGGAGTAGCGGGCTGGCCACCTCTTATTTTAATAAGCGGGGTGCCACAAGGTTTAGGAGAGTATATGGTTATGACTGGCGATTTACTTGGTATGATTTGGGTGGATGGGTCAAATTTTGGGTCTTCTTCTAGGAAGATGGAATTTGCATGATTCAGGAGTGGATTATGGGTAGTGTTTGTTTTAGGATTAGCTGGTGGGGAGATGATACCCCGTCCAATCAGGCTTTGGATTGTGTTTAGAAGATGGACAAATTGGTCGGTGGTACGACCAACAATTTGGTGAAAATCACAATGGGCATGGTGTTTGATTGAAAGTGGATTTGGTAATGGACGAGGGTCCAGGGGTTTGATCAGATTTTGACTCCGGAGGGACTGGTAGACTTTGGAGAGTGGAGCGTGAAGCTTAGTGTATTCTTTTCGGATCGAGTTAGGGTGACTTTTTTGTGCCAATGAAGCGGTACGCTGAGAGATTTTATTGATGGTAGAAACAACGGTACTAGCAGGATTTTCAAACATTGTAGGGACAAACTGTCCAGAGGCTCTCTTTGGTTCATCTTCTGTCTTGGTGAGACCTTCTTCAATTTCCACTCCTTCTTCTCGGAGGTCCCAAAATTGAGGGTAATACTATCCTCCCATGGTAGCTCGAATATGAGGAAAGAAATTATTTTTCACAATGCTGACTTGTTCTTCTTCGAAAGGTCGATTGGTCATGGTAGCTACTTTTTCTCTCGATCTTTCTATGAAGTTACTGACTGATTCCCCAGTGTTCTTCTTAAGTCTCTCTAAGTCATGGCGGGTAACTTCTAACTCCTCGTTGTACTTGTACTATGACATGAACTCACGGAAAATGTTTTCCCAACTGTGGATTTCGGACTCCTCAAGGGATAGGAACAAATGGAGATCGCTGCCCTTTAAAGTCTATTGGAACATCTGAGCAATTATTTCTTTGGAATTCCCTAGGAGAGTGATGGCTCGATGATTTATGAGGATATGAACTCGGGGAACCACTGCCTCCAAGCTTCTTGATATTGGACATCTTGAATTTCTCTGTTAACCTTGCTTTAGGATAGGGAGACATGTGGGTGTAGGCCATGTAGTTCTCCAAGTTTCTAACTTGGTCAAACTTCTTGGTCAACATCTTGAGGTCTTACTTGACATTGTTCAGTTCTTCCTCTTTCGGATCAATAGTTATGGGTAAATTAGCCCCGGTCTGAGGAAGGTTTGGCATAGGAAGCTGGGCTAGTGGCAGCCCATTAGCAGGAAGAACTCGTGGAGCATGATGTTATTCTTTAGGGACCCAAATAAGATCAGGTGCTGGTAGACCCATGGCGCGAGGGAAAATGACCTCGGGATCTTTGGGGACAGAGACTTGATTTCTTTGCATCTCATGAACCTCGATTTGAAGGTTATTAACTTTGGCGGTGAGCTGAGTCAGAATCATCAACAAATTTGGATGTGCATTCGATGCTTGATCCGTGTTCTCCATGAAAGGCATGTGAATTTCAAAATCGGAGGAATTAAGGGGACTGGTAGAGCTTTGAGGCGGTTCGATTGAATACCGAAGCCAATAGGGAGCCAAGCCAAGTGTATGTGGTCAACCTAAGAAGAAAATAAATTGGAATTTATTTTTGAAAAAGAAAAGGGGAAGTTTATTATTTTTAGAAAAGGAGGAAAATGTTTTTGACATTCCATTTTAAAAATATGAGGACAAAATGTTTTTGGAGGTAAAGAAAATGTTTTTGGGATTTTGACAAAAGGGGAAAATGCTTTTAGACACTTTTTTGAAAAAGAGAGAGAAAAAGACGAGAGATAGGTCTCAACATAATTATTATGTTTATTAGGTTCTCACTCGTATTATGTTTACCTAAATGTAAAAATAAATAAATAAATGCCAAATGAGGCCCGTGCCTAGAAAAAAAGGAATTTCCAACATATGTAAAGCTATGGTTAGACTTGTAACCAGGCTCATAATCAGGGTCTCGTTTTAAAAATTCTGCTAAAATTCGGGCGGCATGCCGACTCTTAATTTCAGCAGAGTTTTGGGTAGAATCCGACAATCTAATATGTGTGTCCTACGTTTGACACGTATATCCGGGTATGCATTGGTTGGGTTAATTGAAAAGTGTTCCCCCTTTGGCTTGACTTCCACAATACACATCTTGCTTTTAAGGGCAATCGGTACGTGTGAACAAGACATTGATATCCCTGAGTATACATGAATTGCCTCACTATATACCTCATGGGGACGGTACGTGTGAGAGCAAAACAGGATCTAAGTTATGGAACGGTAAGAGAGGGAAATCGGTATGTGTGAACAAGACAATGATATCCCTGAGATGGGGTGAATGGAAAGAGATGGAGTCGCCGGCCTATTTTGCACAAAATAGGCAAAAGAACACGTTGCCACTTTGAGAGCACGCAATAAGGACAAACGGATGAATACGAAACCAATAGATCAGAGCTTCAGAAGCTATGTTATGGAATGGTAAGGTGGTAGGCAACCATCTCGCCCTTTCGATATCTAATTTACTGGTGTTAATATTTTCCTTCATATCCCCGTGAAGTTTATGTATGTGTTTATATAATGGATATCGGAATTGTCCAACTCATAGCATCGACAAGGTAGAGTAAAGTCATCCTTAGGAATGTTCCCCCAAATAAATAAAAGATATAATATGAGCGTTCATTATGACAATGATCGTTATTGGAGAACGATAATATGTGTTAGATGAAACGCAAACAAGCATATTACTTATAAAAACATGATAATTATGGAAAAGAGGGATTTTGAGAAATTTGGAGAAAATTGGTCTCGAGTTTGGGATTTTAATCTGAGACGCCTACATAGCCTATAAAGGCATTAAAGTCCACGTAGTTCGAATGTAACAAAGGGCTGGGGTTTAACCCATAAATTCTGATGGAATTTTATTATATGTGTATGTGTAGAAAATGAGTTTTTGGTTTTGGAAAATGTTTGATGGAAAATTCCGTTCAGAATTTATGAATATAACCCTATTTTATTTGTTTTTTGGGTTTTTTTTTATAGAAAATAAAGTATGTGCAATATACTAATAAAAAGTTGGATGTTAGTGTGTATGAACTAAAGTAAAAATAGATCATGGATTTAATGTAACTTATGTAAAAATAAAGAATTAAAAGAGAGGGGGAAAGAATTGGACCTTCCTTAGAGTTTGAACTTTGATCTTGGGTGAACTTCCTTGGAGCTTGATGAATGTTGATGAGAGAGAAGGATTTTTTCCAAATTGGGTTTGAAAATGATATGAATTTAAGCTTGAATGGAACTACTGATATAGAACTTTGCAAATTATTGAGATCACTGATGCTGATGGATAGCTTTTGTTTGTTGCTGATTCTGGAGTTCATCCATGATCTGAGAGTGAGTCCTTGGCCTCTATTTATAGGTCCAAGGGGGTGATGATCGGCCTACACCAGGGGGTGCCTATCAACATATGTTCCTTGATATTGTGCCGATTGGCAGGGCTCAGGACCTGCCGATTGGCAGTTTTGTGCAGACTTTTTGGGAAAAACGACTGTTGCACACAAATCATTGATTCAAATTATGCATGGGGAATACCATTATAAGGTTATTTCAGATACCTTTGAGATCCCTTTGTACCGCTCCTGGGTCTGGGAGTGGACTTCTGGTCAAATGCGGCTTGCAAGTGCACTTCGGTCCTTTAGACGAGAGATCATCGAACAAAAATGGATCGTTGGTCCGTATGGTAAGTCAGAATCATGAACGGGGTAGACCTTTGGAAAGGTTAGGAGATGTAATTTAACATTCCAAAGAGTTTTTCTTGGTTTAGAAAGTTGACCTTAGTCAACTAGGGCCCGGAAGCACCCGATGACCTCTCTGAGTAAAATGGATCATTCTTCTGTGCTGTAGCTCAGAATTTCACACGGATGAATTCTTGGAAACGGATTTCACATTCCTTCAATGATTCATTCAGTTTCATTCTAGATGAAGAGTTGGCTTAGGTCAAACGGATCCCGAGACCGCCCAGTGGCCTTCGGGTCAGTTTTTGGGGGAAAATTGATCGTTCGTCTGAATGGTTATGTTGTTTTACGCACGAGGTGGACCATTGGAAAGGGATTTTAGTGCCCTTAGAGGATTCAAAGAGATTTTTCTTGATGAAATTTTTTATTGTGGTGAATTCGGGGACCTAGAGCGCTCGATGGCCTCCAAATTGATTTTTAGTATTAAAATGGTCCATTTGTCCGAATTTTTATGCCGATTCGAGCACGAGGAGGACCGTTGGAAAGGATATTTGGATCCCTTCAAGGATTCAAAGATATTTCCCTCTAACTATTAGGTAGACGGATTCAAATGGGGCCCGTAGGCGTCCAGTGGCCTCTAAATCGGTACTCGAAGTGCGACCTAGGGTTTGTAGTAAAATAGGGAAGTGATAGGGACCTAAGGAGAGACTTAGGGGTCCTAGAATGTGGTGTCTACATACACCATTGCATGATATACTTGTTTTTCCATTTTACTTGTACCTTATTTCATTTAGGTGGAGAATTTGTTTATAATTGTGGTGAAATGGGTTGTTTTATGCACTTTAATCTTTATCTATTCCTGACATTTTAATTTAGGGAAATCTAACTTAGAGGTAGATGACTTTCTTCGATAGATCATGTTAGACAAATGGGAGAATTTATTTATGCACTTTATATTGTCATATTCCCTTTGGGTTTGATGGTATGTTTAAGTGTGCAACTTTTCACTTTAGTGGAAAATCTTAGTGCGGTAAAGCTTCTCAACTATGTGTCAGTCAAGTGTATGTAGCACACTAAGGCTTGAAAACGTGTCACAGGGGGAACCCAACAACCCCCAAATAGAACCACGAGTGGTACTAACAGCTCTTGAACGTCCAACGTAAAACATATCAAATGATTGCGCAGTCATGGGACTCCCAGTTTGGCAATAGGACACGAATTTGAAAACAGTCACACTTAGGTTTGAAAATGTGCCATGGGGGGAGGGGGGGGTGGGGGTGAGCATCCCAACAGCCCCCAAATGGCACCACGAGTGGTACCAACATCTCGTACGTGTCCATTATATCATGTAGAAAAAGGCCGCACAGTCGAGAGACTCTCGATTTACTGATAGGACACGAATTTAAAAATGGGCACACTTTGGCTTGAAAATGTGTTGTGCGGGGGAGGGGGACTCCAATGGCCCCCAAACCGCATCATGAGTGGAACGAACACCTCGTGACTACAAAAAAAGTACTTATTAAGACAGAGCCTTTTGAGACGGAAAAAATTTGGGTCTCTACAACTAAGCTTTTGAGATGGCAAAAATTACGAGTCTTAAAAACTACTCTTTTTAAGATGCTTTTTATTACCCGTCTCAAAAGATACTAGTAAAAGAGACAACAAATTAATAGCCGTCTCAAAAAGTATAACTTATGAGACGTCTGGAAATTTTGATCCCCTTGGTGAATTTTAGTCTCCCGCTTCTTCTATCAGCAAAGTTTAAGAAAATAAAAAAAGAAGACCAAAAGAAAACCCCTTCTCCATCATCTTTTCTCAGACCTGCTCGCCCTAAGCCCGTTCTTATCCTTCTTCACCCCCGATCGCCCTAATCCCCACACACCCTCGCCTCCCTAGCCCTAGCACTAGCCCTCTCCATCATAATCGCCGCCGGTGAAGTTGAGTAGGTAGTATTATTTATTCTCTCTAAATTATTTTTATGTTTTATGCCATTCTTACATGTTAAAGGGTTTATGTTCTTAATTGAATTGGTTGGAAGATTGTATAGGACGTGGAAAGTAGTGTCATACTGATTTAAGCAGTGGACCAAATACTAATTTATGAGATATTTTGAATAAGTGGATATGCTATTGGTTTCAGCAATTTTATTTCGAATTTGTGTTTGAGAGTTGGGATTTAGTTTATTCTATCTGTGTTTCTACGGCTGCAATCAGTGATACATGGTTGATCTTAAAATTTGTAATATGATTTTTGGATGTAGGTGTAATACCCCGTACGTTTAAAGATATTTAAATTACACTGTGGATGTAATTTGGTACTT
Source organism: Sambucus nigra (assembly GCA_949130495.1). Lineage (NCBI taxonomy): Eukaryota > Viridiplantae > Streptophyta > Magnoliopsida > Dipsacales > Adoxaceae > Sambucus > Sambucus nigra. The sequence continues at coordinate 631,831,360 of OX422217.1, read as the reverse complement.
CGAAGAATTATTGTGAATAGTAATTCTGAGATTAATGAGTGAAATTAAATAAATTCAATATTATAAAGTGAATAGTACATATTATTTTTTGAGCAACAGATTAATATTTATGTGGATTATATTTCGAGACTAAGTATATGAGTAGATTATTTTTTACATGTCGCAATTGGGTAAAGTGACAGTAAAATATTTTAAATTAGAAAAAATACGCGTATTGAACGTGTTGGGTCAAACTAGTGAATTTTAGTTAAGTGACTCGGATGGAGATTTTGACTGTGCCATTGGGTTCGGAATGGCCGAGATAGTCAAAATAGAGTATCCGGAGGTAGTATTTGAGTTCCGCGCATTTTTGGACTAGTAGGGACTCGTAAATGAGTACATGAGTCATTTAACAATTGGGTATATACCAAATTTCGGGTTTAATAAGGGGAAAGACCTTATTTCCCCCACATATCAGCCCTAAGATAGAGAGAGAGAAGAGAGAAATAAGAGAAGAAAGAAGAAGAAAGACAAGAGAAGAAAAGAAGAGATTTCCAGCCAAAATTCGCAGGATTCGACTCGGGGTCGTCGGATTTAATCCACGAGGCAAGTGTTTAACTTTCTTTATGATTAAGTGTGATTAATTTCTCATATTGTAGTTGGTATATAACTAAATATTTTTGGGTTGAAATTTCGTGGATCAAAAGGGGTTTTCGTAAGATTAAAACGGATATAACTCGATTAATACCCAATTTGAGAAACTTGGAATTTATTGAAATTAATTGTTGAAAATGGGTTCTAGGATGATTAGAACCCTTGCTATATGTGTATTTATGGTTGCTTGAGGTTTAATGATTATGAGAGAGGAGATAAAAGTTTGGAGGTACTTTAATGGATGTTTGGATTTTTGGAGAAGAAGGTGAATAGTGCCTAGCGTCACTTCCGGACTGTTTCAGCTAGGAAAAAGCCGATTCAGCTCTTGGTCAAAGCATAAAAGTTGTATATCTTTCCGATACGGTCGTGTGGGCACCGATCGCGTATTTTTTTTTTTTTTATTGAATTAGTTATGATTTTTCTAAGATGGCAGTTCCAGAGTTGATACCATCAACTCGGAAATCAAATAGGAAATTGGAAAAATAAAGGCTAGAATTGTTTGGAGATAAATATTTGGGGTTCCTAAAAATAGTGTGGGGACTTCCAAATATTTTTTTTTTGAGTAAGTCATGTACCTTGGGTTAGATGAAAGTAAAATCCAAGATTTACCCAAATAGGGTTGTTCGTGAGGAATAATACTTAAATGGGGTATTTAGGTGTGATTGGAATAATAAATAAGAGAGTACGTATTGGGGGTAATATTTTAAGGGTGTGACTGCTTATATTATTATGAATGAAAATATTCGAGGTTATTGGCTATCGTTATAAGAATTTGGAAATTATAGACATAGTATATTGAGAAGATATATAAATAATATATATACAATGTTGTTAAAGTATATATATTATGAGACGAATGAATATATCGCGGTTGTTGATATTATCATTGTGCAGTGAGAAAAGCTCAAAAATAAAATATTGGGTATTAGTCAAAAATTGATAAATGCGTAGGATATTCGAGATATAAATATACTACGTAGGGGATTTATTATACGGGTTGTGCGTATGCCCGGATGTTATTATATACATGGGATAAATAATTACCTATGGGGAATTATGTATAGGTGAGATAAATACCTATCATTATAATATGGTTGTGTGAATACCTAACTGATGATATATTTATATAGGTGGGATGTGTACCTATATTATTGTTTATTATGTGTATGCCATACCTACCATACTTGCTATCTTGAGAGGTTGGCGTTCGAAAGACGACAATCTTATCCCGTGTTTCCTTCGGGGGGATTTTAGATTTGGTACCTCAAGAGCATGGAACCTAGGTACGGGATATCTGAGAGAATGATAGTGTTGACAGTCATATGGGTGCGTAGGTATGTGCGTAGCCCATAGGCTTGGAACCATGTTCGCCTCCAATATATGTGATTTGTATTGTTACAATTCCTGAGTGATGTGGAACATGTGATCCTTTAGTACGAGATGTACTGGGATTGGATAGCAGAGTATGTGTGCACCACTGTTAAGCCTATGGGTGCCAGATATGGATATATGTATTGAGATTAACATATATGTGTACTTGAGATAATCCACGATTGCTTAGTAAATGAGAATGGCTAAGCTATTTATATTATATATCAGTGGATGATTAATATACTTGTTGCGTATAGTATATTGTTTATATATATGAGATGAGATATCATATAACTTAACCTTGTATAAAGTGAAAAGAATGAATAAAGTGTGATACCACTTTCGGTATATGAATATCCAGATTTATATGAATGTGAATCATAGGTTCTAGTGAGAAATATATATATGTGATGGTATAAATATAGTATGTACTAGATGCCTAATGGATCCCAACGATCAACTTTGTCACGTAGTAGTGTATCGGGGGGTCCTTATTTGGATTTATCTTCGCGAGACACTCCACGCACGAATGTAACATAATGTTGGGAATGGGGAGAAGTTTAGTCATTTGTACTCGAATTTATGAGGATTATTAGGAGATGGGTAAATACATTAGTTAGGCATGGTAGCTTAACTAGGTTGTTTTAAAAGGTATGCGATAGTTATGCACTATTAGAAGAGGGGTGAGGTGTACCTCATGTGAGAGCGATACCAGTTTAAATATGAGAAATAACATATATTAAAATATGGATTTTAAGCACTTGCTAAAAGTTTTTCAAAACTCGGGCTCTGACCCGTTTTTCTATTTTCCCCTCTTGCTATATCTATATCTATATATAGGTGTCCAGACACAGGGACGCCTGGATGATGATTCTTTCGAGTTAGACATTTGCTGTAGCAGTTGTGGATGTAAGTAGGTTTATTGTAGACGCTTCTATCATTGAGATATAGGTAGGAAGTATTATAGAAACATTCGGGCTGATGGCCCAACTGTACTCATTTATTCTTTTATCACCTTTTAGTGCGGCATTCGATTTGGTTGTATTATTATACCGAGTGTTTGGTTATTTTATTTTATTTCATTTTAGTTATTACATATAAACTGGTGTAATTGTTTTATTTAAATGGTTTGGTTAAAAATATTTGTTAATTTAAAATTTTGATGCTGGCCTAATAGGATATTAGTAATTAAATTGGTTTTCGACAGTGATGCTAAGAATGAACCATATGAGACTCCTGTTTTAATTTGATATAGGAGTGATCGCCCGGTATTTTATTAGGCGGGGTGTCACAGGTGGTATTAGAGCATCAGGTTCTAGTGTCCTTAGGAATCTGTGCGGACGTACGACGCTTTCAGCGTTGCTTTTGATTTGATATAGAGTCTTATGATTAGGATTGTTGATATACTCTTGGGAGATTTCGTTCTCCTGCCATTATATAAGATTATAGTAAATCTTTTGCGCGCTCGTTCGGGATTCTTGTGCTGATCGACGAAGGGCGACCTTAGAAGTCCATTATGAGTGCAGCAGGAGGCGGGGCTTAGTTAGAACTATAAGTTGATGTTGGAAATGAGGACCGTGGTAAAGGTCATTTTACTTACGGCATTGTCACGGATTGCTGCAATAACTACTATAGAATAGTAGTTATAATTATATATGCACCGCTATAGTAGAGAATGGTGCTAAACTTGAATTGCCTAGTTAGGATAAATTACGAAAAAGCTAATAGGTCTTTTATAAGGACCGTACGTTGAAGTGGAGCTCGGTGGAAGTAGTGTAGTTTTTCCAAAGGAACTAGAGGGCTCAGAAGCTCTTGCTTAGATTTGGGTATGGGAATACCCATATGTGAAAATTTAAGGAAATTTTTTTCACTCGTTAGAGCAATGTTGAAATGGTGGGGACGATGGTCACCATATTCGGGGGAGCATGACGTATTGTTCATAAATTAATCTTACAGATGGATTTTTTCCCCTTAATAAGAATGCAAAATTTGGTGAATTAGATGTTAATCACGAAATAAAAAAAAAATGGAGTTTTTATAGATGAGTAATTTTGGGTTATGTTAATATAACTCATGAAATTTGTTTTTAGGGATTTGTTGGATTTTCTTGAAGAATTGAAAGGATTTAATCCCTAAACTATGCTAAGAAGTGTTCTAGGTGACTCAAAGTAGTTTGGGAACCTTGTATTTGTGTTGGAATGAGTTTTGGATTGAATTGGAGAAGGAAAAATGGGAAGAAAATTTTTTGGAGATGAACTGTGCATCTGTAGAAATATCGTTAGAAGTCTGCCCATGTCGTTCGAACGAGGCTTCTAATGATAATTCTGATGAGGTTCCAGTGGGTAGTTCATTCGATGTTAGAAATGTAATTCGAACGAAATGTCGTTCGAACGAGCTCGTTCAAACAAGAATTCTGGGTCTTCTAACAAGATTCCAGAATGACTCTTAAGGCCCAATTTTTGTTCCGAACTTCTCGTAGGCTTATTTAAATGAGTGTTAAGCCTGTACGAATGCCGAGTAACTTAAAATTTATAAGTGAGCAAAGAATATGCATGATTAGCCGAACAATATATATATATATATATATATATATATATATATATATATACGAGCATATTCAGACGTATATATGTGATATGTTAAATATATATGTGTGTGATTGGTATATTTATATGATATGGATTTTGCCGAGTCGGTGTGATAGTCTGACCGCTGGTACCCAGGATGATGTGTAATTAATTCCCTGGAAGATGATAACATTGAGAGACTGCATCCATTAAGTTGTAGCTCTGAGGGATGGTTATTATACTTATATAGTGTATGATATATAAGTATGGATACAATTGATGTGTATAGTATATTATGTATAGATATTCATATGAGAGGTGAAACATATATATACTGATATAATAAAGAATGGAATGCGAGATAAATTCTGGATGACCTCGCCTTGATTATATGTTTAGATGGAACTTCGACGAGGAGATGTTTCATTACCATGATTTGAGTGCATGTGGACCTTATAGATATAATTTAAGGTATGCAGGAATTATAGTTAAGCTGGGAGTTTAAGCTTGTTGTTGTTCGCGCGAAGGACTTACTGTTAGTGCAAGCGCTTATGGTATGGTTCCTTGACAGAATTGAGAGTTCTGACCATATTTTATTTGTAGATGGGATGGGATATGATTATCTTGGTTGCATATTTGAAGCTAACAAAACACTCCATGTATGAACCTTAACGATGTCGGGAGTGGACAGATGTTATAAAATGCAAGGATGTTGGTTTTGATGATAAGTCACCTAGGGTAGAGGAAACACTATTGAGTGAGAGCCATTTGATGACTGTATAATTATATAGAGATATAAGTGCTATGAAGAAGCACCAAAATTTTCCTCTCACCACAAGTATGTGGGTGAGGTAAGATAAAGGAAATTAATTTGAGACTTATAGCCAGGCTTTGAATATCAAGGAAATTCAGAGGAAATACGTTTTGGGTATGATGTTCATAATGCTTTTGTCGAGAGTAGGCTCCCTAATTAGTTGGGCTTTCCATTTGGTCAAGATGGAAGGATATAGTGGTAGAAGTACATTTGTAGGTTAACGAGGTAGGATTTAGAACGTCCCATTGGTGTCCCTTAGATCGCTATATCTCGATGACCGACGAAGCGAGGGAGTAGTGTATCGGGAAGGTTCCTTATTTGGATTTCGCTTTGCGAGATGTCCCACGCACGAAATCGAGCAAATGTCAGAAGTCGAGAGAGGTCTTGTTCACTAGGGATATAGTTAGAATAATACTCATATTATGTGTGTTAGAAACACCTTGAACTTAAGACTACCACGAAGTAAGGGCAATAAGACTATCGGTACTGATATAGGAAGACTATTGTGAGTTAACCACAAGAAGATTAATTGGTTAACCTTAAGAAGGATTGGATTTCCATGTATAGGTGTTGTCAATTTTATAAAATACCGCAAGTGCACGGGCTATTGAAATATAGCGGGTACAAGTACGGGTCGAACCCACAGAGATTTCGTCAATTCATAAAATACCGATTTTCCAACTAGACAATGAGTGTATAAATATGGATGAGTTTGAATTAAAACAAGAGCAAAATATATAAATGACTACAAATGAACAAGTGATAATATCAAATATGGGAGAAAACTAGGACGTCGGATCCATTTATCGATTTTAATTAAAGTTGTATGTCAAGTTAATTCCGTACTTTCCCAATTTTACAACTCAAAATATACCGACTCTCGTCGCGTGTATTTCGGAAAATAAAACATTACACGTTCTCAAAATATTTTATGTCTCTTAAATTAGACACCTTAAATCCCTATTCCCTCGAAAATATCAAATTTCAAGTTTGAATATGTATTTAAGCATGAGATATCAAAACAACTTATTGCAAGTATAGCCCATCAAAAATTACAAGTCCAAATACTCAAAATATGATTTATCAAATCATTCCGGAGGTTTAAAACACACTCTCGTGTCGTTTTAAATGAATACCGAATTTTTATTATCAATTAATACATGTGGGAAATAAATACTGAATTAAATTAAAATGCACAATTAATTAATCACGATAAACTTCACCTAGTCCTAGAAATAAAATTACTCACACATCATAAATGGAACACGAATATTGCAAGATGAAATAATAATTTTTATTAATAATAATCAACTTACAAAATTTCGAGTCCAAGACTTTGAGCCCTTACACAATTATATCTTCCCAAATGTGTCTCTCTCCTCTTCTAACTTTTTTTTCTCTCCAAATTCACTCCCCCAAATGTGTGTCTCCCCCCTCCCTTTTATAGGAAGATAATGAAGTTTAGGGTATTTTTGGAAATTTACAATATTTATTAAAATAATAAAATAAACATGTGTAGGAAATAAAGTAGGTGGATGGTGGGTGGATGTATTAATGGAGAAAATCTAGTGTCGATTTTTTTTAGAAGAAGAATAGAAAAGAAATGAATAAAACATGATTTAAAAAGAATTATTTATGAAGAAATTATTAAAGAAAGAATGGTAGGGGGTGGAAAGTGAAAATAGGGACACATAGGGTAGTAGGAGCAATGCTCAAGGAAGAAAAAAACTGCCAAAATGAGCTGCCTTTCGGCAGAAAAAGAGGGAAAAAGGACCTGCCGAGTTGGCTCACTGGGTTGGCGAGTTGACTCGCTGAAGAAAAGGATTTTCGTCCAAAAAGTGAATATCAAGCAGCAGGAATCGAACTCTTGACCTCCCTTGGGCAAAACACGCCCCTAGCCAGCTAAACCAACCGCACATTCATTAAGTAAACCGCGCGAAATATATTTAACCCTAATATCTGACCAACTTTTCAAAATTACAAACAAAACCCCAAACTCAATATCTTCTTCATACGACTTCCGATTGACGAACCGTAAGAACCGATGTGATCCTCATTTCGGGAAAAATAATATTTCAGAACTGTTCGGGTCACGGGGTTTGACTTCGGGTTTGATCCGGGGCATTGACTTTTGACTTTCTTTCGGCTTCGAACTTTGAACGACCATAACTTCTTCATTTCAACTCCGATTGATTCGCCATTTGAACCCAGGCGTCCCTTGATTCAAGACCTTCAATTTTCATGTTTATCCGAGTCCAAAATAAATCTTTTGAATTTATACTTTTGCCCCTGAAGTTGCGTAGGTTCTCCTTTTCATGTTCAATTTGCGTCCCGTCATCGCCACCTTCTTTCTAAACCTGTCAATACTCAAAAACAACCTTGTACAAGATATTAGCAGCGAGTATTTAAGGTTGTGAAGTCCTCATAATTGCATTTATTAACCCCATTTATTCTAAAATTTGTATTTTTCTTTAAAATAGCAAAAATGGCTATAAAAGCTGTTTATTTACAATGCAACGGGGTTAACAAGTCCTAGATTTGGGTGTAAATAATACAAAATAATGCACTCATCAAATACCCCCAAACCTAAACTTTGCTAGTCCTCGAGCAAAAATTAAAATCTAACTCACTTTCGTAGGAATCACGGTTGCACTTAGCATGTGCAACAAGCCGTTAAACCCCTAGGTTGCCCTAGTGGACGAGTTTTGTCTCGTGAGGGTTTGCAGTGAATATACCCACAAAATTCAAAGACTTGACTCTATTTACAAAAGACAAAAAGGTAATATAACCAAGTCTTAAATGCAAATTTCATAAATATAGTAAAAATTCACTTTTCAATCTCAACTTATTGTGCGTGTGTGCATAGCCAATATAACCGTCCAATTCAAAAGATTTGATCGTTAAGTTTCTTACACGAAAGTTTGTCTTGATTCAAGATCTCACGGGATGCGCTCACAAACGAACACTCGGAATTGGGTAATTTCTCTCGGTATATGTGAATAAAAGAGTAAATTAAATGAGCAAATTTCACATATACATCATGAAAAACGGACATTTTATAATGGATGATTATGATCTCACGAATGGAAGATCGATTACATTTAAAAACTTGAATCACACTAAAATATCATATTCATCTCCTCTCCACACTATAACTAACTTCACTTGAGATTAATTAGGACTTTCTTTTGGTTGTATTGTAGGCTCGGATTTTAGCTAGAAAGAATGGCTTTGGAGTTCAAAAATTTTTGAGAATATAGAGATTTTTCGGTATTTTGACTTTTTGGCACTTTTTCTTACAACCTCCATTTTCTTTTTCTTCATTTTTTTTTTCTTTCATTTTCGCATTCTTTCTATCTTCCCTTTTCTTCTTTCTCTTCTCTTCACATATTATTCTAGCAAACATTCTTCTTTTGGCCTTTTACCATATTTTTACCCTTATATTCTCAGAAAAATGGGTATGGGTTTTTGGGCTTTCAATAAAAGGCTCGTTTTCATTTTGGCACAAATGGGCTTGCAACGGTATAATATATCAAGGTCTGTTTAAGCTCCTTTTTTTTTTTTCAAACGATGGCCTAATATCATTTCTCAAGTTCCATTTAGTCAATTTTGTGTCTCAAGTCAACTTACTAAGGAATTTAGTGTGTACGATTCACATTTTGACTTTCAGTTTTCAGTAATCGAACAAAACAAAGAATTTGAGATCACCGACGATTTTAATCGCTGAAGGAAAGTTTGAGTTATTTTAACTCGGATTGATTTAAATCTCTCAAAAATAATTAATGGCACAAAATCTCACCGGGTTAAAATCTCCACATTTATTCGTTAAGTATATTAACTTTCGCCTCAATATCCATTTTCGATTATATTATATGGCTAAGTGTCAAAAATTTATAAGTTGAGAGATTTGTGAATTAATTCTATATTAAGAAATTGTTCCAAAACTCACTTATATTGAAAATATTTTTGGATTTTTGAAAGTTTTCTGAATGATTTTTTTTTTTTTTTTTTTTTAAAGAGGAGAAAAATGATCTCAGTACCCCCAAACCTAATTTCTACATTGTCCCCAATGTACAAGACAGTTTGAAAAAGGCTGAAAGTTTATTAAGAGTATTACCACAACAAGATACTTTCTCCAACAAACGTTTCCTGAAAAACACAAAAACACAAACTATGATACAAAAAACATGACCCAATTTTATGTTACTCGTGGTACACCGGTTCTTGGAGGGGAATGTCCTCCACTTCTCGATCTCTTAGCTCTAGATAAGGCTTCAATCTTTGACCATTAACTTTGAAAATTTCACCATTTTTAGGATTCTCTATCTCAACCGCCCCATGTGGGTAGACTGTCCTAACAACAAAGGGACCGGACCATCTAGACCTCAACTTACCGGGAAAGAGATGCAACCTAGAATTGTACAAGAGCACTTTTTGACCAGGTTCAAATGACTTCCGTAGGATGGACTTGTCATGGAACATTTTTGTTTTCTCCTTATACAATTTTGCGTTTTCGTCGCATCATTCCTAATCTCCTCTAACTCATTGAGTTGGAGCTTTCGGACCTCTCCCGCAGCGGGTAAATCAAAATTGAAGGTTTTAATGGCCCAGTAGGCTTTGTGTTCTAACTCTACCGGAAGGTGACAGGCTTTTCCGTAGACAAGCCTATACGGGGACATACCAAGTGGCGTTTTGTAGGCAGTACGATAAGCCCACAATGCATCCAATAACCTTAAGGACCAATCCTTTCGGTTTGGATTCACTGTTTTCTCGATGATTTGCTTAATTTGCCTATTGGAAACTTCTACTTGACCACTGGTTTGAGGGTGATAAGAACATCCTACCTTGTGCATGACTGAGTACTTTTTCATAAGACTCTCGAAGGATCGATTACAGAAATGGGTTCCCTGATCGCTAATGATGGCTCGAGGTGTACCAAAACGGGAGAAAATATTTTCTCGGATAAATTTGACCACCACGTGGCGATCATTCGTCCTACACGGTATGGCTTCTACCCACTTAGACACATAATCAACTGCTAAAAGAATGTAGAGATTTCCGTAGGAATTTGGGAATGGACCCATAAAATCAATGCCCCAACAGTCAAAAACCTCCATAATCAGAATGGGATTTAAGGGCATCATATTCCTACGTGTGATCTTTCCTAACCGTTGGCAACGGTCACAACTCCTACTGTAATCATTCGAGTCACGAAAAATGGTGGGCCAATAGAATCCACACTGCAAAATTTTTGCAGCGGTCTTTTTAGCACTGAAATGACCTCCACAGGCTTGGTCATGGCAGAAAGAGATTACACTTTGAATCTCGTGATCGGGTACACACTTTCGAATGATTTGATCGGGACAATACTTGAAAAGATACGGGTCATCCCAAAAGAAATGCTTGGCTTCCTTTAAAAATTTGGAACGATCTTGCTTAGACCAATGTAGTGGCATTTCACCCGTCACAAGATAGTTCACAATATCAGCGAACCATGGAAGCTGAGAGACAAGCATCAGTTGCTCATCGGGAAAGGACTCATTTAGTGGCAATAGGTTATCGGATGATTCAATGGTTAGCCTAGACAAGTGATCCGCCACTACATTCTCACATCCCTTCTTATCTCGAATTTCAAGGTCAAACTCCTGCAGTAATAGGATCCACCTAATAAGACGGGCCTTAGCATCCTTTTTAGACAAAAGGTATCGCAGGGCTGAGTGATCGGTGAAAATGACAACTTTGGATCCTATCAAGTAAGACCTAAACTTCTCAAGAGCAAAAACAACAGCGAGGAACTCTTTTTCAGTCGTGGAATAGTTCAATTGGGCATCATTAAGAGTCCTACTGGCATAATAAATGACGTGAGGAAGTTTCTCATTACGCTGACCAAGAACCGCACCTATGGCATAGTCGGAAGCGTCACACATGATCTCAAATGGCTGACTCCAGTCGGGGGGTCTCATAATCGGTGCAGAGGTTAATTCCTTCTTTAACCTCTCAAAGGCTTGAAGGCATTCGTCAGTGAAATCGAAAGGTGTGTCCTTGGCAAGAAGATTGCACAAGGATCGAGATATTTTGCTAAAGTTCTTAATAAATCTCCGATAGAAACCGGCGTGTCCTAAGAATGATCGAACTTCATTCACAGTTTTAGGGGGTGGGAGATTAGCAATGAGATCTATTTTAGCTTTATCTACCTCGATACCCTTTTCAGAAATGATGTGACCTAGCACTATGCCCTGTTTGACCATGAAGTGGCACTTTTCCCAATTAAGCACAAGGTTCTTTTCCTTACACCTCTTCAGAACGAGGGTGAGGTGATGGAGGCATTCATCAAAACTTGACCCAAATATAGAAAAATCATCCATAAAGACTTCGAGAAAACGCTCCACCATATCCGAAAAGATACTCATCATGCACCGCTGAAATGTAGCGGGTGCATTGCATAACCCAAAGGGCATGCGTCGATAGGCAAAAGTACCAAATGGACAAGTGAAGGTGGTTTTCTCTTGATCCTCGGGAGCGATGGGAATTTGATTGTAGCCGGAGTAACCGTCGAGAAAACAGTAATATGGATAGCCGGCTAATCTCTCTAGCATTTGATCTATGAAAGGAAGAGGAAAGTGATCCTTCCTTGTAACAGCGTTCAACTTCCTATAATCAATACACACTCGCAAACCGGTTTGAATCCTAGTGGGTACTAACTCATCATCGCTAGTTTTCACCACCGTAACACCGGATTTCTTTGGGACAACTTGAACAGGACTGACCCATTGGCTATCAGAGATGGGGTAAATGATACCCGCATCGAGCAATTTTAGCACCTCAGTTCGGACGACCTCTTTCATATTGGGATTAAGTCTACGTTGTGCTTCACGAGAATTTTTAGCATTGTCTTCAAAGTGTATCCTATGCATGCACACCGAGGGACTTATCCCCTTAATGTCGGCTATGGTCCATCCAATGGATTCCTTGTGTTCTTTGAGAACACACAACAATTTATCTTCCTGTTCTTTGTCTAAGTCAGACGCGATGATAACAGGTAAGGATTCAGAAGGTCCTAAGAACCTATACTCGAGCGTTTCAGGCAGTGGCTTCAATTCAAGATCGGGAGCTTTCTCAATCGAGGGAGGAATGGGTGACGCAGAGAGAGAGAGGGGTTCAGGCTTAGATCTCCAAGATCCTATTTCCAAGACAGGGGTGGAGTCGAGGAGTGTGTTAATTTCAGTGATGGAGCTTTCTATGTCAAATTCAGACCCAAAATGGGCAAGGCATGCCGCTAAAGGGTCATCATTATAAGTTTGTTCGAAAGTCTCCTGGATGATAGTGTCAATCATATCGACATCCACGGGTCCATCTTCATCTGGTGGTTGTTTGGCCAAATTGAACACATTAAGGTCCATAGTCATGTTTCCAAATGATAAGTTCAACTGGCCGCTACGACACCTAATGATGGCGTCCGACGTGGCGAGGAATGGACGACCCAAAATCACCGGAATTTGTGCATTAGGATTATGCACTTGTTGGGTATCCAGAACCACAAAATCGATTGGGAAGACAAACTCACCCACTTTTATCAAGACATCCTCAACAACGCCTCTCGGAATCTTAACAGACCGGTCAGCTAAGGATAAGGTAATCCTAGTCGGTCTCAATTCCCCCAAACCTAATTTCTCATACACGGTGTACGGAAGAAGGTTCACGCTTGCTCCCAAATCTAGAAGGGCTTTCTCAATAATGTGTTCCCCTATTGTAATAGAGATCGTCGGAGTCCCGGGATCTTTATACTTGACAGGGGTTCTATATGAGATGATCGAGCTAGCTTGTTCGGCAAGGAAAGCTTTCTTTGGAACATTAGTGCTTCTCTTGAAGGTACAAAGGTCCTTCAGAAATTTGGCATATGATGGAACTTGTTGTATAGCATCAAGCAACGGGATATTAATTTGTACATGCTTGAATACTTCCAACATTTTGTCCACTTGTGCCTTTTTCTTCTCTGGCACTAAACGTTGTGGAAATGGAGCTTTCGGGACATAGGTCTCTACAAATGGCTCGAAAGATGAGGGTGAGGAAGAAGTTGGATCTACAGGTGAGTCCTCCTTTTCCTTTAATTTCTCAGATTCACTTGTTGTGGGTTGTGAGACATTATTCTCAACTTCTTTACCTGACCTAAGCGTGATGATAGCCTTAGCATGCTCTTGAGTAGTTGATGTGCTCGTGTTGTCTTGGATAACATACTGACCCCTCGGCATGTTACCCTTAGGATTAGGCTCGGGTTGGCTGGGGAACGATCCTTTATTTCTCTCGCTCAATGCATTGGCTAACTGACTCACTTGTACCTCTAATTTCGCAATTGATTGAGTGTTGGCATGCAAGCTTTGTTGTGTGGATTGGAGGACACTTTGTGTGGTCTGTTGGTATTGCAGGGTACTTTGGGCGAGTAAATTCATCGTTTCTTCTAAAGATTGAATCTTTTGGGGTGAAGGGAACGATGGTGCGAGGGTGCTCTTTTGGAAACCCAGGGGTGGGTTACTTGAAGATTGCCCTCCATTACCCTGATATTGACCTTTAGACCACGAAAAGTTAGGGTGATCCCTCCAACCTGGATTGTAAGTATTGGAAAATGGGTCGTATTTGGGCCTATTTTGATAGAGGACGTTATCCTGCTCGGTCATAGCTTTGTGTGCTGGAAAGGTGGGGCAACTTTCGACCAAGTGGTCGAAACCATCGCAAAGCACGCACATAGGTGTCCCTATATGTTGCACAGCTGTAGGTGCGAGTCGGTTACCCTCCTTGTTGGTTTCTAAGGCTTCTAAACGTCGGGCTAATGTAGCCACTTTGGCATTCAATCCAAAACCTTGTTCTTCCTTGTGAGCAATATCCTCATTAATTTTGGGGGTAGTAGAATCCCAATGGGGTGCCCATCGCTGGGACTTTTGAGCAACGGATTCTAAAAATGATCACGCGTTGGCCTCACTCTTCTCTGTGAAATCTCCATTACACATTAGTTCAAGCATAGACCGAGTAGTATAATCAAAACCCTCATATAAAATTTGGATTTGACGACCCAATTCGATTCCATGATGAGGACATTGCCGGAGCAAGTCCTTGAATCTTTCCATGTACATCCATAAAGTCTCTCCCTCTTTTTGATTGAAAGTATTGATAGCATGACGTATTGTTGCCGTCTTTTGGTTAGGGAAAAACTTTTGCAAAAATTCAACACTCAATTGATTCCAAGTGGTGATGGAATTTGGTTTCAGTGAGAGCAGCCAACTCTTAGCCTTGTCTTTTAAAGAAAAAGGAAATAGTTTCAGTCTAACAATCTCGTCAGTGAGTTGTTGTAACTTAACCGTTCCGCAAATTTCTTCAAACTCACGCACGTGGAGGTATGGATCCTCCTTTTCGGTGCCTCGAAAGATGGGAAGTAAATGAATTATTCCCGACTTGAATTCAAAGTTATTGGCATTGTGCGTGGGAAGCTGTATACACGATGGTTGACTTGCTCTACTCGGATATAGGTAATCCTTTAGGGCACGAGTTACTGGTTCATCTCCCATTTCGATGAAAATCGAGGTGCTACCTATAACAGTATCGGGAATATTTGACTCCACTCTAGCTAAACGACCAGTAGGATCTCGAAACCAACCTTGCATGCACTGCGCTCACTCGATTTTTTTATTTATTTTTTATTTTTTATTTTTTATATGGAAAGCAAATAATCCGACACAGGACCACAAAATTTCTAAGCTAACACAAAGCAATTTGGAGTTTATCTGAATTAGGTGAGGGGAAGTTCAATTTTTAAGATCTAGTTTCCCGAGATTATTCGACGACAATGGGTCTCCGAAATAATCTCCCTAATTAAAGAGCTCCTAATTCTTAACGAGGGAGAATTTAAAAGACGACCAACTTCGGACTATCGCCTCAATTACCAAATTTTTCCTCCAGGTAGGTGGTCGGTACGAAGACTCATTAAAAACCACCAATCCTAGTCAAGGTCAAAATGGCATCGATTTGAAAATTCCGTGTTTGGATTAGCTTTTAATTCTAGCCTTGAAAAGAATATGCCTATGAGCTATGTGATACCCTATGGCCAATGTCTAATAAATTTTAAATTAAAATTATGGCTTGGGTTATGCAGATGCTCTGGTAGCTTAATGATTTGTGGGCCAAGGAAGGGTGATTAAATCCCCACCTTATCTTAAACTTGGGTTTTGCCCTTAAGTGAAATTATGCAACGTGCTTATTCAAATTTGCAAAAATAGTTTCACGTAGGAGCACACAAGACTTACCTCCGGCGTGGACTTTTTACGGTCACTTGTTTACGCCGGGCCAAAGTTTTATTTGACGTCGATCGGAGGGAAACGTCGCTTCCGTTTCAGTCGTCTCCGAGAGTACCTTGTGCGCGTGGCAAGATTGCACAAGTAACTTTAGCGCTTTTCCCACGGTTGCTTTCTTTTTCGTCCCCCCTTTTTTTTTTATCTGAAAAAGAACACAAAAAACATACCAAGCGTAAAGTGCAATAAAAATTAATAAATACAAAAATAATTACATATGCACTTATAAGGAATTTTTACACTAAAAAAAAAAATACTAACCAAAAACACACTATAAGAATGAAAAATATATATATATATTTTTTTTTTTAATTTTTTTTTTTTGATTTTTTGATTTTTTTTTTTGATTTTTTGATTTTTTTTTTAATAGCACCCTTGAAAGATGAAAATTTCCAAAAAAAAAATTAATTTCGAATTTTAAAACTATTTAGGTAGTTTATGACAAAACTAGTGTCAAAACACTATTTAACCAAAAAGAAATTTTTTTTTTTTTTCTGGTTCACTAATTAAAAAAAACGGATCTGGAAATTTTCAAAAAAAAAAACAATTTTTTTTTTTCAATTTTTGTGATAAACTAATGCTAAAAGTGCTAAAAAAAAAACTTAAATCAGAATTTTTCTCTTTTTTTTTTTTGTAAATAAAAAAAATGCTGCAAGAATATATATATATATATATATTTTTTTTTTTATATTCGGATTTTTTTTTTTTAAAAAATAAATAAATAAAACTAGTCCGAAAATCAATATTCTTAAAATCGACCGAAATCCCCGGCAACGGCGCCAAAAACTTGTTGTCAATTTTATAAAATACCGCAAGTGCACGGGCTATTGAAATATAGCGGGTACAAGTACGGGTCGAACCCACAGAGATTTCGTCAATTCATAAAATACCGATTTTCCAACTAGACAATGAGTGTATAAATATGGATGAGTTTGAATTAAAACAAGAGCAAAATATATAAATGACTACAAATGAACAAGTGATAATATCAAATATGGGAGAAAACTAGGACGTCGGATCCATTTATCGATTTTAATTAAAGTTGTATGTCAAGTTAATTCCGTACTTTCCCAATTTTACAACTCAAAATATACCGACTCTCGTCGCGTGTATTTCGGAAAATAAAACATTACACGTTCTCAAAATATTTTATGTCTCTTAAATTAGACACCTTAAATCCCTATTCCCTCGAAAATATCAAATTTCAAGTTTGAATATGTATTTAAGCATGAGATATCAAAACAACTTAATGCAAGTATAGCCCATCAAAAATTACAAGTCCAAATACTCAAAATATGATTTATCAAATCATTCCGGAGGTTTAAAACACACTCTCGTGTCGTTTTAAATGAATACCGAATTTTTATTATCAATTAATACATGTGGGAAATAAATACTGAATTAAATTAAAATGCACAATTAATTAATCACGATAAACTTCACCTAGTCCTAGAAATAAAATTACTCACACATCATAAATGGAACACGAATATTGCAAGATGAAATAATAATTTTTATTAATAATAATCAACTTACAAAATTTCGAGTCCAAGACTTTGAGCCCTTACACAATTATATCTTCCCAAATGTGTCTCTCTCCTCTTCTAACTTTTTTTTCTCTCCAAATTCACTCCCCCAAATGTGTGTCTCCCCCCTCCCTTTTATAGGAAGATAATGAAGTTTAGGGTATTGACACGACTCAGAATGTGTCTCTAAAGTGTGTACTCTATAGGCTCAAGTGCAAGCTTGTCGTTCAAGTAATAATCCGACAAGTCGGGTATCGATCCTCAGGGAAAAAGGACAACGAGAGTTGTGACGACGGAATAAGACTGAGGAATCCTAACGATGACTCTAAAAAGAAAAGAAAAGATTGATTTTTGGTTTTTGGGATTGATTAAACTAAATGCAATTATGAAATTATGATGAAATATGCAACTAACTAAATTATCTAAATGAAGAATGAAGAATTAAATTGAACTTTTTAACTAAATGATGAGAAAATAGGATGGGACTACAATCCCCCAACCCTAGTGTAATGCAGTGACAACGTCAATCATAAATTTATCCGATTAATTCAAACCCGGAATTTAGTACTCCAAAGCATTATGTATACGAGGTTCAAGCCCGCGTCATACCTAATCTGAGGATGAGTAAATCGGTATCGCGGTAATTACAGTCAAATTGTACTCTAAATCATCACGAGTACCCAGAGGCAAACGAGATATAAAGATCTACAATTCTTAAGAAATTACGCGATACGATTTAAATTAATCATTAAATTCAGCGGATCGACGTTATACACACGCACTAACACATCAGGTTGGGTTCATGCATCCCAACCTTGAAAAACCTAGCCGGACATGTTAAATGGACTAATGCATAAAATAATAACGTTGCATGTGTATGAATTCATGATAAAACTAAATCTAAACATGTAAATACGTATTATGAATGCGAAAACAAGTTGAATCTAATGGGAAAACAAAGCATGCAAGAACAATAATAAGAAACAAGAATTTTGAATTAAAACTAGAAAAGCAAACCCGAAACAATGAATTCTTGAAGTAATTTTAGCCCTTGATGTTCCTAGATGTTCCTACTTGTTATGGAGCTTTTACATGAATGAAATCTGAATAAAAAGAGTCCTAATGACTAAATATATAGGCTAAGGGTCGTTTAGAAGAGTCCCCAAAACATAAAACTCTTTTGGCTAAAAGATAAGCACAAAATAAAAATCCCGTATCTGCCAATTTGTCACCCTTAGAAAGCGTGACTAATTTCGTAACGGATCTGGAGCGTGACTAATTTCGTAACGGATCTGGTGCGTGACAAATGGGCGGACCGGTTTTTTCTCAGCTTCGGTTCGGTTTGGGTCTGACAGCTTTTTTCTTGAATTTCTTCTCAACTTCAAATGGGCATAACTTCTTCACCGTAACTCGGATTGAGGTGCCGTTTTTTCCAGTGTTCTTGTAATTGAAAGCTCTTCAACTTTCCAGTTGGCCCCACCTCCGGACTAAGGCTAAAAAATTACGAAAATGCCCCTCAACTCCCCGATTCTTGGTTTCTTTCACTATTTTAAGTTCTCTTTGGCACTAACTTGCATGAAATATCTGTAAAACACATAAGAGATACACAAAATACGAAATACTTGCCAAAAAGGGTTAGTATCATAGATATGAGATAAATCCAAGCTATTTACACCGCACGGGATCATAAAAATACAGAAATTAAGGAGATAAATGTGAAGAATTTATGCCTAATCAAACCCCCCTAACTTAGAACTTTGCGCGTCCCGAGCAATGTAAAAGAATGAGAGTATGAGTTAAGGACCCTTCAAAAACTTTATTGGGATAGAATACCTCTTTCGCGGGCAAGCGATTGCATTTAGCGCATGCAACAAGCCTTTAAACCTCTAGGTTACCCTAGTAGGACGAGTTGTGTCTCGTGAGGGTTTGCAGTGAATATACCCACAAAATTCGACTCAAAGAGCAAAAATTGTGCAATTCAAACTTTTCCAGAAAATAGTCATCATCAAGTCATATTTACAAGTCTCAACCCGTAGTGTGTGTGTGCGAAGCCAGAAATATAACCGCCAATTTCCATCGATTGATCATTACGTTACTTATCCGAAAATTCGTTTTGATTTCAATTTCTCACGGAATGCACTCACAAACGAATCTCTCGGATTATGGCTATTCTCGCGGTATGCGTGATATAAAGAGTAAATGTAATTGAAGCAAATTCACGCATGCAATTAGAAAGACGAAAATTTTATGGCGAAAGGATCTCTTCAACGGATTACGATTTTAAAAACGGGAACATCGCCTCTATTTCGCGCATTTAACCTCTTATATTATCTTTTGGTGTATTAGCTCTCCACGCGGTACTCAATTTTTGCAATTTGGACTCGGTTAGGACTTTTTCGGGTTGAAGGTTGCATTTGGTAAAATGAAGGCGGTATGGAAGGTTGGAATTGGAAGTCATTCGTGATGTCCATTTGTGCATTTTTCGGGCTATTGCTCATTTTTTTCTTCTTTTTCTATTTTTTTTTCTCATTTCTTTTCTTTTCTTGCTATTTTTGTTGAGCATTCTTCTATTTTTTTCCTGCCCCCCTTTTTGTTGCACTTTTCGGACTTAAATCGCAATTCCGGCTATTTGGGTTTTTTGGGTTGTCAAACGAAAGGGAAAATTATTCGGCTCAATTTGGGTTGCAAAAGGGGTGATTTTTCGCATCTTTTTCTGGCCAATATTTTTGGGGTGACAAACGATGGCCTACTTCATTGTCCGAATTGCCAATTGCTTACCATATGCGTTTCGAGGTGAATTTAAGTTTAGAGACTAATTTGGCACGTTTTTCAAGGCAATATTGCACACATTTTTCAAAACCGATCAAAATGAAAGAATTGAGATCCTTGACAACTTATTAGCTGCTAAAAAGAACTTTGAGTTAACAATTAACTCGGATTGATTTAAAAACTCGCAAAAAGTGATAGGCTCGAATCTCACCAGGTTTGTTAATCTCCACATTTATTCGTTAAGTCGTCAATTTTCGCTCAATTTCCATCTTTGGTCAATTTCGGCTTTGTGTATGTTGAATGTTTACAATTTGAGACTCCAATTTGAATTTTAATGATATTTTTGAAAAATTTGAAGTCCAATTTTTATTTATTTTGAACAAAAATATTTTTGAATTTTTCAAAATTTTATGATTTTTTTTTTTTTGAAATTTTTGATTTTTTTTTATTATCTAAAAAAAACATACTTGGAACGAACACGTGATCAAATCAATGAAACTAAATAATAAATGGGAAGAATATCCCACACCCCCTAACTTAAATGTTGCATTGTCCTCAATGCGAATCCAGAACAGAACATAAAGAGAGGAAAATAAAGATATTACCCAATTGGAGCGATCCCCGATGAATGCGAGTCCATTGAATCTACAAAACATGTTAGAACCAAGCATAGAAAAAATAATAACAAAAACTCTAAACTAAAAAAAAAAAAGCTAACTATTGTACAACCTACGATTTTCAAATTCTAATAAATTATACACTAGAAGTCGAAAAATTTGAGGGTCCACCCAAAATACAATATGACTTTGAGGGATTAATGGTGTATCCTCACTAGGATGCATGCCTCCCGAAAAATAAGGATTTCGTTTGAACAACGGAAGGCATGTGTGAGATGGAAAAAATGAACCATCACCAATTAAAAATTTTAACGGAATGATGGGGGGTTTGGATGATAGGTGGGACAAGTACAATTGAGATCCAAGAAAAATATAATCACCTCCCAAAGATTTTTCAAGTAGTATGGGGAGAGGGGCACACAAACATAAAGAGTCCATCTTGGAAAACAATTTAAGCATAGAGTCCTTGTCCTCAAAATCTTCTCCCCCAAAATTTTCAACTGGATCTGGTGGAGTGACACGTCTAAGTGTATGGCCCGTAAGATGAAGCATCTCAAAAAAACATTCCCATATAAGAATCGGATCAACATCCTTAAGACATTCATCCAGTTCTTGTAATGGATTTAATGGTTCGATAATAGTGGTGACACAAGGAGACAGTTGATCCTCAACCTCAATAGGTTTTGAAATATTTATAATAGGTTGAGATTCAAAAGTACTTGGATCACTCTCAATGATTTCGTTCTCAAAATGGTTAGGGGAAGCGCAAGTCCCGACTTTCTCTAAGCTATCCAAATAATCATTAAACTCCTTGCAAGTTGCTCTAACTTTCAACTCTAAAGTAGCAAGGTCGTCGAATTGCTTTTTGCTAATAAGCATGAGTTCTTCCAAAGTAGGCTTCCTTGGTTCTAGCACCTCGGATTCCTCATTTGGTTGAAAACATTCTTCAACTTCAAAAATATCGGAAGGAAAATCCTCATTGGGTTCAAATAATGCATCTAACTCTTGCTCCCAATAACGATTTTTTTCCCGATATTCTTTTTCAAGTCTTTTTTCTTCAAGCAATTCATTTTGATAAATTTGGATGGCCTTAGCACTGGGCTTGTATTTTTTATACTCATCTTTAGTGATATTGATCCAATGTTTATAAATCTTGAGCTCGTCCTCCTCCTCACTATTATCATAACAATTAAACCCACCAAAGGAGTTAAAGTAAGACATTTCAAATTGGGCAATTCAAAAACGTGACACCCATATTTTTGGATTTTCTTTTTTTTTTTTTTTTTTTAAAGATCAAATTCGGGATTAACCAACCTAACCTAAAGTCTACCTAATTCCCCGGCAACGGCGCCATTAACTTGACACGACTCAGAATGTGTCTCTAAAGTGTGTACTCTATAGGCTCAAGTGCAAGCTTGTCGTTCAATATTTATTAAAATAATAAAATAAACATGTGTAGGAAATAAAGTAGGTGGATGGTGGGTGGATGTATTAATGGAGAAAATCTAGTGTGGATTTTTTTTAGAAGAAGAATAGAAAAGAAATGAATAAAACATGATTTAAAAAGAATTATTTATGAAGAAATTATTAAAGAAAGAATGGTAGGGGGTGGAAAGTGAAAATAGGGACACATAGGGTAGTAGGAGCAATGCTCAAGGAAGAAAAAAACTGCCAAAATGAGCTGCCTTTCGGCAGAAAAAGAGGGAAAAAGGACCTGCCGAGTTGGCTCACTGGGTTGGCGAGTTGACTCGCTGAAGAAAAGGATTTTCGTCCAAAAAGTGAATATCAAGCAGCAGGAATCGAACTCTTGACCTCCCTTGGGCAAAACACGCCCCTAGCCAGCTGAACCAACCGCACATTCATTAAGTAAACCGCGCGAAATATATTTAACCCTAATATCTGACCAACTTTTCAAAATTACAAACAAAACCCCAAACTCAATATCTTCTTCATACGACTTCCGATTGACGAACCGTAAGAACCGACGTGATCCTCATTTCGGGAAAAATAATATTTCAGAACTGTTCGGGTCACGGGGTTTGACTTCGGGTTTGACCCGGGGCATTGACTTTTGACTTTCTTTCGGCTTCGAACTTTGAACGACCATAACTTCTTCATTTCAACTCCGATTGATTCGCCATTTGAACCCAGGCGTCCCTTGATTCAAGACCTTCAATTTTCATGTTTATCCGAGTCCAAAATAAATCTTTTGAATTTATACTTTTGCCCCTGAAGTTGCGTAGGTTCTCCTTTTCATGTTCAATTTGCGTCCCGTCATCGCCACCTTCTTTCTAAACCTGTCAATACTCAAAAACAACCTTGTACAAGATATTAGCAGCGAGTATTTAAGGTTGTGAAGTCCTCATAATTGCATTTATTAACCCCATTTATTCTAAAATTTGTATTTTTCTTTAAAATAGCAAAAATGGCTATAAAAGCTGTTTATTTACAATGCAACGGGGTTAACAAGTCCTAGATTTGGGTGTAAATAATACAAAATAATGCACTCATCAATAGGAAGAATTAAATTTTGCAGATTAGGAAAACCCATGTGTGAGTATTACCCCGAAGAAATAAGGCCCGTTGTTTAGAGAAGATCATTACGTGTCGAACGTTTACAATGGTCGTGCAGATATAAAGTTAGACTTTATGTTGCAAGGTAGTTATAAAAAAGGTTAAAATGGTATGACGAATTGAATGTCGTGTGAGAATGACGATAATTCAAGCATTTATGTTCAACGAGAGCTAGCACACCCGAGATGGGTTGAAAGGTTGTGGAAAGTCATTTAAAAGGTACCTCTTGATGAAAAGGATACCAAATTGTTGTGAGAAAGTAGAGCGGAATCTTACTCGAACGAGTGTTGAAGAGTGGCTTGCACATGATTGTATTGTTAGAATACTCCAAGGAAAGACGGAGTATATGTAGTACTAAATTCCGAAATATTATATGAGAGTTAGTACTTTGATTATTCAGTATAGGGAATGTACCTTGGAGATTACGAGAGAGATAGTAATCTGAATATTTATACAATACGTAGCGATGAGAATAGAATAAGTACGAGATGTGTATGATTAGATTGGGAATATGCCTATGAATCTTAATAGGATGTGTGTATGCCTATTATATGATATTATTGATTAAGTGCGCTAATGGGTGTTAACCCGGGGGTGCAGGAATAGTATATATATGAATAGAGATGATGAGAATATATATATATATATATATATATATATATATATATGAGCTTATGCTTTGAGATGGGTGCAATATAGTGGGATACCATTGTGTTAAGTTATATCTAAATTTGGTTAAGCTAGGACGTAGTCTATATACCGATCCTAGAGTACTATTACAGGCTATATCTGAATTTCAAGGATGAAATTCTATTGTAAGGGGGGGAGTATGTAATACCCCGTACTTTTAAAGATATTTAAATTACACGATGGATGTAATTTGGTAATTTGAAGAATTATTATGAATAGTAATTCTGGGATTAATGAGTGAAATTAAATAAATTCAATATTATTAAGTGAATAGTAAATATTAGTTTTCGAGTGACAGATTAATATTTACGTGGATTATATTTTGAGACTAAGTATATGAGTATATTATTTTTATTACATGTCGCAGTTGGGTAAAGCGACAAAGGGAAATATTTTAAATTGGAAAACATGCGTATTGAACGTGTTGGGTCAAACTAGTGAATTTTAGTTAAGTGAATCGGATGGAGATTTAGACTGTGCCATTGGATTCAGAATGGCCTAGATAGTCAAAATAGTGTATCCGGGGGTAGTATTTGGGTTCCGTGCATTTTTGGACTAGTAGGGACTCGTAAATGAGTACACGAGTCATTTAACAATTGGGTATATACCAAATTTCGAGTTTAATAAGGGGAAAGACCTTATTTCCCCCACATATCAGCCCTAAGAGAGAGAGAGAGAAGAGAGAAAGAAGATAAGAAAGAAGAAGAAAGAAAAGAGAAGAAAATAAGAGATTTCCAGCCAAAATTCGCGGGAATCGACTCGGGGTCGTCGGATTTAATCCACGAGGCAAGTGTTTAACTTTCTTTATGATTAAGTGTGATTAATTTCTCATATTGTAGTTGGTATATAAATAAAGATGTTTGGGTGGAAATTTCCTGGATTAAAGGGGGTTTTCGAAAGATTAAAATGGATATAACTCGATTAATACCCAATTTGGGAAACATGGAATTTATTGAAATTAATTGTTGAAAATGGGTTCTAGGATGATTAGAACCCTTTCTATATGTGTATTTATGGTTGCTTGAGGTTGAATGATGATGAGAGAGGAGATAAAAAGCTTGGAGGTGCTTTAATGGAGGTTTGGATTTTTTAAGAAGAAGGTGAATAGTGACCAGCGTCACTTCCGGACTATGTCGGCTAGGAAGA
Organism: Sambucus nigra; assembly: GCA_949130495.1. NCBI lineage: Eukaryota > Viridiplantae > Streptophyta > Magnoliopsida > Dipsacales > Adoxaceae > Sambucus > Sambucus nigra. The sequence continues at coordinate 631,806,316 of OX422217.1, read as the reverse complement.
CAGCCGATTCAGCTCTCGTTCAAAACATAAAAGTTGTAGATCTATTTGATACGGTCGCGTGGGAACTGACCGCGTATTTTTCTTATTTGTTTTAAATTAGTTATGATTTTTCTAAGATGGCTGTTTTGGGGTTGAAACCATCAACATGGAAATCAAATCGAAAATTGGAAATATAAAGGCTAGAATTGTTTGGAGATAAATATTTGGGGTTCCTAAAAATAGTGTGGGGACTTGTAAATATTTGTTTTTGAGTAAGGCGTGTACCTTGGGTTAGTTGAAAGTAAAATCCAAGATTTGCCCAAATAAGGGTGCTCGTGAGGAATAATACTTAAAGGGGTATTTAGGTGTGATTTGAATAATAAATAAAAGAGTACGTATTGGGGGTAATATTTTAAGGGTGTGGCTGCTTGTATTATTATGAATGGAAATATTCGAGGTTATTGGCTATCGTTATAAGAATTTGGAAATTATATCCATAGTATATTGAGAGAATATATAAATAATATATATACTATGTCGTTAAAGTATATATATATTATGAGATGAATGAATATATCGGGGTTGTTGATATTATCATTGTGCAGTGAGAAAAGCTCGGAAATAAAATATTAGGGATTAGTCAAAAATTGATAAATGTGTAGGATATTCGAGATATAAATACACTATGTAGGGGATCTATTATATGGGTTGTGCGTATGCCCAGATGTTATTATATACATGGGTTAAATAATTGCCTGTGGGGAATTATGTATAGGTGAGATAAATACCTATCATTATAATATGGTTGTGTGAATACCTAACTGATGATATATTTATATAGGTGGGATGTGTACCTATATTATTGTTTATTATGTGTATGACATACCTACCATACTTGCTATCTAGGGAGGTTGGCGTTCGAAAGAGGACAATCTTATCCCGTGATGCCTTCGGGGGGATTTTAGATTTGGTACCTCAAGAGCATGGAACCTAGGTACGGGCTATCTGAGAGAATGATAGTGTTGACGGTCATATGGGTGCGTAGGTATGTGCGTAGCCCATAGGCTTGGAACCATGTTCGCCTCCAATATATGTGATTTGTATTGTTACAGTTCCTGAGTGATGTGGAACATGTGATCCTTTAGTATGAGATGTACTTGGATTGGATAACAGAGTATGTGAGCACCGCTGTTAAGCCTACGGGTGCCAGATATGGATATATGTATTGAGATTAACATATATGTGTACTTGAGATAATCCACAGATGCCTAGTAAATGAGAATGGCTAAGCTATTTATATTATAGCTCGGTGGATGATTAATATACTTGTTGCGTATAGTATATTGTTTATATATATGAGATGAGATATCATATAACTTAACCTTATATAAAGTGAAAAGAATGAATAAAGTGTGTACCACTTTCGGTATATGAATATCCAGATTTATATGAATGTGAATCATAGGTTCTAGTGATATAGATATATATATATATATATATATATATATATATATATATATATATATATATATATATATATATATATATATATATATATATATATATATATATGGGATGGTATAAATGTAGTATGTACTGAACGCCTAATGGATCCCGACGATCAACATTGTCACGTAGTAGTGTATCGGGGGGGGGGGGGGGGGGGGGAGGTCCTTATTTGGATATCTCTTCGCGAGACACTCCACCCACGAACGCAACGTAATGTTGGGAATGGGGAGAAGTTTAGTCATTAATACTCAAATTTATGAGGATTATTAGAAGATGGGTAAATACATTAGTTAGGCAGGGTAGCTTAACTAGGTTATTTTAAAAGGTATGCGATAGTTGTGCACTATTAGAGGAGGGGTGAGGTGTATCTCATGTGGGAGCGATACCAGTTTAAATATGAGAAATAACATATTTTAAAATATGGATTTTAAGCACTTGCTAAAATGTTTTCAAAACTCGGGCTCTGACCCGTTTCTCTATTTTCCCCTCTTGCTATATCTATCTCTCTCTCTCTCTCTCTCTATATATATATATATATATATATATATATATATATATATATATATATATGTGTGTGTGTGTGTGTGTGTGTGTGTGTGTGTGTGTGTCCAGACACAGGGACGTCTGGATGATGATTCTTTCGAGTCAGACGTTTTCTTCAGCAGCTATGGATGCAAGCAGGTTTATTGTAGACGCTTCTATCATTGAGATCTAGATAAGAGGTATTGTAGAAACATTCGGGCTGATGGCCCAACTGTACTCATTTATTCTTTATCGTCTTTTAGTACGGCATTCGATTTGGTTGTATTATTGTACCGAGTGTTCGGTTAGTTTATTTTATTTCATTTCAATTATTGCATATAAATTGTTGTTATTGTTTTATTTAAATTGTTTGGTTAAAAAGATTTGTTAAATTAAAATTTTGACGCCGGACTAATAGGATATTAGTAATTAAATTGGTTTGTGATAGTGATGTTAAGAATGAACCATATGAGACTCCCGTTTTAATTTGATATAGGAGTGATCATCCGATATTTTATTAGGCGGGGTGTCACAGTAGGAAGACAATTTGATCGACTAAGATAATCACATTCAAGTTATAGTATCGTTGAATTGATACGGATAAAAGGTAATTTTAATTACTGTTTATTGATTAATATCATTATTTTTTATACTAGATTTATTTGTAGTGGTGTTAAGAGGTTGAGGGTGAGCCAATTAAAAACCCGGATTGTCCATTGGTTATTGTAGTATAGTTTCAGGATTAATTTATGAGAAAATATGTATACTTGTTTATATGAATTTTAGTTAAATTATTGATATGTTTGTTTGTGTTAATTAATTCATGTCCTTCGGAAGTATTTTATGCCACTAATTTGATTTACTATTCGATTATGATTTTATTTTGTGATATATGTAACATACCCAATTAATTTAAACATGTATAACCTTTGAAAAAATCGATAATTTCATCCAAGTATATCTCATGGGAATATGAAGCACGAACACGGATACGGGTGTCGTGTCCGACACGTCACGGACACGCTGACATAACAAACATAGAAAAAATAGGACATGCCATTGCAAAGACATGACGTTTATATATATATATATATATATATATATACACACACACACACTAGCGGAATGTCCGTTCCTGAAGGCACATCAAAAAAATTTCAAAACGGCAAAAATTTTGTTCCGCAACAAAACATGCAAAATACATGTTAAGAAATACTCAAAATGGCTTATAATTCCATCGTATATTAAAGAAATACCTAAAATAGTATCCAAATTAATACAAAAACTCAAATTCAAATAATACAAACAACTTTTATACATTTGAAACCAAAATAATACACATGATTTAAATTGGAACATAAAAACACACTTACCCCATGAATATTTAATATTTTCGAACAAATGAGATATACAACCTGTGAGTATCAAGTATCCCCAGGGGGGGGGTATGAATACAAATTTTCATTGTGAGGACCTATAAACAATGAAAAAATTCCGACACGTGTGCAACACCAGTAAGAGTTTATAGGTTGATTGTCCTTAGAAACTCAACATGCTTTACAAAAGACAGTTTATCATCCATTCTGTAAGTGATGAAGTACATCATGAAAGATATTTTGATCACCCACCTCGCATATGGGCACCCAGTTCATCAAACTGTTCATCCGCTTCTACAGTATCGTCTAAAAGACGAACTGCATCGAGTTTCTATTTCAAGATATCAATGGCATTGAGCTCCAACTGAGAAGATTTGACCGCACCTGTGGACTCAACTGTGAATATAAAATTGTCTTCTTTGGGATAGATTTCTTTAAGTACCGGCTTCCCCATAGTGCCCACTTTCTTGAGCACTTCATCGCCGTACGTGTATGACTCAGGGTTAACCATAATAACCTTTTGGGTGTCAAGATCAATGTCAAACACTTTGATAGGACTACTTTCAAACAAACCTGTTTTCTCCTCGAGTGTTAAAATCTCCATCTCTTCATTGATATGAATCTGAAGTTCATACATGAAAGTAACAGTTTCAGCAGGTCACCACTTTAAGTTTGAAGTAGCCCCCAAAGGGAAATGAAATACCTATAAAATAATTTTTCAAACACCTTAAAATCCATATATTGTAAATCACTAATGTGCATAGACTGGATTACGCTCACCAGCAGGTAGACTTTTAGAGTCGAAGATCTCCAATCCAGAAGACCATATGTTGCAAAATTACTCATCAAAGCCTGCACAAATCATTGAAAGTGTTTAGATGCTGGAAAAAATCATTTCCTTAGAAGAAGTAATGTGCTTGTGGAACTAAGTGGGTACTAAAACTCGGTCGTGCCGCATTGCGTCATCATACGAATTAGTAAAACTCTTGGGAACCACGCCACCATAAGAAATAGTAAAACTCGTGTGCGACACGCCACCATATGAAAGAGTAAAACTCGTGTGGGAAGCGACACCATATAAAATAGTAAAACTCGTATGCCCAACGCCCCCAAGAATCGTTCATCCTCAAAATTTAGTGCTAAGTGTATCACTAACCTTTGACAGCTACTTCAAAACCATGACAGCTACTACTTCAAAGTATATCTGGAATAAAAAATGACATATAGATATTAAAATCCAATTAATAACATATGAAACAAAAATAGGACAAACAAAATATCATTCATAAATGACAGTGTAGATACAGATTTATTCATAGATTAAAAATAAAATGAACATATAGGGCTTGCAACACCGATATTTAATTTCAAACTCAATCTTATGGATCCTTTATTTAGAAAGTGGCATTGAGATATTTACTTCAATTGAAGAGACAAAAATACACAGAATCTGTTAAGAGATGTTGCTGATGATGTTCAAATTAATAAAGCAGCAGAGGAAAACAATAATGAATATATAATCAAAGAGATTTATGTTAGTTCATGGTCAAGAAGCTAAATTATAAATTTGTAAAAAAAGAATGGGAAAACCTACTATAAATTTGAAATATTGTACTTAACAACTACATTGTACACACAATAGGATTCTTGTACAGTTTAGACCTCTAGTTACTTGTATCATTAGTAGCCTCCATGTTGTTCTTCCTTTATTCCACAAAACTGCATCATAACACAATAAACTATTAGGAATTATTCAAAATTTACATGTTATTGAATGAAAAATCTGCACTCAACCTAAAGATATAAGAGAGACATTGAATACATGATTTGGACCAAAAGAAAAACTTCTTTTCTTATGTTTGAAGAAAATTTAATTCGTTGGATCTAAACGAATCGGATCGAACCGCCTATAAACATGAATTCAATATCCTAAAATGGATAATAATTACCTCACTGGTATTCTGTCATCCCCTCATAATTCCATAAAATACCAGTTATTTTGGAGAGAAGGGATTGGGAATGCAAAACATTAAATAATAGCATTTTCGGTCATGCTTGTTAGAAGCTTGGTTCAAGATTCATTTGATAGTTATGATCATGTATTTGTTTAGCTGATCTAAAATTCAAAAAATAGGGAGTATACCATATCAGATCATAAAACAAAGAGAAGACATTATTTACCTTAGTAAGTATGCGGAAGAGTTTTACCTAGTCGGTATGATGCATTTGTCATCTCATACCATTTGCCATAGTTTTAGCTTTATTTCTCCTCATACGTCGCTTCCTTATGTCCATATTGTACCTCCTTTCTAAGGAGGAGACGATAGTGATCAACAATCTCTTTTCTCCTTAGGCCATACTGGACTTCTTTGGATGGAGTTGGGGGTGGTTCCCTCGGATACTAATGGTGAATCCCCTCTTATGGTGATCGGTATTATGAGATTCACTGTCAGTTCCTCTGGCATATAGCTTATTATATCTTAGCTGAATGCTAACATCTAGTGTTGCATAGCCTGCTAACTGGGCACGATAGATCTCAGTGTTGCAGCTACATCGAATTTCAATGGTGAATTGGCTCCAACAATGTGAAATCAGTGCATTGGAAGCTTTGTCAGTTGATTCCTGCAACCTCTCCCTAAAAGCTACTGACTTACTTGAATATGACAAACACTTATTCCACCAAATATACTATTAGTCTGATGCTGAAGATAATGATGAATATTTAGTTACAAGTTAAGAAGAATTAAAAATCTTTGCACCAACATTTAACAAGGTCTTCTTGAGATACCAAACATCCAAAAGCTTTCATGAACTCACAAGCTGCCTGCTATAGCCCTGATTGAGCCTAAAATAGCAAGGGTACCATACAAACTCATCAATTTGAATTGCGTTATGAAGATAGCTATAGCTAAATGTCAAGTAAAATTTGGTTCATGTGGAAATTTGGTTTAATTGTTACCATAATTCATAATAATGAGCAATACTTTATCGGCAAAGTAGAAAATTAAATGTTGAAATATCCCGTTATAATTACACTGGTTTATGAAAAATGCACAAGAGAAAAAAGAGTGTCTCTTTGGGTTGTAATTAGATTGATAAATATACCGACCTAATCACTAGAGATTTTAATGTTGTTTCTCACGAAGATGAAAATATAGGTAGGAATGACTTAGAGTGGAATCAATCCTCCTTTAAAAACATTTTTCAATTTTTATAAGTCTGGAAGAATCCTTTTTAGCCAATGAATTTTCTTTTTAGTCAATGGTATTGATCAACCATTTTAAAAACTACCTTACATCTGAAACCTATACCAATCATTTAAACATCAGAAACAAAACCCCCAATCATATATATGTTATAAAACATATATAACTGTTATAATAGTTATATTTGTTATAACATATATAACTGTTATAACATATATATGTTATATAAGTTTTAACAGTTATATATGTTTTAACACATAACAGTTATATATGTTATAACAGTTATATGTGATAAAACACATATAACTGTTAAAACATATATAACATATACATATTTTAATAGTTATATATGTTATATCAGATATAACTGGTATATGTTATATAAGGGAGATGATCATCGAAAACTTTTGATCTTGGCAACTAGGGTAAGCCTTGAGGATCTTCTCGAATAAGAGGTCTGGCCATGAGAGCAATGCTTCTTTTTAGTCTGGGTGAGACTTTCCTAAGGAATATGCTTCATTGGTTTCGTCTTATTGTTGATTTGTTTCTTTTTTCTTGGTGTAGGTATTTATCTTTATGTTCACTAGGAATGAGAATTGTTTCAGGTCAGCTATGTTGGAAATTTTCTCTTCTGATGTTTCTGAGTCAGATGTTGCTCCTCTTTATTGTTTACTCCTTCTAATTCCTAGTTTCTTGGATTAAAGAAAGCTATAGGAGGAGTGTATATCTTCCATATCAAAATATTTCTCAATTATCTTGTTTCTTTATTCCTTAATTACATTGATTTTTTCTTCTAAATCTTCATGAGTTTGGTAATCTAACGTTGGATAATGAAAATTCTTTTTTTTTTTGGAATTTTTACTTCTTCAAACTCATTAGTGGCTCTTGTAACTTGTTATTCTTTAGCTTCTTTTGTTTCCCACTTCTTGTTAGGTTTATATTGAACCTTATACACCATTTTTTTCTTTGTTTCACCTGCTTTAACTGAGGCAAGACCTTCTTTCAATTTATCTGTATTGAGGTTATGAGTCTCTTTCGAAGAATCTTTAAATCATTTAATCCATAGTGGTCTAATAGCTTCTGAAATCATTTCCTCTTCTTTATATTCTTCTAAGATAATGTCTTAGTGGTTAGGTTCTAGTTCTGATCAAGGTCTGAAATGATTTTATAAGATCATATTTTGTAATATTCTTTAGAAAATTTGGGTCAGTAGGAATAGAGCCAGATTTGAGGAATCTAAAATGCCTTACTCTTTATTTGATAATCTCTTGAAATGTTTACTGTTGAAGAGAAAGTGAAATCTCTAGAAGAGGATGCTGACAAAACCCATTCATCTCTCATCACTATTAAATTGTCTTTAATGAGGTTCCATACTTTACTTTTCCTTCGAGCTCCCATAGATTTTTTTCAAGGTAGGCATGGATGGATATTTCTTCTTCATGAAGACTCCCCATATTGAGGATCCATTCTAATAATCCCAACTATTTTGATTGTAATAGCCTTAGATATAGATTCCAAAAACCTTACTCCTAGCCCACCTTCTACTATAGGGAAATAAATGCTCTTCTAACTCACCCACTAATATTTTTTCCCATTTTCTCTATTAAAACCCCATAGAAAAGAACTACAAAGTTTATCAATCAGATAAATAGTCTTATTTGGACGAAAAGGGCAAAGAGAATGTAGATTGGCATTGATTTTAACACTGATTGAAGAAGGCATAGTTACCTCCAAAAGATAAGATTTTTTTCTTCCAGTTAAATATTTTTGTAGCTATCCTTTGAAACAATTAATTAAGCATAGAATATTTCCTTCTCCCTTTGAATAGAGGAACATAAAGGTATTTAATAACTCGTTATCCATGCCTGAATTTAGTCATCTCAGCGACAAATTTAATAATTCTAGAAGGGTTTTTGGATCTTGTGAAGAAAACACTTTTGCTCACACTAATAAGTTAATCTGACTGAGGATGGGAACTCCATTAGCTTCTTCAGACTCTTTCTGGATTCATTAAAGAATATTATTAAGTCATCTGCAAAGCTAAGATAACTTATAATATTCGTTCTTTTAGGCCTATATCTAGACGTGCTATTATTTATTATGCACTTCTCCAAATGTCGATCTTAGCTGGTACTCGGTATGGTAGGTGTGCTTAGTTGCTTTATTAATTCGTAAATCGATTATGGGGCATTTCATTACTCTTTTTTTGAATATTTTATTTTTATAAGTATATTATTTCAGTCTGTAAGTCAGGTAATTGGTTCAGTTTATAATCAATCCGTTAAGTGTTAAATAGTTAAATCAGCTAGGTTTTTAGTGTTTGTTCTTATTTATATTTATATAATCATGACATCTTTGGAGATGGTTTTTGTATTGGGTTTTAAACAAGTATTGTCCAAGTATCTAAATCAAGTTAATGTTTCTTGACTATTTCAAAACCATAGCTAATTGCGTTTTGTATCCCATTTGTTGCAGAAAGTTTACTATCCCACGAGGACTTGTTATACTTATACTTGAGCCTTTTATCGTTGGATCTTTTGCATCTATTCTCTCGAACAAAGACCTTGTCGCTTATGTCCTCTTTAGTCTTGCTCTCAACCACAAGCAGGGTTGAGACATATTCAAGTTAAATTTTGTTCACTATGTTGTTCAACGGTAAAAGGAATTATAATGTGTATATTTATTTATATTAATAGTTTAGAAAATTGTGGCTATTTATGTCGTTGTTTTTGAGTTAATTTTTATGTTTAAATGGGTTGGTTTTCATGAATAAATAAAGGAGACTCGGCCGATTTTTAAAAAAAATATTAAGTATTTTTAAAAGTAAATACGAAGATATACAAATTTGACAAGGTTTTTAAAAATTATCATCTATAGGAACTATTAAAAAAATTACTTCTTTGTTTAAGGTAACTGACACTTAATAAATTTATTGTAGGTGAAAACCCTTTGTGGACAAGGCAAGATATTTGAGTCGTTTTGCTGGAGGTCGTATGCCTGAAGATTGCGAGTATACTTTGCGTACATCTTTTATGTTAGGGATAAATGTTTTGTTATGTATTTTTTCTAATGAGATAAGTGAAATTGTATAGAGAGATCTATGTTGGACACAATGTTTAAATTGTTTATTTTTTCTTTGTATGAACTTTAATTATAATTGAATGGAAAATTATATGTTATGTGTTGAAATGGGATGAAAAATATGTCATATTGTTTTTAAGAGGTTTTATTTATAATTATAGAGTATATTATGGAATGGATGAAATTATAATTTTGGTGCCAAAATTATTAAAGACTGCTTCTTTGTTGTTTCTAAAGGGTTCCATAAATGGGGATTTTTTGAGACGATTAAGTTATCGTCTAAAAAAAATCTTTGGGGACGTATGTCGGCGTCTCTTAAAAAACTTTTAAAGACGAATTTTTTGCTGTCTCAAAAGGGTCTTATAAGCAATGACCTTTTGAGACAGCGTATTTCCCATCTCAAAAGAACTTTTTAAGACGGTTGTTGTCGTCTCAAAAAGATTTTAAAACGGGGGTCTAAGACTACGCTCATTTGCTGTCTAAAATGGCGTCACAAAAGGCTTTTGAGATGGCCAGAGGACTTCTTGAGATGGTTGGAGCCATGTAGTAAAAAGCAGTATTTTTTGTAATGCGTGCACGTCCAACCTAACATGTAGCAATCGACCGTGTCGTCGCGGGACTCCCAATGTTTGGATATGACATGACTTGAAAACATGCACACTAAGCCTTAAAAAGTGTCACGGGGGACCACCAACGGCCCCTAAATGGCACTCCAAGTGGCCCGAACACCTCATGTGCATCCAACGTAACACATTGCAATTGGTCGTTCAGCTACGGGACTCGAGGTTTGGGGATAGGAAATGATTTGAAAATAGGCACACTTGGACTTGAAAACGTGCAGCTGGAGGGGGGTAGGAAGCACCCTCAGCGCCCTCAAATGGAACCATGAATGGCACAAACACCTCCTACGCGTTCGACGTAACAGGTAGCAACTGGTCGCGTAGTCAAGGGACGACCGATTGGAGGATAGGACACGAATTTAAAAATAAGTAAACTTAGGTTAAAAAATTTGCCACAGGGGTTGATCACCCCCAACATCACCGCGAGGAGCACGAACACCTCATGCGTGTCCAACATAGCATGTAGCAACTAGCCGCGCAATCGCAGGACTCCCTATTTAATGATAGGATATGAAATTGAAAACAGACACACTTAGGCTTGAAAATATGTCGTAGGGGCACCCCAGTAGCCCACAAAATGGCATCGCGAGTGGTACTGTGACAACCCGAATATAATTTTGATAAATTATATTTAAATCATGTTTACATTATGTGATATGAATAATGTATTATTAGTATATCTAATATTAAGTGCTTATGTTTAGTCTAATCCTATTTTCATAAATCATGAAATGTCGAGTTATGTACGAACACAAGATTTGGTTATTTTCGATAGAAATGTTCCTGTTTAAAACTAGTTTTGACCATTGTAACATTATAATTGACTTGAGGTGAAAAATACATATTTGTAGACATGTGAGTTAGGGTCGTAACACAACAAACGGTGCATCAAACGGATGCTCGAGGAAGAAGTTAGGTCGAAATTACGAGAAGGGGTAAATATGTCAATTCCCTTAAGTGGTAAATTGTCTTTTATTAAACCAAATGGTTTAATTTGATTGGTTGGCTTGGGAGGAAGCCTTGGACGACCTTATACCCTTGAAATAGACTTATCCTTCAGCCAAAATCAGCCATGAAAGGGTTTTAAGCTTAAGGAAAGAGAAGGTAGAAGTTTAGGAAGGAAAAGTGAGGAGAAAAGGTGTAGAAAAATCCGTAGAAATTACGTATAAAGCCCTGAAGGTAGTCCTAATTACAATTCTTGTTATTTATCTTATATTACTTATTTATATGATCTAAATCATTATAGGTTTACAAAAGTTTCAGCCCTTTATATGTATGTATGGTTATATGCAAGTTTATGTTAAGTTGAATGTAGAAACCCTTAAAATTGCTTTGTATTGAAACCTCTTGTATTCAAACTTGCATATCTATTTGTGTACTTACTGTAATCGATACATTCCAATTGGATATGAAATTAGACTCATATATTCATATCATATCTGAAAATTAGAATTTATATCCTTTTCGTTAGTCCGTAATGATGATTTCAAGTTGTCACATGGTTTCCGTTTTTATACTTCATTTCGGTATGCCCTGAGTTTAGTCAAGCTTTTGAGATAGCAAATGAAGTCAAAAAATTATGAAACTTTAATTCTGTACGATTCAGTATGTGTACTGAAAATGGGTTGAAAATCATGGAAAGTTATGATGGATAAAAATTATGAAAATTCTTGGAAGTTAAAGGAACAATAGAGGAGCTTGTAGGGCAGATTTCCTGTGTCGTAGAGAAATGGTCATAACTTGCCCTAGGAATCTTGAAAAACTACACCGTCACTTGTACTGGATAGTATATTCATATATGTTTTCATATTGATAAGGTTGGACCCCTTAATTTATACAATTTAGAAATATAGGATGGTTAAGTATGTATGACAATAATTTCAGCCCATATTGGATACCCCTTGAATGAATGTTTGTATTTCGTCCTTACGAAGGGTACTTTGAGTACATGTTTCATGTGTATATACATTGACAAGTATAATTTCATATTTACCTGACTTTGGTTATAAATTACTTATAAGGTATTTCTTACGGTTGAATGTCCGTAACCTTATCAACATGTATATCATTATTTTGCCTTTACCTATGTTTTATGGAATGTGACTTAATTGGAATTGTTGATGTATAGCCATGAAAAGTTACATAATTATGTTTGGATAATATTTATGATTGAGGTTCAGTACTGATTTAATTGGATTGACAGGTGTAAGGCCTAATCAACCCAGTTCAGCTCCACCAGAAGGAAACCTGAATACGTAGTTGTCAGCCAAGGTGAGTGTACTCACTGGAATGATGTATTTGTATACTGTTACAAATGTGATCATAATGTTATGAATATAAAATTGTTCATTTCGGTTTAACGAAATGAGGGGTTACTCCTCGACCAGGAATGGGGGAGATTTGTCTATTAATGACAAGGGGTTACTCCTCGACCAGGAATGGGGGAGAATTGTCTATTTTGACAAGATATGTGAATCATGATTCGAAAAAGTTGGTCACTCATTATGAATGAGCCGGATAAGTTAATACATAATTATATGGACATGATTTATTGCATTTAAATTCATGCAATAGTATAGTAGTGATACATTCACTGGGCTATTTTGCTCATGATTCCTATGTTCACATTTTTCAGGAAACGCGATGTCACTGCCAAATCTAGGAGGTCGGGTTGGGTTAGCCAGGAATGGGAGAAACAATGATTTTGTGTAAATGTAAATGATGTAATTAAGTTAACTTATGCTTTAATAAAGTTTTATGGGCATGACTACTTTGATGTTGTAAAAAGGTTTTCAGTTATATGGATTTACAATGATGACTCTGGAATCAAAACTCGTGTTTATGGTTTGGTTAGATTAATTATGGTTTGACTCACTTTGACTTCCAGACTTAATTATAAGTAATTGGGTTGGGGTGTGTCAGCTTTTGGTATCAGAGCCTAGGTTTTAGAGGTTCTGGAGTGAGAAGAGTCTAGATTTGGCAGTGAAATTCAGAAATATATTTTATTTGATACTAACGATCATGTTAGGAAAAATATGTATATCTGCATGTTGTTATATCTTTGATTCATTTTAGATATAAGAGAATGGAATGAGGGAATGTTAATGAGAGAATAGAAGATGAGGCTTCAAATATGGCAGCGGAAGCAGAGGTTGAACAACCTGTTCATGGATATGTAGAACCTGACCCGGAACAATTGACAGACATGCAAAAATTGGCACGTGCTATGACTTTAATGGAAGAGAAGCAACCTAGATTTATGGCTCAGATGGAAGCACAACAGGCCAGGCAACTTGAGGCACAAGCATTGGCCAGGGCTCAGGAGGTTATACACCGGGAAGAAAGGAGTACTTCACATGAGAAATTTATTAAAATGAATCCACCCCCATTTAAAGGAGCAGTTGATCCAGCAGAGGTAGAAGTCTGAGTTAAAGAGATTTCAATTATTTTTGGGGTAATGAGAATGCCTGACAATCAACGAGTGACCTTGGCGACGTATATGCTAAGAGGAGAAGCCAAGTACTGGTGGGATGCCACAAAACATTTGTTGATTACTCCAGGAGGTGGGAATGTGATATCATGGGATGTTTTTGTTAAAGCTTTGTATGATAAGTATTTTCCTCCGATGTATCAAAAACAAAAGGAGAAAGAATATTTCCTGTTGAATCAGGGGAGTATGACAGTTAGAGAATACGAAGCTAAACTTATAGCTTTATCTCGATTTTCTTCGAGGTTTATACGGAATGAGGAAGATATGTGCAGTCGATTTCTCAATGGGCTTGAGTTAGTCATTAAATCACGGTTGTCGGCTTTAGAGACTGTTAATTATTCAGCCTTGGTAAACAAAGCCATGTTGGTAGAAAGGGACGTGAATGAAGCTAGAGGGAATCGAGAACGAGGTGTAAAGAGAAGCAGATTTGATCCAAATTATCAAAAGAGTAGTGGTACAGAATATTCGAGGTTTGGAGGGCAGAAATTCCAACAGGGTAGAGGTGGAAGTAGTTTGCAAAGGGGTGAGGCTAGTGGTGGAAGAGGTTCAGGAGTTTCAACATAAGGAGATCCTAATGTTTGTTTCTTTTGTGGGTCATCGGGTCATATAAAGAGAAATTGCCCAAAGTTACTGAATATAGAATGTTTTAACTGCCACCAGAAGGGTCATTTGAGAAAGAATTGTCCTATGTTAGCGAGAACAGTTTCAGTCAGTAGTGTGGGGCCTCATAAAGGATCTTCTCCAGGAAGTGCCACCAGGGGGAGAGGTACATAACAAGCAACTGGATCGAGGGCAGGAGGAAGAGTGTTTGCGATGACGCTACAAGATGCCCATGCTACCCCGGAAGTGGTTACAGGTAAAATTTCTATTACAAACAAAGATTTATATGCACTCATTGATCCTGGATCTACGCATTAATTTGTGGCATTACATATTATTTCATACTTGGCATGTTTATAAAAATTGTGTCTTACGAATGGGTGAGCGAGATTTCTATGTTGATTTGATACCGTTGGCCATTCGAGATTTTGATATTATATTGGGGATGGATTGGTTATCATCATACCATGCTTCCATTGATTGTTTTTGCAAAGAAGTTACATTTCATTTGGCTGGTGAACCCGAGTTCCAATTTACAGGGGAAAGGAATGTTGTCCCTACTTGTCTCATCTCAGCAATTAAGAGCAGAAAGTTATTGAGTAAGGGTTGTATAGGGTATTTAGCGTATGTGGTTGATGTTAGTAAGGAAGCACTTAAAGTTGAAGATGTACTAGTGGTTAGAGAGTTTTCTGATGTCTTCCCAGAGGAATTGCCAGGATTGCCACCCGATAGGGAAGTAGAGTTTTCTATTGAATTAATTCCAGGTACTGGTCCAATTTCTCTTTCTCCATATAGAATGGCACCAGCGGAGTTGAAAGAATTAAAAGTGAAATTACAAGATCTGATAAGCAGAGGTTTCATTCAGCATAGTGTTTCGCCATGGGGAGCACCAGTGTTATTTGTGAAAAAGAAAGATGGGACAATGCGATTATGTATTGATTACCGGCAACTGAATAAGGTGACCATTAGAAACAAGTACCCTCAACCTCATATCGATGACTTGTTTGACCAATTACAGGGGGCCACAGTATTTTCAAAGATTGATTTAAGATCGGGTTACCACCAACTGAAAGTGAAGGATAACGATATTTCCAAAACAGCTTTTCGGACTCAAAATGGGCACTATGAGTTTTTGGTGATGCCTTTTAGATTAACCAATGCTGCATCAGTTTTTATGGATTTGATGAATCGGGTATTCCACCCTTTCATTGATTCATTTGTGATTGTATTCATAGACGATGTGTTGGTTTACTTGCGTAGCATGGAGGAACATGAGAACCATTTGAGACTTGTATTGCAGATTTTGAGAGAGAAGAAATTGTTAGCTAAATTCAGCAAGTGTGAGTTTGGGTTGAATGAAATTGTGTTTTTAGGGCACATGGTCTCGGTAAATGGGATTTATATTGATCCAAAGAAAGTGGAAGCAATTGTTGAATGGGAAAGTCCTAAGAATGTGACAGAAATTAGGAGTTTCCTAGGATTGGCAGGTTACTATCACAGATTCATTAAGGGATTTTCAGCAATAGCATTACCACTGACAAAGTTGACTCATAAAGAAGTGAAGTTCGTATGGGATGAAGAATGTGAGAGGAGTTTTAAAGAATTAAAGAATCGGTTGGTTTCAGCCCCTATACTTACTATTCCATGTGGGAATGAGTCTTTTGTGATCTATACAGACGCTTCATTTCAGGGGTTAGGATGTGTTCTTATGCAGAATGGGAAGGTAATAGCATATGCTTCCAGACAATTAAGGACGCATGAACGAAACTACCCTACACACGATCTGGAGCTAGCAGCCATTGTTTTTTCTTTAAAGTTGTGGAGACATTACTTGTATGGAGAAACTTGTGAGATATTTACAGATCATCAAAGTTTGAAATACTTGTTCACACAGAAAGAACTGAATTTGAGACAGAGGTGTTGGATAAAGCTGATTAAAGACTATGACTGTACCATTCATCATCACCCTGGGAAGGCCAATGTAGTAGAAAATGCTTTGAGTCGAAAAACATCAGGGATGCTTGGTTTCATACGGTGTGCTCGTGTTGGAAATATTCTTGACTTGGCATTGATGGGGATTGAATTGAAGTTTTCAAAAAGTGGAGGATTATTAGCACATGTCACAGTGAGACCTTTATTGGCCGAGCGCATACGAAATTTGCAGACCAGTGATCCATTCCTTAAGAAGAAGAAACAAGATGTCCTGGATGGTAAAGAGAGTGACTTTGAAATTAAGAATGATGAATCGTTGTGTTATAAAAATAGAATTTGTGTACCAAATGACCCACCCTTAAAGAAGGATAAATTAGAAGAGGCACATAGTTCTATTTACTCTATGCATCCGGGAGCCACCAAAATGTACAGAGATTTGAAGGAGTATTATTGGTGGAACAATATGAAGCGTGATATTGCAGAATTCGTAGCTAAATGTTTAGTATGCCAGCAAGTAAAAGCAGAGCATCAGAATCCGGCAGGATTATTGCAGTCTTTGCCTATTCCGGAATGGAAGTGGGAGAATATAACGATGGACTTTGTTACAGGATTACCCTGGTCACCAAAGGGGCTTGATTCTATTTGGGTGATTGTAGATCGATTAACGAAATCAACTCATTTTCTCCCAGTTAAGACCACCTACACTGTTGACAAGTACGCACGTATGTACGTTGATGAGATTATCCGTTTACATGGGGCACCAGTGTTAATTGTATCAGATAGAGATCCAGCGTTCACTTCTAAGTTTTGGCCTCGTTTACAGAATTCCATGGGCACAAGTTTGAAGTTCAGCACTGTATTTCATCCACTAACCGATGGGCAATCTGAAAGGACAATTCAAATATTAGAATACATGTTACGGGCTTGTGTATTTGACTTCAAAGGTAGTTGGGATGATCATTTTCCATTGATGGAATTTTCGTATAATAATAGTTATCAGTCCACCATTGGTATGGATCCTTATGAAGCTTTATATGGGAGGATATGTAGGACGCCTTTGTGTTGGGATGAAGTAGGTGAAAGAAAATTTTGGGTCCTGAATTGATAGATATGACAACTGAAAAGATCAAAATGATTCGGGAACGGATAAAGATAGCGCAAAGCAGTCATAAATTTTATGCAGATAAGAGGAAGCATCCATTGGAATTTCAGAAGGGAGATTTTGTATTCCTGCGTATTTCACCGTGGAAAGGCGTTATAAGATTTGGCAAAAAGGGGAAACTAAGTCCAAGATACATTGGACCATATGAAGTGTTGGAAAGAATTGGGCCCCTGGCTTATAGACTATCATTACCTCCAGATTTATCTCGGTTACATGATGTGTTTCATGTATCAATGCTTCGTAAGTATTTGGCAGATCCATCTCATGAACTGAAAACCCAACCTATTGAACTGAAAGAAGACTTGTCGTACATCGAGGAACCGGTGGAAATTCTTGATCGTAAGGAGCAAGTATTGAGGAATAAGGTTATTCCCTTAGTTAAAGTTATGTTGATGAGACATGGAATTAAATAAGCAACTTGTAAAATGGAGGATAGCATGAAGAAACAGTATCCCCATTTGTTTGGTAAGTGTCATTCGTATTAAATTTCGGGGACGAAATTTTCTAAGGGGGGAAAGTTGTGACAACCCGAATATAATTTTGATAAATTATATTTAAATCATGTTGACATTATGTGATATGAATAATGTATTATTAGTATATCTAATATTAAGTGCTTATGTTTAGTCTAATCCTATTTTCATAAATCATGAAATGTCGAGTTATGTACGAACACAAGATTTGGTTATTTTCGATAGAAATGTTCCTGTTTAAAACTAGTTTTGACCATTGTAACATTATAATTGACTTGAGGTGAAAACTACATAGTTGTAGAAATGTGAGTTAGGGTCGTAACACAACAAACGTTGCATCAAACGGATGCTCGAGGAAGAAGTTAGGTCGAAATTACGAGAAGGGGTAAATATGTCAATTCCCTTAAGTGGTAAATTGTCTTTTATTAAACCAAATGGTTTAATTTGATTGGTTGGCTTGGGAGGCAGCCTTGGACGACCTTATACCATTGAAATAGACTTATCCTTCAGCCAAAATCAGCCATGAAAGGGTTTTAAGCTTAAGGAAAGAGAAGGTAGAAGTTTAGGAAGGAAAAGTGAGGAGAAAAGGTGTAGAAAAATCCGTAGAAATTACGTAAAAAGCCCTGAAGGTAATCCTAATTACAATTCTTGTTATTTATCTTATATTAATTATTTATATGATCTAAATCATCATAGGTTTACGAAATTTTCAGCCCTTTATATGTATGTATGGTTATATGCAAGTTTATGTTAAGTTGAATGTACAAACCCTTAAAATTGCTTTGTATTGAAACCTCTTGTATTCAAACTTGCATATCTATTTTTGTACTGACTGTAATCGAGAAATTCCAATTGAATATGATAGTAGAATCATATATTCATATAATATATGAAAATTAGAATTTATCTCCTTGTAGTTAGGCCGTAATGATGATTTCAAGTTGGTACATGGTTTCTGTTTTTATACTTCATTTTGGTATGCCCAGAGTTTAGTCAAGCTTTTGAGATAGCAAATGAAGTCAAACAATTATGAAACTTTAATTCTGTACGATTCAGTATGTTTAATGAAAATGGGTTGAAAATCATGGAAAGTTATGATGGATAAAAATTATGAAAATTCTTGGAATTTAAAGGAACAATAGAGGAGCTTGTAGGGCAGATTTCCTGTGTCGTAGAGAAATGGTCATAACTTGCCCTAGGAAGATTGAAAAATTACACCGTCACTTGTACTGGATAGTATATTCATATATGTTTTCATATTGATAAGGTTGGACCCCTTAATTTATACAATTTAGGAATATAGGATGGTTAAGTATGTATGACAATAATTTCAGCCCATATTGGATACCCCTTGAATGAATGTTTGTATTTCGTCCTTACGAAGGGTACTTTGAGTACATGTTTCATGTGTATATACATTGACAAGTATAATTTCATATTTACCTGACTTTGGTTATAAATTACTTATAAGGTATTTCTTACGGTTGAATGTCCGTAACCTTATCAACATGTATGTCATTGTTTTGCCTTTACCTATGTTTTATGGAATGTGACTTAATTGGAATTATATTGTTGATGTATAGCCATGGAAAGTTACATAATTATGTTTGGATAATATTTATGATTGAGGTTCAGTACTGATTTTGTTGGATTGACAGGTGTAAGGCCTAATCAACCCAGTTCAGCTCCACCAGAAGGAAACCTGAATACGTACTTGTCAACCAAGGTGAGTGTACTCACTGGAATGATGTATTTGTATACTGTTACAAATGTGATCATAATGTTATGAATATAAAATTGTTCATTTCGGTTTAACGAAATGAGGGGTTACTCCTCGACCAGGAATGGGGGAGATTTGTCTATTAATGACAAGGGGTTACTCCTCGACCAGGAATGGGGGAGAATTGTCTATTTTGACAAGATATGTGAATCATGATTCGGAAAAGTTGGTCACTCATTATGAATGAGCCGGATAAGTTAATACATAATTATATGGACATGATTTATTGCATTTAAATTCATGCAATAGTATAGTAGTGATACATTCACTGGGCTATTTTGCTCATGATTCCTATGTTCACATTTTTCAGGAAACGCGATGTCACTGCCAAATCTAGGAGGTCGGGTTGGGTTAGCCAGGAATGGGAGAAACAATGATTTTGTGTAAATGTAAATGATGTAATTAAGTTAACTTATGCTTTAATAAAGTTTTATGGGCATGACTACTTTGATGTTGTAAAAAGGTTTTCAGTTATATGGATTTACAATGATGACTCTGGAATCAAAACTCGTGTTTATGGTTTGGTTAGATTAATTATGGTTTGACTCACTTTGACTTCCAGACTTAATTATATGTAATTGGGTTGGGGTGTGTCAGGTACATACACCTCTGCGCATCCAACGTACCACATAGCAACTGACCGCGTAGTCGCGGGACTATCGGTTTAAGGATAGGGCAAAAACATACACACTTAGGCTTGAAAATGTGCCCTGGGGGGACTATAAACAACACCGAGAGTGGCACGAACACCTCGTGTGCATCCAATGTAACATATAGAAACTGTTCATGCAGTCGCTGGACTCCCAGTTTGAGAATAAGACACAAATTTTGAAAACAAGCACACATAGGCTTCAAAATGTGTCGTGGGACGTGAGCACCCCCCATGACCCCCAAAAGGCATCTCGTGTGGCATGATCACCTCGTGCACATCCAACATAACCCATAGCAATCAGTCGCATAGTTGTGGGACTCTCAGTTTGAGGATAAGACGTAAATTTGAAAGCATGCACACTTAGGCTTGAAAATATTTCGTGGGGGGAGAGAACCCCCAACGACCCCTAAATGGCACTAGGAGTGGCCTGAACACCTCGTGCACGTCCAATGTAATGCATAGCAACCGACACCGTAGTTTTGGTACTCCCAATTTGAGTATAGGACAAAAAGTTGAAAATAAAGACACTTAGGCTTGAAAGCATGTTGCGGGGGGCGATAACCCTCAGCGATCCCCAAACGGCACTGCGAGTGGCACGAACACCTCGTGCGAGTCCAACGTAACACGTAGCAATCAGCCGCTCAGTCACGGGACTCCAAGTTTGAGGATAGGACCAAAACAACCATTAATTATTTTTTTCTAGTTTAATATGGTCACGACTTTAGACCCTTAATTATTGTTTTTTTAAAATTATTTTACCATTAATTATGTTTTATTATTATTTACCAGAGAGATATGGGTCAAGGCTTAGTATCGAAATAAGCTTTGAGGAACTCCACCACGGGTCATGACTTTGCGCCGTGTCTAGATTTGTGAAAGGCTGGGTTTTGTATTTGGGTCGTGACTAGACACGATAAAGGTTGAGTATTGATTTCGGCTTTGGGCCGTGACCATATTCTAAGAGTGGGTCGCAGCCTTTGTCCATGATTATTGACACCTGTACAAAAACCTCGTGACCACAAACTGTGGTTAGGGATTTGGTCAGTGACCCAACATTTTGGTCATGCGTGATATGGTTTCAGCCCAGATCCGCGACTAGTCGCTGTGGTCACGACCCAGGTCCGCAACCATTCACCTAACTGGGTGTAGTGATTTCATCCCTTAAAGTGTGTGAAAAAGTGTGGGAAATATTATAAGTGTAAGGTTTCAAGATGACATATTGTAATAAAGGAAATTTTATTTTTCATATAAAATGGTCTTTAAATGCTCAATGATTTCTAGAGAAAGAAATTAATGAAATTTCCACCTGAGAGGTATGTTACTTCAAAGTGTTAAATAAGTGTTAATGAGTAAAAACACTTAAGAAGTTATTGTGGATAACTTAATGATGTTTTGGCAAATAACACTTATGAAAATGGAGAAAAGGACAAGTATGGAAATCAATGGTTAAAATGGTAATTTGAACATGATTTTGGGATCAAGAACATGATTTTGGGATTAAATCAATTCTAAAGTAAAAAGGATAAGAAGTCGTGATTTTAAAGTATAACAAAAGTTGGGATAAAACCCGGGTTTTGGATTTGACCGAAAAAGGAAAAGTTGAATTATGTAAACATTTGTGAAATGTTAAAACACATTAATAAGGACTCGGATGACACCAAAAATAATTAATGAGGGCTTGGAGCCCTGGGGTGAAAGACCCAACATCACTGGCCAGAGAATGTGGTAGCATAGCTAGCGGTCTGGAGCCCGCTAAAATATGCAAATATTATAATATTCTGAGAAAAGATAACGAAAAAGGAACATGTCAAGAAATGGGGGTGGTGATTATATGTGAAAAGACAACGTAACTTTAATGTATTAATAAATGTCCCGGCAAGGGATAAAGTGGAGAAGATATACAAAAATCGGTTAATGTCCATAAATTAAAGGAACGATAAAGTGTATTGGCTAAATGGGTAGTTAAGCAACCTAAATAGGTTTAAACAATAATTAAGACAAGGGTGTGTTTATGAAAGGTTCTCAAAGAAAAATAAACGATGCTTGCGTGTGTTAAAAGGGTGATTTTGATTAAAAATACCAACATGGATTGGCATGAACAGAGGGGTAATTTCGGTAAAAGAAATGATTTTTCCTTAAACAAAGTGTATTTGTTTGAAGTATTTAACTGGGCATGTTAAATCAAGGAGTGAATGTCAAGTTAAGTAAAAGTGAGTTCTTTTATAATATTAAGGTGAATTAATTGGGTAAGCAA
Source organism: Sambucus nigra (assembly GCA_949130495.1). NCBI lineage: Eukaryota > Viridiplantae > Streptophyta > Magnoliopsida > Dipsacales > Adoxaceae > Sambucus > Sambucus nigra. The sequence continues at coordinate 631,783,680 of OX422217.1, read as the reverse complement.
TGTTTTTGGAATAAAAGCAGATTCATGGATTAAAGTATATTTTATATATTTGATATGAAGTCTTCCAAAGGTATGTATGCACTCATTATCTAACTATTCATTATTTAAGTTCAATTTCTCGAGCTTGATCTTTATTACTATTGATAATTTAAAAAAAAGTCATAACTATTTCTTAGTTACATAGTTTATTTTCACTCTATCATGACCTATTTATAAAATTTGTAACTGAAACAGTGCCTAATTACATTTGGCACTGGTGCCTTCGAGCTAAAATATTGATTTTTTTATGCTAGTGTCTAATTACGTATGAAACATGATGCATTTGAGATTGTTTTCAAATTGACAAAATTGATTTTGTCTTATAACTTGTCATGAATGTGATTTTGTTTTGTTGTTTTTATTTAAATTGTTAGTTTATAATGATATACACCAATGATGTTAATTTAGTAACTTTGGATTATTACCGAGTTTTTAATTGTGACAACGGATACTCTTTTCTTACCTTTGTTTGTCTTTAAAATTAATGCAAGTAGATTATAGATTCATGGTCTGATTTATGGATTTTAGTTTTGGTCTCCTTTATGGTATGATTTAAAATTTTAAGGCATTATTATATATTATAGGTAATAAATTCATGTTACACTTATAATAAACCTCTATTTCACGAGGTATACTCGCAAATTTAAAGTTTTAGATCAGATATTGGATGTTGATATTTGTAAAATGACACAAATGTATGATTTGAAGTGTAGGTTGAAAAGTCAAATAATTTCTTGCAATACCAATGAAAATCACAGGTATGATATACTGATAGAATTTCATAACTGGTTCGGATTTATGTTATGTCTGTAACTAATTATATTATGTTTGTAATTGATTCAAATTTATAACAAGAAAAAATGTTGGTTGGGAGTGGAGAATGAGAAGTTGATATGAGATGAAAAAAGTTTTGGTTTGGTTTGGAGTAGAAAAAAATGTTGGTTTGGACTCGTATTCAAATTAACTTTTAAATGAGATGTTATAAATTTATGATATACAATGGTTAAGAAAATAAAATGTTTGGTTCATGATGATTGGAGTTTGGTGACACAATTCTTTATATAAGATTTTCGTGTTGGTATTATAATCGGTCTATGGTGGATATTTTGCTGATGTTGATGCTGTTTATTTTAGGATAAATCCAATTAGACGTGAATGGATTTTTTCTACCTTAAATCTTGGGATATCCTTGATCAAGCACTTGAAAATGACTAGTTGTCAAAACCTCCTATGGAGGCATTAATCCATTTCGAGTCAATTCAGTCGATTCCATAACATATTGATTATTTGGATTCTTTGGTTGATAAGTTCATAGTTACTGGCTCTAATTTTTTTAAAATTGCAAGTGTCACAGAAAGTGAAGAACTATATACATATTCCTGGACTTCCTTGATCTCTTTGGCTGATAAAAAGTTTTTTAAGAAGGCAGATAACCATCATGCCAAGATTTTTTTACACCATAAGAGTTCATCGGAGTTCAAGAAGCGCCAAGCAGATGATCAATTAGTTTCAAACAAAACAAAACTAGCTAAGTCTGGCGAGGTTCTTTCATCTGCCTCGTTACTCATGAGTGCCTATGAAAGTGCACAAATATAATGGCCAACAGATTTTAGTATGTACCCTCAAGGTTATCCACAAGTTAAACAAATCTGAGGACAATACTATAACCCTAATTATGCCCAACAGGTACCAACATACACACAACCACTAGTTTCAATATCTATGCCTCAAACTACTACTGCCACAAGTATCCGTAGCAGGGTTCATCATAACTAGTAGCATCAACTCATATGCCATCACAACAACCTACTTTAGTTCCTCCTCGGGGTTATTATTGAACTTATTATTGAGTTGGCAATCATAATTAATATTTGTCTTCTCTAGAACAGGTCTTTATGTTATTGATCACATATATTTAAGTGTATATTCATTTTTATTGACAAAATGGAATGTGCACAGTTATCAATCATAATCCATATAGTATATTGTTGATGTTAAGGATGTTGTTTATATCTAGACACATCATGTTCACGGTTTTAATTGAATCCACATCATATTATTGATTGCAAGTGTTAAATGTGAATTTTTATTCATTTTAATTTCAGTTGTAGAATTTGTTGAACTTATAGAATTCATTTAGTTTCATATTGATGGTTTGTAAGATCTTGATTTATTTTTTTAAGATCTCACAAATGTATAACTATAATTAGGATACTTTTTTCTTAATAGCATTTAAGAGTCAAGTGAACACAATATTACTAATGCATTCGGTCACGAACTCAGAGGTATTGTAGGGTGATAAACAATTTGCATGTCTTATAACATATTACTAATGAAATTTTTGACTAATGATATTTTTTGCCTTAATATGTTCCTTTTTTAACAACCGAAATGAAGGTTATGTTGCAATTCAGGTTATGATTCTTGATCAAGGTAGTGACATTTTTTTTTATCACCATATGATGCTAGAAACTAGACTCTACGGATTTCATTTTGGTGGACCTTACCAATAATCACCTACAACCCTTCACTTATAATTACGGATACCAAATCATTCTTAGCATTTGCTACCACAAGAATTCATTATGTTATGATACGATTACGATTACGATTATGATTACAATTATTATTATGATACAAGAGTTAATTATGGTATGATACACGAGTTCACTAGTTGGAAAACATGTGCGGACTTAGATGTTGAGATGGTGGAACAAGAAGTGTCAATGGTAGTACTGCCTTCAACTCTCGTCCAGAAATGTAAGTTAGATGAACAATTTAGACCTTTATATGTTTAGTGATTTTATCATTCAATGAGCATTTTACTTTTGTTTTTTATTTTCTATACGCTGTGTATGCATATGGTCAGACCTTTGTGTATTTATAATATAATATTGTTGTATTAAGATATTTGAGGTGGTATTTCTTTGTTTGTAGCAATTTCAATAAAACATCTTTATTGTGTGCGTAGCAATTTTATTTTATAACATTATCTTTAGTACAATTTAAGTAGCAGTGCATTTGTTTTACAAGCCTTAAATTTAATGGGTTTTTTTATTATTGAGAAAAAAACTTATGATCGAAAGAAAATGATATAATATTATGAAACTATATCATCTTATGTAATGGGGTAGTGATGATTTAATGCTATCATAAGTATCAACATGTCATTTATATTTTATAGTTATTTTGGTGTGTCAGTGTGTGATGTTGGGGGGCGGTCCAACTGCCTTGACCCATTGCATCACCATTCCGACAAAGGAGGATTGCACACCACTGGCTTCAACCAATTCACTCCCTATATGTAGTTTTCATTATTCATAGTTTATTTCATTTATATATGTAAGTATATAGTTTTTCTGGTCTTTTTGATTCCTTGGTCTCAACGTTTGATTGTTCAGTTTCTTGACAGGGTCCCTCATAGTTGAGACTACTAAATATTTTAGCATAACTTTCAGTTTTAGGAGTGTGAATTCCCTTATAAGCGTACTCTAATTTATGTCACATGCAAGCATACACATTGTTATTCAAGAGGCCAAAGGTCCTCTGTGGGGATTGAAGATGTAAATGACTTGATTTCCAATCTATACCAGGCACTTAGAATTAACCCAATGTAAGTGTTGTCAAAATATCTAACCTTAGGTAGGGTGATTTGAGTAATGAACTGGCCTTGTGTCCTTTTATATGTTTAAATGCAATTAGAATGAAATTTAATGTATTGCCTTGAACCTGTTATTTCCAAAGATGATTTTCTTTTGTTCAGTAGTTGCTTATGTGCATAAAAAACACATTTTGCTTCATAAATACCACTTTTCCTTTCTAAATCATGTCAAGTTACTTGCAATGACTCCATATCCAGGAATCATATCTAAATGTACAACTTTTGATTAGTTTAAAAACTTCTATGAATTTTTGTTTGGTTTAAACATTTTATTTGGTTAATTAAGAGCTTTAGTTTAGCTACATTAAATTAAGCTCCTAACCAATATTAGTTAAGATGTTTCTATGTATTATCAATTAATATTTATAAACATATTTGTTGTGTATATGGTCTCAACTATAAAACTCAATTTTAAAGTTTTTCTTATTATTTTTTTACTATAAAACTTATGGTTTAAACTTTTTGATGTTTCTTGTTATTACTTAATTTTGTTTTTTCTTATTCTTATTCGTAATTAAGTGCTCTTGCTGCTGTATTATATCAATTGAGTGGTTTTTCCTGACCTCTCTCATTGCAGCCTCAGATTTCACATGAGCTGTTGGGTTACATTGCAAATGACGTGTGATGTTGATCAACTTAGAGGGTTCATGTCTGCTAGAACACTAACCCAATTTTTGTTTGACGTTTATTGCTCTGCTATTGCTGAGGTTCAAAGGGTTCATGTCTGCTAGAACAATCAACATTGTTTGAACTAGGGTATGTCTTCTCGAGGAGGTTCAAGGGGGAACAGGGGTTCCCGTATCTCCCTTGGTTTTGTATTGTGTTTATTAGAACTATGGGCCATGTTTATTGCTATTTTTTCCTTTCTCTTTTTATCTCAAGTGGAATTATTTTCATATGTGATGAACAACATTTTCTCACATGTTTTTCTATTTCAAGTTCAGGTTGTGTACTTACTTTCATCTCTTTTCCTTACCCCCTTATTGAATTTTTGTTAGTTTTAAGTGATCATATTTAAGATTAAACATTTAGTTGAGTGATATTTAATTATAAAGAGTACCATTTTGAACATTTGAATCATTTGGTTTCTGAAACTAAAGTTGCTTTCTCAAATCATATTAAGAAGGTAATTACCTCCAAAGCATGAAAAATGGAAAGCATAAAGGGGGCCCAAATTAATTCATCACTGTTATGTGTTGTGTCATTATATTTATGGCTATAGTAATAGGTTATGTGAATATTGACAATGATGTCTTAAATAGTTAGATATTTATGCGCTCATTGAAATTCCAACCACTGAGAAAGGTGCGAGCAGTAGTTGAATTGCCTTACTAGTTATGCTTCAAGTTAAAATACTATATCATGGGAGAAATACCATAACGTTTTAACCATAAATCAGAATGAGGTGATTCTAGGGCCATTGGATACGTTTTGGGATATTTTCAGCGTTGTTCATGGGGTTAAAATCGACTTTAAAGTCGACAATTTTATTTTATCATTGAGAGATTTGGTTTGTGTAAGGTTTTTTTCATTTTTTTTCCTATTCTGGTTGCAACCTGTGGAAGTTGATTCAACTATGTGTATAAGTTGTTGGATTATTTATTATTTGTTAAATAGGGTGTTTACTCTTGTAAATAAAGGATATTATGGACAATTTGTTTTTAAATTACACTTAGTTTTGTCAGGGAACAAAATTTTTACCATTTTACAGTTACTTACTTTGGAAATTTTTTTCCTTTTTGTGATTATGTATTTTAAAAAATTTCTTCGTCCCTTTAGGCACAAAAATTTTGCTAGTGTGTTTGTGTGTGTGTATGTGGAAGTTGCATGTTCACGTAGATATAATGTGTTAGAGTCTACTTTCTGTCGTTCGATTTTATACTGGATTGTTGTATTTTCCCACTATGCATTCGACTCACCCCCTTGTCCTTGTTACGGTAGTTTAGGAGTGATTTTATATTTTGAGAACGACATATAAGTAAGTATTCTCTTTTTCCTTTTATGTTAGTAGCTCTGTATGCTTGGATTATGGGGATGCATCCCACGTGTCCCTCACATAGTTTATTTAAATTGGAATCAAATGATAGACAAGTGAGATGCTAACTGAATAAAATTGGAATAGCAACATTACATAGGTTGTTCCATTTTACTTCACACCTAATGCTCAGGTCAGATAGGGTTGACCACGAGCAACCCCAAAATTCGGACTGGGGAATTACACCAACAAACTTAAGTCTCATCTCTTTATGAAACAACATAAAACTAAACCTTTCGAAAACTCCGGAAATGTGAGATTGAAGCCGATTTCTATGAACACAAGATGGAGTGAAAAATGGATTTTTCTTCTCAATCAACTCAACCTACTTCTTGTTCTTCATCTCAATTTAACTTGTTCTCTATCAAGTCAGATGAGTCATCTCATCCAACTCTTCTGAGATATCAACGTTACATCTCAGAATCGACAAATATCTCGGTGAGATACAATGAGATAGATTTTTTTCGATTCGCCTCTCAAAATTGGAGTGATGCCTTGCGATACCGAGTCAACTTAAATGATAACGAATTGACTCAATCGAAACATTGAGCCATTCTCACATCCGAACCACTATTCTCTCACCTCAATTCTTCCTCCTCAAAAGGCCTTCCAAGTCTATTCTTAATTTCCCCCTCACTTGATTCCCAATCCAACCACTCTAATCTGAATGTATTATACTCTCTCATACTATAGGGCTTAATAAAGAATATCCATGCTATTATATATAACTATTACGATGCAGGAGCACAATGGTTTTGTGGTATTGTGATTGCTTCCACTAATTTATTTTATAATTGGTATCAAAGTGGTGATCGATCCTAAATAATTATTATTTTCAATGATGTATGGTGTCATGTGGTTCCATTGGGAGGTGTATTGGACGCTTTCATGGCCAGAGGTGTGAAAAACCCTGAATCCGCTAAAGATAGATCAAATGCAGAGTCCTAAAATAGTAAAATCATGGCCTGTCCGCGAGGTGCAATGGCTACGACATAAACCCTCCCAAACCCTTCCACCCGCTAAATCCTTAATGTAGACAACCCATTATAGCACCCCCTAGGTCCCTAACACCTCCCTTCATCACTACAAACTTAAGTCCTATCCCGGGTACTGACCTAGAGGCCATCGAGCACTCTTTCCATTTGACCAAAAGTCAGACTCTTCATCTCGATCGAGACTAAATGAATACTCAAAGTTCACTGAAACCCCTTTCCAACAGTCTGCCCTGTGCGTAATTATGACTTACGGTACGGATGAACGATCCATTTTACTTCGAAAGGTCACCGAACGCTCCCAGGCCTCGATTGACCAAAGTTAACTCCTTGAACTAAGTCAAAATCTTTGGAATGTTGAAGTGTATCTCATAAAATTTCCAACGGTCCACCCCGTGCGCAATGCTGACTTACCATGCGGATGAATGATCCATTTGCGTTCGCTAATCCCCATCTAAAAGACCGACGAGCTCTTCCAAGCCACATTTGACCTGAAGTCAACTCTCAGACCCGGGACCAGTCAAAAGGACTTTCGAAGGTCCCTAAAATACCTTTCTAGAGCTTTGCCCCGTGTGCAATTCAAATCAACAACTTGCATTTTACGACCATTTTTTCGAAGGAACCGGAAAGAGACTGCCAAACGGTAGGTTCCAAATCCTGCCTATTGGCAGTGTGCCTGAAAACACACGCCGATTGGAAGGACCAGACCTGTGACGATTGGCAATACCCCGGGCCTATAAAAATAAGGTCCAGACCTCATTGTAAAAGGACCCCAAGATCTGAGATCCATCATTCTCAGCGAACTCAGAAAACCTCTCTTGAAGTCAGCGTGATTTATACATCCCAATCCCTTTCCAACCCTAAATTTTCATCATCTTTTTCACCAAACTTGGTGAATTAACTACCCTTCGTCATCATCCAAGTGCAAGAGTTGCTCTCCAACATTCAAGATCAAGCTCAAGATCTTCAAGAAGGTCCAACTTTCTCAACTCTCTCATCAAATTCTTCTAAATTCCCATTAACTTATTTTATTACATAGCAATGTTATTCTCTATATCTCACATATCCTAATATACTTTTTATTTAGTATTATTACACATCCCTTATTTTCATATAAATAAAACCCAAAAAATAAGAAAAAGAGGGTTTGCTCATAAATACCAAATGGTAATTCTCACACTTTTCTCACACCTTTTTCACTACTAAAACACATTTTTACACACACACACACATACATAAGAGAAGTCCCCGATTGGATTTACGGGATAAATCCCACCCCTCGTTTTGTATACAAACTACGTGGACTTTGATGCCTCTATTGGCTAAGTAGGCGTCTTACGGTAAAACCCAAGATTCAAGTCCTACTTTTCTCCCACATTCTATTTTTATAGTTTTTTTTAAACTTAATTCTCGTAGATTCTATATATTTACATATACATATATTTGTTCTTAGTGTCTATTATTGCATATGTGTTATCGTTCCATTATAATGATCAATTCGAGGATAATCATATAAATCCTATTTTCTAATATTTTTTTTAGAACATTCCGATGGATGACTCACTTTATCTATTTCATGATACAAGTCGGTGATTCCTATCTCCACTACATATAAACATGCACACATACCACGGGGAAATAAAGGAAAATAACAAAAAATCCACGAGAGAACGCAAGGGATGAATGGGTGCCTAACACCTTCCCATTTCATAACTTAGCCTCCGAACCCTTTTCGAATCAATTTTGGTTTCGTATGTATTAGTATATCTTTGGATGCTGTCCTTCGGGATGGATCTACCCTCTTTTGTCTATTTTGAGTAAAATAGACTAGAGACTCCATCTCTCTACATTTTTCACCTCACACATCGCCGTCGACGATCGAAGCGCTTCGGAGAGGGATGGACGGGGCCAAATTATTCTCACCGCGGAGATGAACCCGCCTCACCTCTCTCTCTCAGCGAGGATCGAGGATGGCCACAATGGCGAATCCACTGGGGACATTTTTATATGAGGGCTAGATTCTATTTACATGGGTGTTTTATTTTCTTATATACTCCCCTACTTTGCATGTTCCCCTTTTCATGTGTACCTCCTGCTTATGTTTCTCTTCACACACTTGTAGAATATTCTCCATGTACACTTTGCACCACGTGCACCTAGGATCACATATATCCACATGTTGTATGCATCACCCATCCAGACTTGGTATACCCTTGGTTCTTGGACTTTGCTCCCTGTTTGGCATGATCAATAAAGACACTCTCATCATCAGATACTAATAAGATAATCGTGCATGATTCACACGACATCACAAAAGAGCATTGTTATTTACCAAATTTTGTCCGTTAAATGGAGGGTCACTTTATGATGGGCGTTAGTCTGGCAGGGTGCAATTATCCTAAGCGATATGACTCTCACCTTCTATTGGCTAAGTACCTTCGACGTATATCGAACGGTTCCCCCGCATCGTACCGCTTGACCGAAGTCTTGACGGGAGGTATATTGCAGGGAACTCGTTCACGTACTCCGATTATATCAAATTCTCTCTCACACGTACCGTCCCCATGAGGTATATAGTGAGGCAATTCACGTACCCTCAGGTATATCAAATGGCTTGTTAACACATACCGATTGCCCTCAAAAGCAAGATGTATATCGTGGAAGTCACGCCAAAGGGGATAACACTTTCTAATTCACCCAACCAATTGCATACCCACATATAGGTGTCAAGCCTAGGACATACATGTTAGACTGCTGGTTTCGACCCGAAACTCTATCGAAATTTTGGGTTGGCCTGTCGCCCAAATTTTTGAGCATTTTTAAAACGAGACCCTCCCCGTGATCCTAGTCACAATTCCAACCATAGCTTTGCATATGTTACAAACCTAACTTTTCCAGGCTCGGGTCCCGTCCAACATTTCATTTTACATTTTGGAGAATTTAATACAAGTAACAACATAATTATAATAATCATTCTGAGACCTGTCTCCTCAAAACATTTCTCTTTTCTTTATTAAAAATCCAAAAACATTTCTCCTTTCTTTATAAAAAATTCAAAGATATTTCTCCTTTCTTTATAAAAAATCCAAAAATGTTTTGTCTTTCAATCTAAAAAAATGTCAAAAATATTTTTATTCTTCTTTTTTCAAAAATAAATCCCATTTTACACCTTCTCAGGTCGATTGCACGTCCTTTTCCTGGCTCCTTATTGACTTCGGTCTTCAGCCATATCACCCCAAAACTTCATCCGTTACCCTGCCACTTCTTTCGAGTCCGGAATCCATCCTATATCCGTGGAGAAAACATATCAAGTACCAGTTGTGAAGCCAAATCTGATGTAACTCTTAGCTTAACTCGCGTCCAAGATTGACAACCTCCAGACTAAGGTTCGAGAGATGCAATGAAACCAGGTTCCTGTTCCTCAAGAGCCCGAGGCCCTATTCCCTTGTGCTATGGATCCACCCGAGCCTATTTGGGTTCCCGAAGAGTATCATCACGCTCAATGTGCCCCTCCTGCTAATGGGCCATCACCTACCCATCTTCCCATGCCAAACCTTACGCAGCCTGGGGCTAACTTGCCTATGATCACTGATCCAAAAGAGGAAGAGTTGAAAAAGGTCAAAGAATATCTCAAGATGCTAAATAAGAATTTCAACCAAGTCAGAATATCTAGAAATTACATGGACTACACTGATATGTCTCCTTATCCTAAAGAGAGATTACCCGATAATTTTAAGATGCCAATATCGATAAATTCAGAGGAAGTGGACCCCCGATTGTTCATCTTCGCAGTTATCACCGTTGTATGACTCTCCTAGGGACTTCTGAAGACGTGATGACCCAATTATTTTACCAAACTTTGAAGGATAGCGCCCTCCGATGGTTTTTATCTCTCGTGGAATCTAGAATCCGTAACTAGGAGGATGTAGCTCGAGAATTCATGTCGTAGTACAAATACAACAAAGAGCTTAAGGTCACCTGTCGTGATTTAGAACTTCTCAAATAGAACTCTGGTGAATCAGTCAATAAATTTATAGCGCAGTGGAGAGAAAAAGCAGCCACTATGACCAATTGGCCATCTGAGGAAGAATAAGTCAACAAAAGTTAAACCAAATAAAGTGTCCCAACAGTTCATTCCAAGAAAATATGATAAACCTGTCAATGCTGCAGTCTCAACCATCAACAATATATCTCAACCAACCACCTCGTGGGCACTAGAAGGCCTCCCTATCCCCTCCGAAAAGAATACACTGAGCTCCATGCTCCCCTCTCCAAAGTTTATCAAGACCTATTAATCCGAAAACTTATCTAACCCCTGTAGCCCCATCCATTGCCAAATCTACTCCCAATAAACTTCAAAGCAGATGCCCATTGCGCCTTTCACCAAATTGCGGGTCATACCACCGACTAATGTTTTCACCTTCGAAACATAATCCAGGGTCTAATTGACTGAGGTACCTGTAATACCCCGTATTTTCTGTGATATTTATTTTTGGGATTAATTGAATTAAATGTGTATTCATTTGGAAATTAATCCGGATAAAAATATTAACGAGATGTGAGTTAGTATTTGATTATAATGTGTATATATGAATATTGGAAATATTGAAATTGTCGTGAGATTTAAATACGGCAATTTGGAAATTTTGTTGAGACGCGTGTGACCGTCGCGTCATGGTATAATATTATTATATTTAAAAAGTGAATTTTAGTTCCATTAACCGTATGGTCATTTTGAGTGCGCCAACGCGTCCGTAAGGGTCGAGATAGTCAGAGAACACTAGCCGGGGGTTTAGGTTGGGTCCCGAGGTATTTTTAGGCCATACCGGCAACATAAAGGGTACTTTGGTAATTTTGTATTTTTGAGAATTTAAAAGTGACGAAAATTAGAAATAGAAATTTGACTTAATCTCCATCCACTAAACCCACTAACTACACTAAGGGACTTATTGGGTTACCGGAGAAGTTAAGAAATAGTTCTTTATTGCCAAAAACTAACTCCACCTCCATTGTCATCATCCTTGGGAAGAACTTGTAGAGAGAAAGAGAAAGGAAAGAATTCTACAGAAAGAGAGAGAGAGGAAAGATTCAACCTTCAAATTCAACATCAAATTCATAGAAAGATTAAGTCAAGTGGTTTAAATGTATTTGATTCAAGCTATGCTTTTCCATGTTTAGGAATTTTCGAAATTTATCTTGGAAGATGATTTAGACCCATAAATTGGAAGTTAAAAGCTATGAATTATGATAGGTATTGCATGTAGTAATATTCTGGACGAATTAGGTGTTTAAAACAGAACCATTGATGATCTAAAAATGGAATTTAGAAGAAGTTTATTGATGTTCTTGAATGAAGACGAAATCTGGAATTAATGATGTAGTTTTGATCTAAACAAAGCCTTTGAATGATGAATTATGGGTTTTAGAATGTTAATACTGTTGTAGAATGATAGTATGATGATATTGTAACCTTGTCTTAGAGTTTCATGCTTGTAAATGGTGTTTTGGGAAGAATTGGTAACTGCAAAACGAAGTAGTCCGTAACCATACCTGGTGCGTTCGATCGATCGATGTTCTTCAGTCGATCGATCGACCACCATCGATCGATCGAAGGTAAAGGTCGATCGATCGACCTTCCCAGAATGAGTAAAGTTTTCCCTAATTTGATTTTTAATGGTGGTAACCCTCGGAAAATATTATTGGAGACTTTATGAATACCCTTAACCTTAAGGAAGACCAGTAGGCATTATTATGACATTGGACCTTAATTAGAATTAAATTTGAGGAATTATTCTAAATTAATGAAATTCGATAAGTGAGATAATATTTGGGTTAATAGTGTAAATTTGTATAATTTGGTGAAATGAGGTTTGGGGCAGAAGTAAAGACCTTAGGAATAAAGAGGTTATATGTGGGAATAATAGGGACTTAATAATCTATTTTAGATAGGTTTTAAGTATAAGAAACTACGACGTGAGACGTGTCGACAGTTTAACTTTTATATTATTGGGAAACTTGAAATATATGACTTTGGAATAATGGTATAGAGATGTAGAGTATACCTTTATTAATATCGAGATATCTAAGATGTGTGAATGCTTAGTATATAACTTTATGTGTATGACATACCTACCATACTTGCTATCACGGGAGGTTTACGTTCGCTTAGGGCCTTCTTATCCTTGTGTTGCTCGGATTTAGATTGGTTACCTCGATGAACATAGGTCATTGAAGGATTTATTGGGATGTTAATAAGTTTGCTGATCGTGGGAGCGTAGGTATGTGCGTGACCCATGTGATGGTGACTGTGTTCGCCTCCATTATTTGTGATGTTGTTATCTGAACGATTCCTAAGAGATTCGGAATGCGTAATCCTTATGTACGTGATGTACCGGGATGGATAGCAGAGTATGTGTGCACCGCAGCTTAGCCTTTGGGTGCTTGTATTGTATATTTATGATGTGAATAATATACGGTTAAAGGAAAAGGAATTTTGCTATGATAAATTGTGTGTATATTTATTATCACGTTGTGAAAAGATAAAAGGGGACTGAAATCAATAAGTGGTGTTGTTAATAATTGGGAATCCGAGAATTAAAGTAGAACTCTCTATTTAATTGTTAAAGTTGGAATTAAAACGTGAACCGAGTAGAAGTGTTAAAAACTCTTGAGAATTAGATAGTTATGAGATAAAACATGAATGGGTACAGGAACATTAGGAGTGCACAGTTAGACGAGAAGTGAGTATCTCATGTGAGAGCACGTCCTAACATGTATTTTGCATATACTGTTTTAAATGTTTTTAAAGCACTTGCAGGTTTTTAAAATATCTCCACATTCGGGCTCTGACCCGTTTGCTTTCAAATCTATTTTTTGTAAAACCATTTTAGGTGCCCAGCCACAAGGACACCATGCATAGGATTCTCACTCAGATGATGAGCTGTAGCTGCTTGTGGAAGCTACAGGGATTTGGTTTTAGACGCTTATATCATTTGGATTCCATACTCAGTATTCCTCAGTTGTAGGGCATGTTGCCCAAATTCTATTAGAGACATTTCCATTTCAGTTTTTCAGACTCTGGCATGTATTAATTCAGTATTCAGTATTTCGTTACTTACTTCAGTTGTGGGATTTTGTTGTGAGGAGTTTTTCCTCCAGATTTATTTATATCATGTGTTGGTTATTCTATTATTTCGTTATGGTGATTGGTGATATTATTCTTGCTTTAAATCTTTTACTGCATGTTAATCAGGCTTTAATTAAAATTTGGCAACTTACTTTTTAAATACTAGGTGGTTAGTAATAATAAAATGTTTTCGACAGTGATGCTATTAACTGAGCCAACTTGGCATTTTGATTTAATTTAATAAAGGAGTAGCTACCCGGTATATAATTAGTCGGGGTGTCACAGGTGGTATCAGAGCATTAGGTTCTAGTGTCCTTATGATCTGTATGGCTTATTATGTTTCCGCTGAGCTTTCTTTGATATAGAGCCCTATGCTTAGGATTGTTGATATCTTTGGTGAGATTTCGTTCTCCTGCTTTAATACATATGGTAGTGAATCTTATTTGCGATCGGGTGTATTCGAGTATCGAACAATGCAGTACGTCAGGCGAAGACAAATGGGTGAACAGCAGAAGACAAACTTATATTGAGAATAATTGATTTATTTAAAGAAGGATGACCGTAGTTGAAGTCACCGATACTATGGCACGGAAGTCTTGGATGATATAAAAGGCTAAGACGCAACCTGAGACTTCAGGGTAGGGCTATAGTAGGAATGGGATCAAATTAGGCACATCCAACAAGGTTGGAATGGGAGAGTAAGAATTAAATGTAACATTGAAGAGAACCAGCAGTGGCAATACTCGAAAGGAGAAGACGGCATGTGCTAGCCAAACGAACGCAAGGTATCCAAAGGCTTGGACTGGTGTCGGAGTATGGCTAATCGACAGTGAAAATTTGAGGAAAATCTTCTTATCACGTGAGAGCGGAGTTTTTATGGGGAGAAACAATCACCACAATTATAAGTGGGATGTAACGTCGAGAGAAGGCGTACACGAATGGTTTGACCATAAGTTCCGTGATCAAATGTTTAGGGTGAGAAACGAATGTCGTTCTGAACTCACACGAGAGGTCCGGACAGAGGTCACTTTGTGAGGAGAAATAAAAATTATTTAGTGAACCCTACATCGGGTGAAGTAGGTGAAACGGAGAAGGGGATATTAAAGGAAGAATTTACATAGGAGAATTGCTAGTCCTCCTGGCAGAACTTTGCTTGGATGGTTAAAGCAAATGGTATTGGCACATAATGTAATTGGGAGGTAAACATCCCCGGGTGGGGGAGACACAAGAATCGAGAACTTTATATAAAGTAAAACTGGGGAAAACTGGTGGTGGAGAAGCACCACAATGGGAAGACCCAATGGAGAAACCGTTAAAATAATTCGATAGCGAAATTACTACCGAGCGATGGTAATTTCAGTAAGAAAGTTGGAAAAATTAGTAGCGTGATCCTTAGGGCCGTCAATACTAAGGGAACAACAGAGATAGTCGTCTGAGTCAAGACTACCAACATCCGAGAGACGGACCACCTTAACATGATTTGTGAGACAAAAGATAAGTGGAGTATGTGTAGAGGTATTTCTGTGGGGAGTGAAACCCGTGCGTTATAAAAAATTTCCCGATACAAGAGTAGGGATCAAGGTATTGTGTCTAGCGAGGGCAACAGTTATTGAAATATTCAGTTTGGGACAGATATGTGTGGTATGTCCAGGAACCATTTGAGTAGCCGGAACGATTGATAAAATAGAAGTATTAGTTACATTCTCAGATGATGATGAATGTCATTTGTGGTGTGAAGGAGTTGCTACATTTGTCACTATTGTTATTTTCACTTGAGAGTCGAATTTAGTGGGTATATGAGTAACTTTATTATATATAAGAACAGTTTTCCCTGATAGTGTGGGGGATTACTTTTATCTTCATCCGCGGAGGATGAATGGGTATATTAATAGCGGTTTTGTTTTATTGATATTACTCGTTTTAGTGCTGTATTATACGGGTATGAGACGATATTATTTATGGTTTTATTTATATAATTATACCGATAGTGTGCTGGTATTGCAAGTTTATTGGGATTGCCACCTTGGGGTAGCATGTTTTGTTCTGGCGAGGCCCCATCTGTGAGAGGGTCGGACTCGCAATTGTACTTTTGTATATAGGTATATATACATATATTTGAATATGTTGTGATTTCAAAGTGGTATAATGGTCTCGGATATTTAATCCCATTATACGTAGGGATTTCATTATTATGAGTCATATGTAATTGATTTTCTAGTCAACAAAGAGTTAGTTGGTTTTTATAATTAACGATAGAGAGGTAGTAACAAAAAGAGTGTATTTTTTTATTCCCCGTTAGAGATTTGGGAGTTTATACTCATAGTTGTGTGTCTGGGGACGGGATTTTTAGAACCCCGATCTTAGTTACATGGTGTATATGGAATGTGATTACCATCAGTGTCAAGAGAAAGTGTCATTCGAAGGGAGATCCTTGTTTAAGTGTCATTGCGGCAAAATGTAACTTTGTTGAGAAATGAGAGTGTAGGGGTACATACTATGGACAGGGCTTAACGGATTCCGATGACCAACAATGCTAGGTAGTAGTGTATCGGGGGGGTTCCTTATTTGGATTTCGCTTTGCGAGACACCCCACGCATGAAACTTAGCGTAAGATTGGTAGAAGGAGAAGTGTGGCCCTTCGTTCATGAATTGGATACCTCTATCGATACGGGAGTATGTAGTTATAACGGGAAGTTACAAGGAGTAAATTATGTTGTAAGGCCATTAGAGCCAGTTGTTAGTAAATTACGATGTAAGTACTAATAATATTAGCTTTGGCACGACATGTTGAGGGACGCATTGAGGATAAGGAGGATTTAGGATTTGTAATTCAGAAGCGATTGAGAACGCCCTAGTAGTATAGCACCGTTGTATTTACAGTGACGATAAAGAGTTTGGGATTTGTATGAATCGTATATAATGTTTAAAAACAGTATGGATGGGTTATAAGGGGCAAATACATCTTGATTTACTAAAACGTAAATCAAAGGAAGAGGGAACATGGACGAATGAGATTTTTACTTATGAGATTAAACGTCATAAGATAAGGTGTAAGTGGATATCATATGTCAGTGTAGCAAATTCAAATTTGGAGAAAAGGCAGTAGAAAGCCATTTAATAAAGGGATATCTCTTGAGAAGAGGAATAAATTATTATGAGAAATTTGGAGTAGAGTTCCGACCAATCGAATGTTGAGGGTGACTCAAGAGTAAATAAAATGAAGATGTCAATCAGTTATGAAGTCTAGTTATGTACAAAGTAGTGAAAATGGTAAAGGTCCAAACTTTTGGTATTCGTCGGGAGGATAAGATCATTAAGTATCATTTAACGGGGAAAATTTTATGTGAATATCGGCATTAAAGGAGGTATAATAAGTAGTACAACAGTCGGGGTTAGATGACCAACCAGATAATTTCGTATCAAGACGACGATTCCAAAAAGGGAGGGTCAAGTTGGAGAATTTTCGGGAGAGATAACCAACTTAATGATAAGTAATGACTTCTTTCGATTATGTGGGACATGTTGTCCAGAAGGAGAGAAATTATAATATACTTAGGATGATTTACACTATTAGATAGTGAACACGCCGGTACGTGGTTCGACATAATACTATTTAGAACTGGGATGAAATCCCCGATATCCACATTCAAGTGGGACGACAATAAGTAGTGAGAAATAACGATTCAACCTGAGGGTTGTATCACCTAAAACCCTGTGTGCAGGCGCAAGGTGACTAACGATTGATTGATTGTATGAAAGAAATTTTGGATTCATTGCGATATTTTAAATTCCAAATCGGGTATAACTAGTGAGGTACATTGTAGACATGAGGAGCAGATATTACCAAATGGTAGCGTTGGGGGAAAAAAGCACCCGTATGTATTTATGGTGGACAAGGTACTTATAAAGGTTGGTGTAACACCAACAGGCTGAAGTGGTTTTTCCTTGTGTAAAGGTCACAACGTCGGGAATAGAGATTCAGAGAGTGGGCAAGAGTAGTTAGATATGTTATTGATTCCTTCCAAGAATGGGTGTCTCATGTTTTGATAAAAGCGGGAGTTAATACGTGAGGTGCGGACTCATAAGGATATTGAGACAATATGGCCAATGATGTATAAGGTATTTTTACTAGAATGTTGTTTAATAAGAGCACAACGCGAAGTGCATTTATCGAGATTATTCTGATAAGGTATCAAGTATGTTAAACAAACTCATTGTGAAGCGAGGGTTTTAGTAATTTGGACTTCTCTTTATAATTGTTTTGAACACTGGAGGATACCTATTTTTCCAGGCGTACCTTACTTTTCCGAATTTCGGGACGAAATTCAGTTATTAGGGGGGGAGTACCTATAATACCCCGTATTTTCTGTGATATTTATTTTTGGGATTAATTGAATTAAATGTGTATTAATTTGGAAATTAATCCGGATAAAAATATTAACGAGATGTGAGTTAGTATTTGATTATAATGTGTATATATGGCAATATATGAATATTGGAAATATTGAAATTGTCGTGAGATTTAAATACGGTAATTTGGAAATTTTGTTGAGACGCGTGTGACCGCCGCGTCATGGTATAATATTATTATATTTAAAAAGTGAATTTTAGTTCCATTAACCGTATGGTCGTTTTGAGTGCGCCAACGCGTTCGGAAGGGTCGAGATAGTCAGAAAAAACTAGCCGGGGGTTTAGGTTGGGTCCCGGGGTATTTTTAGGCCATACCGGCAACATAAAGGGTACTTTGGTAATTTTGTATTTTGAGAATTTAAAAGTGACGAAAATTAGAAATAGAAATCTGACTTAATCTCCATCCACTAAACCCACTAACTACACTAAGGGACTTATTGGGTTACGAGAGAAGTTAAGAAATAGTTCTTTATTGCCAAAAACCAACTCCACCTCCATTGTCATCATCCTTGGGAAGAACTTGTTGAGAGAGAGAGAAAGGAAAGAATTCTGGAGAAAGAGAGAGAGAGGACAGATTCAACCTTCAAATTCAACATCAAATTCAGAGAAAGATTAAGGCAAGTGGTTTAAATGTATTTGATTCAAGCTATGCTTTTCCATGTTTAGGAATTTTCAAAATTTATCTTGGAAGATGATTTAGACCCATAAATTGGAAGTTAAAAGCTATGAATTATGATAGGTATTGCATGTAGTAATATTCTGGACGAATTAGGTGTTTAAAACAGAACCATTGATGAACTAAAAATGGAATTTAGAAGAAGTTTATTGATGTTCTTGAATGAAGAAGAAATCTGGAATTAATGATGTAGTTTTGATCTAAACAAAGTCTTTGAATGATGAATTATGGGTTTTAGAATGTTAATACTGTTGTAGAATGATAGTATGATGATATTGTAACCTTGTCTTAGAGTTTCATGCTTGTAAATGGTGTTTTGGGACGAATTGGTAACTGCAAAACGAAGTAGTCCGTAACCATACCTGGTGCGTTCGATCGATCGATGTTCTTCAGTCGATCGATCGACCACCATCGATCGATCGAAGGTAAAGGTCGATCGATCGACCTTCCCAGAATGAGTAAAGTTTTCCCTAATTTGATTTTTAATGGTGGTAACCCTCGGAAAATATTATTGGAGACTTTATGAATACCCTTAACCTTAAGGAAGACCAGTAGGCATGATTATGATATTGGACCTTAATTAGAATTCAATTTGAGGAATTATTCTAAATTAATGAAATTCGATAAGTGAGATAATATTTGGGTTAATAGTGTAAATTTGAATAATTTGGTGAAATGAGGTTTGGGGCAGAAGTAAAGACCTTAGGAATAAGGAGGTTATATGTGGGAATAATAGGGACTTAATAATCTATTTTAGATAGGTTTTAAGTATAAGAAACTACGACGTGAGACGTGTCGACAGTTTAACTTTTATATTATCGGGAAACTTGAAATATATGACTTTGGAATAATGGTATAGAGATGTAGAGTATACCTTTATTAATATCGAGATATCTAAGATGTGTGAATGCTTAGTATATAACTTTATGTGTATAACATACCTACCATACTTGCTATCACGGGAGGTTTACGTTCGCTTAGGGCCTTCTTATCCTTGTGTTGCCCGGATTTAGATTGGTTACCTCGATGAACATAGGTCATTGAAGGACTTATTGGGATGTTAATAAGTTTGCTGATCGTGGGAGCGTAGGTATGTGCGTGACCCATGTGATGGTGACTGTGTTCGCCTCCATTATTTGTGATGTTGTTATCTGAACGATTCCTGAGAGATTCGGAATGCGTAATCCTTATGTACGTGATGTACCGGGATGGATAGCAGAGTATGTGTGCACCGCAGCTTAACCTTTGGGTGCTTGTATTGTATATTTATGATGTGAATAATATACGGTTAAAGGAAAAGGAATTTTGCTATGATAAATTGTGTGTATATTTATTATCACGTTGTGAAAAGATAAAAGGGGACTGAAATCAATAAGTGGTGTTGTTAATAATTGGGAATCCGAGAATTAAAGTAGAACTCTCTATTTAATTGTTAAGGTTGGAATTAAAACGTGAACCGAGTAGAAGTGTTAAAAACTCTTGAGAATTAGATAGTTATGAGATAAAACATGAATGGGTACAGGAACGTTAGGAGTGCACAGTTAGACGAGAGGTGAGTATCTCATGTGAGAGAACATCCTACCATGTATTTTGAATATACTGTTTTAAATGTTTTTAAAGCACTTGCAGGTTTTCAAAATATCTCCACATTCGGGCTCTGACCCGTTTGCTTTCAAATCTATTTTTTGTAAAACCATTTTAGGTGCCCAGCCACAAGAACACCATGCATAGGATTATCACTCAGATGACGAGCTGTAGCTGCTTGTGGAAGCTACAGGGATTTGCTTTTAGACACTTATATCATTTGGATTCCATACTCAGTATTCCTCAGTTGTAGGGCATGTTGTCCAAATTCTATTAGAGACATTTCCATTTCAGTTTTTCAGACTCTGGCATGTATTAATTCAGTATTCAGTATTTCGTTACTTACTTCAGTTGTGGGATTTTGTTGTGAGGAGTTTTTCCTCCAGATTTATTTATATCTGTGACACCCCGACTAATTAAATACCGGGTAGCTACTCCTTTATAAAATTAATTCAAAATGCCAAGTTGGCTCAGTTAATAGCATCACTGTCGAAAACATTTTAAAGATTACTAACCACCTAGTATTTAAAAAATAAGTGCCAAATTTTATTAAATCTGATTAACATGCAACAAGAGTAATGAATAACTAAATAACACCATTCACCATGCTGAAATAAAACGAATAACCATCACAAAATGTAAATAAACTCTGGAGGAAAAACTCCTCAATACAAATCCCACAACTGATAAGTAAACTGAAATAAGTAACTAAAACTGAATACTGAGCAATTCATGCTAGAGTCTGAAAACAGAAATATAAAAATGTCTAATAGAATTGGGCAACATGCCCTACAACTGATAGATGCTGAGACTGGAATCCAAATGAGAGAGGCGTCTAAATGCAAGTCCATGTAGCTTCCACAAACAGCTACAGCTCGTCTTCTGAATGAGAATCCTATGCTTGGTGTCCTTGTGGCTGGGCACCTAAAAAGGTTTTACAAGAAAAAGATTTGAAAAGCAAACGGGTCAGAGCCCGAATGTGTTATATTATAAAAACCTGCAAGTGCTTTAAAAACATTTAAAACATTAAATGCAAAGTACATGTTAGGACGTGCACTCACATTATATTCTCACCTCTCGTCTAACTGTGCACTCCTAACGCAAATACCCATCTATAACTACCCTTACCATTAGCTAAGTGACAACGTATCTAGCTAGACTGCCAAAGGTTCTACCCATAATACTTGGTTCCATTTACATAATAATGCTCGTAATTAAATAGGGGTTTAACGTCAACTCAGATACTCAATGTGCAATATTTATAACTGTCAATTAGCTCGTTATATTTCTCGAAACAATACCGTAATATAATTACAACATTAACATGGTGATTCTCATTAATTAAATGTATATTATTCACATCATAAATATACAATACAAGCACCCCGCAACTAAGCTGTAGTGCACACATACTCTGCTATCCATCCCGGTACATCACTTACATAAGGATCACATATTCCGAATCTCTCAGGAATAGTTCAGATAACACAAATCACAAATAGTGGAGGCGAACACAGTCACCATCACATGGGTCACGCACATACCTACGCTCCCATGATCATGCAGACTTATTAATATCTCAATAAGTCCTTCTATGACCTATGTTCATCAAGGTACCAGTCTATATCCCCCCCGTAGGCACACAAGGATTAGAGGGTCCTAAGAGAACGCAAACCTCCCGTGATAGCAAGTATGGTAGGTATGTCATACACACAAACTATATACTAAGCATTCACACATCTTAGATATTACCATATTAATAAGGTATACTCTACATCATAATACCATTATTCCAAACTTATATATTTCAAGTCTCCCGATAATATATAATTTAAATAGTAGACACGTCTCACGTCGTAATTCCTTATCCTTAAAACCTATCTATAATAGATTATTAGGTTCCGATTATTCTCAAATATAACATCTTCATACCTAAGGTCTTTACTTCTGCCCTAAACCTTATTTCATCAACTTATTCCAAATGGTACTATTAACCCAATTATTATCTCATATAACGAATTTCAATAATCTAGAATAATTCCTCGAATTGCATTCTAATTAAAGTCCACTATAATAATCACACCTACTGGTCTTCCTTAAGGGTGAGGGTATTCATAAGTTCTCCAAACATTTTCTCCGAGGGTTTCCACCATTAAAATCAAATTAAGGAAAATTTTACTCATTCTGGGAAGGTCGATCGATCGACCTATGAACATCGATCGATCGATTCAGTCGATCGGTCGACTGATGAATGTCGATCGATCGATCGAACAGGTATGGCTACGGACTGCTTCGTTTTGCAGATTTGAAACCATCCCAAAACTAATTTCTAACGTATGATACTCTAATATAACGTTATAGTAATGTCATATAACAATCATACAATATTACTAACATCCATAAATCAATATTTCAACAACTATAGGCTACATATGGATCAATCTTCATCAAAACCTAGTTTTTCTGATTTCTCTCAAGAACAGTCATGAACCTCATCTTAAATCCGTTTTTAGTATTACAAAAGGCAGTAATTCACATAATATCCAGTAACATTCTACATGCAACCTATATCCCAAAATTCAAACTAATAACTCCAATCTTATGGGTTTTTCATTATCTTCCAAGAACATACAAAGTTTTTTTTTTTAAAAATCTAACATGGAAGAAGCATTCTCCGAATTTAAATGGAATAAATCACTTGCCTTGGTTTGATTTCGGATTTGGTGTTGATTTGGTGAAGAATCTCTGCAGAATTCCTCTCTCTCTCTCCTTCTCCAAGCTTTCTTCTCCAAAAGGCTATGGCGGCTAGGGTTTGCTTTGGGAGAGTTGGAAGACTAAATGATAACCTACATAGCTTATGGGGTTAATAAAGGGTTGGTTGGGTCAATTCCTTATCAGATTACAACTCTCAATTTTCGTCACTTTTAATTACCCAAAATACCAAATTACTAAAATACCCTTTATGGTGCCGGAATGGCCTAAAAATACTCCGGGACCCAACCTATACCCCTGGCTAGTGTTTTCTGACTATCTCGACCCTTTCGGACGCGTTGGCGCACTCAAAACGACCATACGGATTATAGATTTTAAATTCACTTTTATTATCAAAATATTATACCATGACGCGACGGTCCCACGCGTCTCAACAAAATTTCTAAAATGTCGTATATAAATCCCACGACAAATTTTATAATACCTAGTTCATATATAATCATATATGCACAAAATCAAATACCAATACGCATCTCATTAGTATTTATAACCCGAATTAATTTCCAATTAATACTCATTTAATTAATTAATCCCAAAAATAAATATAGTCAAAAGTACGGGGTATTACATACTTCCCCCCTAATAACTGAATTTCGTCCCGAAATTCGAAACTAGAAAGTACCTGCTAAAAATAGCTCTGGATAACGTTCGCGCATCTCATCCTCGCGCTCCCATGTGGACTCCTCGACATTGTGATGTCGCCACTGAACACGCACTAACGGGACTATCTTTGACAGCAGTTTCCTCTCGCTTCGGTCCAAAATAGCAATTGGCCCCTCCTCGTAGGAACTATCCGGCTGGAGATCAATGTCCTCCACAGCAATGTGAGAATGAGCCAAATTGTCCCTAAGGTATTTCCTCAGCGAGGAAATATGGAACACGTCGTGAATCCGATGCAAGTGCTCCGGTAGTCCAAGTCTATATGCAACCGGTCCTATCCGCTCAATAATAGGAAACGGCCCCACATACCTCGGTGCCAACTTCCCCTTCTTCCCGAATCGCATAATCCCCTTCATCGGAGATACCCTGAGCAAAACCTGGTCCCCCACTTGGAACTCCCTGAAAAATCTCTTTGCATCAGCATAACTCTTCTGCCTGTCTTGAGCTACCCGAATGCGACTCCGAATCAACTCAATCCTTGCCGAAGTATCCTGAATCACTTCCGGCCCAAGTAGTTTGTTGTCCCCCACTTCTAACCAACATGCTGGGGAACGACAAGGCCTACTGTACAATGCCTCAAACGGAGCCATGCCAATAGTAAACTGATAGGAGTTGTTGTAAACAAACTCCACCAGTGGAAGGTACTGCTCCCATCCACCCCCGAAGTCAATAATGCACATGCGTAGCATGTCCTCCAACATCTGATTGGTGCGCTCTGTCTGCCCATCGGTCTGCGGATGATAAGCTGTACTTAACCGCAATTCCGTGCCCATTGCCTCCTGGAAACTTTCCCAAAACCGCGAAACAAATATCTTGTCTCGGTCAGACACGATATTTAGGGGCACACCGTGAAGTCTCACAATCTCTGAAATGAAAATCTGGGCATACTGTCCCGTAGTGTAGTCAGTCCTTACGGGTAAGAAGTGAGCGACCTTGGACAACCTGTCCACAATTACCCAAATGGAGTCGTGACCCCTCTGCGACGTAGGCAACCCCGTAATAAAGTCCATGGATATGCTCTCCCACATCCATACCGGAACCTCCAACGGCTGTAGCAATCCTGCTGGTCTCTGATGATCCACTTTTACAAGCTGACAAGTGGTGCATTTCGAGACAAACTCAGCGATATCTCTCTTCATACCACTCCACCAATATTGCCGTCTCATGTCTTGGTACATTTTGTCCCCTCCGGGATGTACCGCGAACCGTGAGCCGTGCGACTCTGCCATCACATCGTGCCATAATTCTTCCCCTTCCGGAACTACCAATCTCCCATTGAAGCGTAATCCCCCGTCTGAGCTAACGGTATAGGACTCGGCTCCCTCTGTAAGTAATCGGACTATCTGCTCCTGACATAACGAGTCATCGGCCTGTGCCCGTACTACCTTCGTGACAATCTGCGGTGTAACGGTCATCACAGACATGAAAGATCGGGCCACTGCATCCTGGTGTCCCAATTCCTTCCACTTAGCCTTCCACACCTCTGCCACCTCATCTGCTGGCCTGCGGCTCAACGCGTCTGCTACCATGTTAGCCTTACCCGGGTGGTACTGGATGTCGAACTGGTAGTCCTTCACAAACTCAAGCCACCTACGCTGCCGCATGTTCAACTCTTTCTGCGAGAACAAATACTGTAGGGACTTGTGGTTCGTGAACAGCTGAAACTTTTCCCCCAAAAGATAGTGCCTCCAAATCCGTAAGGCAAATACCACTGCCGCCAACTCCAAATCATGTGTGGGGTAATTCTTCTCATGAGGCTTAAGCTTACGGGAAGCATAAGCTATGACCTGTCTCTCCTGCTGCAAAACACCTCCAAGCCCTCGCAAAGACGCATCGGTGTAAACCAAATACTCAACTCCCGGTCTCGGCAATGCTAACACAGGTGCTGAGGTCAATTTGTCCTTCAATTCATCGAATGCCAACTGACAGGCATCACTCCAGATGTATGGCACACCCTTACGAGTAAGATGTGTCAAAGGACCTGCTATCTCCGAGAAACCCCGAATAAACCTCCTGTAGTATCCTGCTAAGTCCAAGAAACTACGAATCTCTGTTGGTGTCGTGGGCTGTCCCCACTCCCTCACCGCTGATACCTTCCCCGGATCAACAGATATCCCTTGGTCGGAAATAATGTGACCCAAAAACTGGACTTGCTTCAGCCAAAACCCGCACTTCTCATATTTTGCATACAGCTCGTTCTAACGAAGTGTCTGCAAAACCTGCCTCAAATGCTCGGCGTGCTCCTCCTCTGTCTGAGAGTAAACCAGAATGTCATCAATGAAGACAATGACAAATTGATCTAGGAAATCTCTGAACACCCTGTTCATCAAGTCCATAAACACTGCTGGAGCGTTGGTCAAGCCGAAAGGCATAACCCGAAACTCGTAAGAACCATATCTCGACAAGAACGCAGTCTTCGAGACATCCTCCTCCCTGATACGCAACTGATGGTATCCCGATCTCAAATCAATCTTCGAGAAGAAAGAAGCTCCTCTCAACTGGTCGAATAAGTCATCGATTCGAGGCAACGGATATTTATTCCGTATCGTGACCTTATTCAACTCTCGGTAGTCCACACACAATCTCAGTGAACCATCCCTCTTCTTCATAAACAAAACCGAAGCGCCCCAAGGTGAGGTACTCCTGCGAATAAAGCCCTGCCCTAACAGCTGCTCTATCTGATCCCGTAACTCTCGCATCTCAGCTGGAGCCATACGGTACGGTGCACGTGCTATAGGTCTCGTACCCGGTAGCAAATCTATAACGAAGTCTATCTCTCGACTGGGTGGTAAGCCTGGTATCTCCTGAAACACATCTGAATACTCCCTGACAACCGGGATCGAATCTAAAGGAATCACAACCTCCTTAGAGGTATCCTCCTCTATGTAATACAGATGAGCGGTCGATCCTCCCTCTGGGCGAGGCATCGCCACTATAAACATCTCCTGCCCTGGAATGGCAAAAGCAATGCTCCCGCTGAAGCAATCAATCATGGCCCTATATGCTACGAGCCAATCCATACCAATGATCACATCGTGAACATGCATGTCTAACACTAACATGTCCGTAGGTAATACCAAACCACCAACCTCTACCCCCACTCCCCGGCATATAAAGAAAATAAGTGACCCACTCCCTAATGGTGAGTCGACACACGTCACTGTGCTATCTGCCGCGGCTAACAATCCTAAAGCTTTCGCAAAGTGTGTAGCTATGAAACAATGTGTAGCACCCGTATCAAATAACACCCGACCCATAGTGCCATGGATAGGAAACGTACCCTCGATCGCGGGCGGTGCCTGTGGAACTGCAGCCTGGTGAACGTTGTAGACAGGTCCATATTGTAGCTGCCCCTGCTGAGCTGGGACTGCTGGAATGGGTGGCAATGCAGCCATCTGCGGCGGTGCGGGAAGAGCGGCGGGAAACATAGGTCTCTGTGTCTCCTGGCGAGCACCCTGCTGCTGCTGCTGTGGGGCCCTGCCCTTATCAGGACAATCCTGCTTCTTATGGCCAGTCTTGCCACAAGTAAAGCACTTCCCTGGGAAGTTCCCTCCCCTCTGCCCTTGCTGTCCCCGGCCCTGGTGGCCGTTACCATTCCTCCCTTGGCCCTGCTGGCTCTGGTGAAACTACTGCCCATTCTTCCCCTGCTGGCCCTGATGGCCCTGACGGAAACCTCCCTGACCCTGCCTGTAGTTCCCTGACTGGAACCTCTTATGATCCCCCTGCTGGGAGCCCTGCTCACTCTGCCTCTGCCCCTGACCAGATTGTGCCCCGTTGGCACCATGTCCTCCAGTCCTGCCCTGATGGCTAGACTCCCCCGACCGCTTTCCCTCGGCCATATGGAAACGGTGGTCCTGGCAGTGTAATAATGCAGCGTTAACCACATCAGAATATGTGGCCAACGATAGGTTCCCTAGCAGATGCTGACGGATCCTCCAATTTAACCCATCAGTGAACTTCTCAATCTTCTTCTTCTCTATTGGAATCTCGTCTGGAACGATATTCAACGGGTTAGTGAACTCGGCCTCATACTCGGCCACTGTCTTGCCCTCTTGCTTCAAACTCACCAGCTTCCTCCTCATCTCTGTATGAACTGCGGACGGAAAGTACTTGCGGTCGAACCGCACCCAGAACTCCTGTATCGTGAGGGTATCCCTCTCCTCCGCGGTGGTAATGGACTCCCACCACTGTAGTGTAGATCCCACTAGCTTGAAAGTAGCTAGCACCTGTTTCTGAACATCTGTGCACTCATGCATCCTCAAATGCCTCTGTATGTCCTTCCTCCATTGGCTCGAGACTACTACGTATGAGCTACCTGCAAACTCTGGCGGATGCGCTTTCTGAAAAGCGTCTCGTACACGCTCCCAAGCAGACGGGAATGCATTAACCTGTACTGGAGCGGCAACCGGCGCTGGTGGTGGTGCCTGCTGAATAACGGCAATCGCGGCATTTACCGCTTGAGCTACTATAGCTGCAACCTCAGCGGCGTTCAACATGCCCTGAACTGGAGCGGGCTGTGGTTCGGGCGTAGCATTCCTGGGAACTCGTCGTGCACGTCGTGGAGGCATCTGAAATAAGAACAAAGTTTATAAGTTCACGGTTTATAAACTTAAAATAGCTGAAGAACGAAGCATACACAAAAAGAGTACAACAGTCCTAAAATATAGGGCTCTATATCAAAGAAACGTAGCAGAAACATAATAGCCGTACAGATCCTAAAGGACACTAGAACCTGATGCTCTGATACCACCTGTGACACCCCGACTAATTAAATACCGGGTAGCTACTCCTTTATAAAATTAATTCAAAATGCCAAGTTGGCTCAGTTAATAGCATCACTGTCGAAAACATTTTAAAGATTACTAACCACCTAGTATTTAAAAAGTAAGTGCCAAATTTTATTAAATCTGATTAACATGCAACAAGAGTAATGAATAACTAAATAACACCATTCACCATGCTGAAATAAAACGAATAACCATCACAGAATGTAAATAAACTCTGGAGGAAAAACTCCTCAATACAAATCCCACAACTGATAAGTAAACTGAAATAAGTAACTAAAACTGAATACTGAGCAATACATGCTAGAGTCTGAAAACAGAAATATAAAAAGGTCTAATAGAATTGGGCAACATGCCCTACAACTGATAGATGCTGAGACTGGAATCCAAATGAGAGAGGCGTCTAAATGCAAGTCCCTGTAGCTTCCACAAACAGCTACAGCTCGTCTTCTGAATGAGAATCCTATGCTTGGTGTCCTTGTGGCTGGGCACCTAAAAAGGTTTTACAAGAAAAAGATTTGAAAAGCAAACGGGTCAGAGCCCGAATGTGTTATATTATAAAAACCTGCAAGTGCTTTAAAAACATTTAAAACATTAAATGCAAAGTACATGTTAGGACGTGCACTCACATTATATTCTCACCTCTCGTCTAACTGTGCACTCCTAACGCAAATACCCATCTATAACTACCCTTACCATTAGCTAAGTGACAACGTATCTAGCTAGACTGCCAAAGGTTCTACCCATAATACTGGGTTCCATTTACATAATAATGCTCGTAATTAAATAGGGGTTTAACGTCAACTCAGATACTCAATGTGCAATATTTATAACTGTCAATTAGCTCGTTATATTTCTTGAAACAATACCGTAATATAATTACAACATTAACATGGTGATTCTCATTAATTAAATGTATATTATTCACATCATAAATATACAATACAAGCACCCCGAAACTAAGCTGTAGTGCACACATACTCTGCTATCCATCCCGGTACATCACGTACATAAGGATCACATATTCCGAATCTCTCAGGAATAGTTCAGATAACATAAATCAAAAATAGTGGAGGCGAACACAGTCACCATCACATGGGTCGCGCACATACCTACGCTCCCATGATCATGCAGACTTATTAATATCTCAATAAGTCCTTCTATGACCTATGTTCATCAAGGTACCAGTCTATATCCCCCCCGTAGGCACACAAGGATTAGAGGGTCCTAAGCGAACCCAAACCTCCCGTGATAGCAAGTATGGTAGGTATGTCATACACACAAACTATATACTAAGCATTCACACATCTTAGATATTACCATATTAATAAGGTATACTCTACATCATAATACCATTATTCCAAACTTATATATTTCAAGTCTCCCGATAATATATAATTTAAATAGTAGACACGTCTCACGTCGTAATTCCTTATCCTTAAAACCTATCTATAATAGATTATTAGGTTCCGATTATTCTCAAATATAACATCTTCATACCTAAGGTCTTTACTTCTGCCCTAAACCTTATTTCATCAACTTATTCCAAATGGTACTATTAACCCAATTATTATCTCATATAACGAATTTCAATAATCTAGAATAATTCCTCGAATTGCATTCTAATTAAAGTCCACTATAATAATCACACCTACTGGTCTTCCTTAAGGTTGAGGGTATTCATAAGTTCTCCAAACATTTTCTCCGAGGGTTTCCACCATTAAAATCAAATTAAGGAAAATTTTACTCATTCTGGGAAGGTCGATCGATCGACCTATGAACATCGATCGATCGATTCAGTCGATCGATCGACTGATGAATGTCGATCGATCGATCGAACAGGTATGGCTACGGACTGCTTCGTTTTGCAGATTTGAAACCATCCCAAAACTAATTTCTAACGTATGATTCTCTAATATAACGTTATAGTAATGTCATATAACAATCCTACAATATTACTAACATCCATAAATCAATATTTCAACAACTATAGGCTACATATGGATCAATCTTCATCAAAACCTAGTTTTTCTGATTTTTCTCAAGAACAGTCATGAACCTCATCTTAAATCTTTTTTTAGTATTACAAAAGGCAGTAATTCACATAATATGATCGTCCAGTAACATTCTACATGCAACCTATATCCCAAAATTCAAACTAATAACTCCAATCTTATGGGTTTTTCATTATCTTCCAAGAACATACAAAGTTTTTTTTAAAAAAAATCTAACATGGAAGAAGCATTCTCCGAATTTAAATGGAATAAATCACTTGCCTTGGTTTGATTTCGGATTTGGTGTTGATTTGGTGAAGAATCTCTGCAGAATTCCTCTCTCTCTCTCCTTCTCCAAGCTTTCTTCTCCAAAAGGCTATGGTGGCTAGGGTTTGTTTTGGGAGAGTTGGAAGACTAAATGATAACCTACGTAGCTTATGGGGTTAATAAAGGGTTGGTTGGGTC